>RYFJ01003068.1:0-349437 GCA_003991445.1 Oryza meyeriana var. granulata | reverse complement strand
TGAGCCTGGCAAACATCATGCAGTTCAGAACTACGTAATATTCATAACATGACCATTTGATCAAAGCTACTAGCTTCCGCCCTCAGGGAACTACTGATACGCTTCAAGACAGCACTATGACGGCTTATGACCAATATTATTTTGTTTATTTTAGTAAGAGTCTGGTACCAGATAATAACTATACGTGTTCGCGAATGCTTTCTATCTTAGAACTAAAACGTATCGAACTAGACAGGTACTACCCCCCTAATTTTTTATAGAACCGTGTTTGATCAATTGCATTGTGAAGACAATTTATCCAACCTATACCCTAGGGAGTAATGTCTTATGCGTTATCTGGTAATGACCGGTCAGGTATCCTACAGACCTGATTAAATTACAAAAAGTTTTTATAGTGCAAGTTCTCTTAAATTTCTCTTTGGTTCTGGGAAAAATTAGATTGTTTTACACAAATAGATTTTTGTGGAGATATAAACAAGACAGACATACGTGTTGAGCAATTGGCTGGTGCACTTGTCGAATTTAGTTCTTAACAATACTGGTTCAAATTCTAAAGAAAATTTTTAGGGCTTCCTCACTGGGGTTCCTAAATTAATGACCAAAAATGGTTTACTTTTGTCTCTCTGGTTTTGGGGCTGTACAAATAGTTAGGTAGGTAACCTACAGGTTCGCAGCATTCTGACAGATCTAATGTGTGTTTATTTGCCTCATGATCAGTCAATCTAAAAATTCCCATCAAATCCAGAAGCTTTACTGGGAGAGGGGTCTACGAGCTACACTGGTAAAAATATCAAGATTTTACCACTTATGGTTTAACTTACACAAAAAATATGAAGTTATGTAATACAGATTTCAGAACACGACCATGTATTCTATTTGAATTTAGTAGTGATGTGAGTCAGTCTATAAAATTCAAGGTTAATTCATGGTGCTCCTCATTGAGTCACAATCTACTGGAGAACACTCAAAATTTTAACACCTATGGTTTGGGGCTATACAAAATTTTACAAATCGGCTATCTACAGATTTCAGAACATGTGCATGCATCATAGTTGAATCTTATGCCGGTGGATGCAATGACCTAAAAATTTCAGAAAAATTCAATGATGCCTACTGGGTAAGTCTACAGGCTACTATAAAAATTTCAGAATTTTATTATGTTTAGTATGACCTACACAAAATTATGAAGTATGCTAAAACTACTGATTTTCAGAACTTGTGCAACTACTAGCTTTTGAATTTTAAGACAAGTTTGAAACATTTTAAATTTTACTTTCCTTTTTACTAAATGAAGTTAAATGGATCCATAGGCTACCTGAGTTTTGTGGAGGTCCGTCTAAAAACAATCTAGTGGCCAAAGCACAATAATTCCAAACCTGCCCCAAACTATCCATTCTAGGTCTTTCGGTAAGTTTGAAATATCAGGATAGGAGAAGATTAAAATCCACACAAAATTCATTTTGGTACAGAGGTACCATGGTGAAGTGTTACATCCTATTAAATTAACATATTTTTAGTTTGGCTATCTTTTATTCCAAAACCTACTCTATAGGCCATTTTTAAACCGATATTTTATAACATTCGATCTAGTTCTTGGGGGTACTTTGTAAATGGATTTTCAAAATTTTTATAAGCACCTCGGTACTGTCTTTTAATGATTAGTGGATGATTTTGAACATAAATTTTCAGAAACTCCATTCTACCAAGGCTTTCGGTCCTATAGAGCGAGAATGGGAGTTTAAAATCAAAAATATGAGACATAGGGAAGAGTAGTTCCTAGAGAGGGATGAGACATAAGAATTAGATTTATTTTCACAAATAGTTTTAGCTGAGAGCAAAGTTCTCAAATACTTTTAGAAGCCAAACTAACGACCAATTAAGGGGCTCCTATAGTCGGTATTGGCTCTGATACCACCGCTGTGGGCACCCGATTATTCTGCACTATAAGAGGTAATTGGTACGACAACGCGAAATATCTAGTTGGATGGGGTCTCGAATAAAAACCAAATAGAACTGTAACCATCCAACCTCATCGCAGCCTTGTCACACAAATCACCAATTATAATGCAAAACAACCGAACGCCAGACTAAGAACACAAGAGATATTTGGAAGAATAGTTGCACCAGTTCCACACGGCGAGATATGCCCGTCAAACCACACGAAGGCAGCGACCAACACGATACATATCTCTAAGGACATGGTCTACGGTTGAACTATTCTCCATGCATCTCAACTGTTCTAAGTCTATACTCATGCAGACTAGCCCCAGGAAAATTGCTAGTCCACACTTTCATCTCTAGCAATGGTATGCAATAAGTGGTTGTACAAGTAAGTAAACTAAATTTTCTACATCAGAGTTACATAGCCAAAGGCCAAATAATATGATTCAGCGGAAAGCTTGTCTACCCATACCACAGGCAATCCGACTAGGGGTACACCCCTTAAAGAATCAATCCTGAAAAAGCAACGGAATCCCGTAGCACTCAACCTACAACAAGGTAATAAACGGAAATACAAGCAAGAGTCAGTACATTACCGAAATAATGTACTGGCATGTCAATCCTATAATACATGCAAGTTCTAAATCAAGGAAAGGCTATTTGTGGGGTTCAGTTTTGCATAAAGCTAATTTTAGTTCACAATTATTTTGCAATGGTAATTTAGAAAGCATTTAAACAAATATAATAAGTAGTGAAGTGATCAACATAATATCAACATAATGATTTTCCTGCTTGTGCTCTCCTCGGCAACAAGACACCATAAGCATTGTAATAAGCATAATAGTTCTCATAAATCACCAATCCTCATCCCAATTTCATAAAGCATTTTAGAAACATAAATCTATACTCAATGAGCACAACCATGCCGCTCATGACCGTGAGCACGGCTAACCGATTAGTTTTGACTCTGCAGAGTTTGTACATCGTTACCCACATGATGTGATAGAAGCCCAACGGCTACACTCTAGTTTGTCCGGTACCCGTCGGTACCACCACACTCTTCACGTTGAATGCGGTCTAGAGGTCACAACATAGCTTTTACATTACCTAATATTTAACCTTGCACCAGCACGAGGTGTGTTACTCCACATCGGGGTGCAAACCCGATGCCGTGGGTGGCGGGCCCACGCCTTAAACCCAGCGCCGTGGGAATCTGCCTACACGGCTCCCCACGAGGCACACAACGTTGTATTGGACAAACTTAGACGCCTACGCCATGAGGTGATCACAGTCCCTCATGGTTCACATAGGTAGCTCCTCTGGACAGTCCTACCGTACATTCGTAGGCACTGCCCCTACTACTCAGCCTACCAAAGTGCAAGGCTAAATATTAAGTAACTTAATCCACTATGACCATCCCATAACTAGCACATGTGGTTGTACTGTTTAACATGAGAATATGGCACTGAGTTCAGTCCTTAACTGACCCGGGCGAACACTCCCCCTATCGGTGTGCAACTACTCCATATGCACACCACTTGCCGCCCAAGTCTAAATTCAGGTTTTTCACCATTTTAGTTCACAAATAACCAGAGGCTTCACCTCTGTCCAGAAGTCATAAAATTCCCATTTTCAAATGTATATAGTGATCACTGTAATATTTAGCACGTTACTAAGCATGGCTAAGCATAAGCAAGTGTATTGACTTGATACAGACCCCCATGAGTACAAACCAAGTACTTTAATCAAGCCTAAGGTTACAAACAGCAAGGAACACAATATTCTAAGGTAGATCATGCAACTAATAGGTTATAACTACCATTTACCACAATTCAAATACCGTTATTCACAAATACGCATGCAGTTTTGCAAACAACATATTTCATTCCCCAAAACATAGGATTCAATTTGTTCAAGGAGGAGGGGAGAAAACTTGCCTTACTCTTGAGTACTTGGACTCCAACTATTTCACTCCTTCACCGATATCGAATTCGTTCTCTAGAGAGAAAATAACGTACGATCGAATAAATAGCAAATAATGCAGAAAATATGAAATGCTCTAATATGCATGATATTTATGCCTTAGGTTGCTACTGGTCTAAAGTGAATTTAGGTGAAGGAATCTCTATTTTATCACGTTCTGTTTGAGAGTTATGAATTTTACGAGTTCTATACGAAAATACGTCCGAATACGATTTAAGGTCAAAGTTGAAGTTATTCTGATGTGTGAGATTTATACAGTGGCTAGGTACTGGTTTTATATACTCTCTGGTGAACTTATTTTTATCTTTGCACTTACCATTTGTGAGATATGATTTTCACGATTTTTATGTGTCCTTTTGGAAAAATAAAATGTACTGATTATGTGTGGCCTAATTCTGTGCAATCTGAGTTCATAAATGGAAAGTATACATTTTTATAAGAATTACAAAATTGGTTTGACATTTTTCTGAGTTATAATGGATTTCTTATGAATTTTCTAGTTAAAAGTCCCATTTTTACTCTCATAAATTTTTAGGTAAATTTTCTGTACAGAAAGTGCTACTTTTCATTTTACCAGATTTTAGAGGATAAACTTACAAAACCAACAAAACTGGTTTCACCCAATTTGGAGTTGTAATGAATTTTCAAAGTTAAATCCATTTTCAATGTAACAGAAAAGCATTTATTCATTTCTTTTATTTTTCTGGATTTTACAAAGGATGGGGTCCACATGTAGATGAAACACAGCAGAGCAGGCACTGAAGCATGGAGCGGACCGTCCGATTGTAGTTTGGACCGTCCGGCGAGGTGGAATACAGGGGCACAGCCACAATAGAACGGACCGTCCGATTGCAGTTCGGACCGTCCAGCCAGGCAAAACAGAGGAGGCGCAGTTAGTGAGCTTTTCTGTGGCAGCGACGGCGAACGGTGACTCGGCTCGGGTAGTGACCAAAAGAGAAAAGGTGGGGAAGACTGTGGCGAAGCTGTGGGTGGTCTTCTTGCCATCTCGGGTGATCGGAATCTCGCCGGCGGCGAACTCCAGCGGCGGCTATTTTCGGGCTGACGATGCCGGCTTTGGTTTGGGCTCGATTTGGCCGTGCACATGCATGTATGAGCTATTACTAGGTGTAAGGGTTCTCACCGTGGCGTCTGGCGAGGCCGGCGAAGTCAGTGTAGTAGCAGCAACATCGAAGACAGGCCGGCGGCGGCGGAACGCAGTGGATCTTCGTCGATAGCATCCTCCGGTCAACGAGCTGCCAGGAAAAAGGGTGCACGACGTCCTGTGAGTCCTAAGGTAGCTACTCGTGCGATGAATCGATCTAACTCTCACCGGGGAGTGAGGAATCGACGGCGGCGGCGACTTGACTGGGGAAGAAGAAGATGGCCTCGATCTCAAGCTTCACTGCATCATCTCCCGATTCCTTCTGCCGGTTGTCTTCTGGGAGTAAGGCGATGACACTGGCGAGCTGGCTCGGTCAGAAACCTCCTGTGCCGGCCGGAACGGCGAAGCGACGCCGGCGGCGGCCCTGCGGATCAGAGGACAAGGACGGCGGCGCCACAGCGACTTCGGCCGGCGGTTCCTAGGGCAGGTAAAGTGCGAAAATGGAACCATTAGAAGGTGTAGATCACGTTCCCGGGGCTTAGAAAGGACGGAGCTCACCGGCGTTGGCTTGGGACCGATCGAACACCTCCGTCAGAGGAGCAGATAGACTTGCCGGCGGTGATCCTTGGAGGAATTCTTGGTTTTCTCGGTGGGAACGTGGAGAGGGAAGGAAGGAGACTCTGTTGATGCGTTCGGAGGTGAAAATGTCGATGCTCTCACGGAATGGAGCTGGGCTGGCTGAATCAGTAGGCAGAGAGAGTGAGAGGGAAGAAGGAGAGGAGGACACGTCTGCCATGCAACAGCTGAGTTGTATCTATCTCTACAGTACCCTTGGTGGGTCCCACATGTAAGATAGCACTTTTCTACACATATTTGGCTAGATTTTCTCTATGACTTGTGGGTCCAAGTAGTGATGTTCTAGGAAGATGAGAGAGGTGTGGGTGAATTTCTTGGTGAAGCACACTGTCCCAGAGATGCTAAGACTTACAGGTGGGCCAGGGTAGCTGTGGGTCCCACTTGGAAGTCAAAGATGAGAGGAGAGCTCTCTAGAAGCCAAGTATTGAAGGTTGTGCCAACAGCTGTCTTGCACTGATGATTTTGCCGAGTTACAGAGTGTGTCTGGGGTTGGGAAAATTCACATATGCAGGTAGATATCTGTTCTATTGATCTGCCAAATTTCAATGCTAGAGATCTTATATTTTTAATGTAGCAAAATTATGGAATAGGCTTAGTAACACAGTTTTCTGTAGTGCACTAGTTTGAGTCAGTGAGCTTGGGCTTATTATTTTATGTGCAAACTTTGTGAAGATTGTACTGAAATTTTTACTGTAATTATTTCACAATCTAGTCCAGGTTCTGGTAAATTTTGGTGAGAAGGTGATTGATGGGTTAATTCTGGCAAAAGTGTCAAGTAGGCTATCTGCAGGTGCAAGCTTTTCTGTATTGCTGAATTAAGAGTATTTATTTGAGACACTTATTGAATTCATAAAATTTGGTAAAAATTACTGGAGATAGAGAAGAATGTGATTAACTTGCTGACCAAATTTTGTTGCTAGAAGTGATCTGGTTTATTTTTGGTGGATTCGCAAAGTAGGGTTGTTGATCCAGTTTTTCTGCAGTTTCCTTTATTTCTCCAGTGCCTTGATTTTATCATTCTATGTGTTTTATTTGGGAGATAAATTAAACCAAAATTACTGGTGGTAGGGTTCTTGTTGGCACACACTTTGGAAAGAGAGCTCTGTCCAATTATTCTTCATTTTCATTTGGTGAATTTTAGAAGTATACCTATTCATCTTTAGCTAGCTTCCTAGTCTAGCTGATTTGAGAGATTTTATTGAAGTACCAATTGAAGTGATAAGGTTATAGAAAATTTACAGTGGATTAATTTTGTGGGATAGTGGTTACAGGAATTTTTCTATGATTTTACGTTAGACCTATTCTCCTTAGAAATTATTTAGGCTATACAAATATATATGCATCCTATTATGAAAGTACAATATAAGATCCAAAAACAATCCAGAAAAAGGTATGCACAAGAAATGGTAATTGCTTTATTTATCTCCATATATTTATATCAAACTTTTATCTATACATAGTTAGTCATATTACGTTTTCTGTTTCTTGTGAGTTAACTCCTAAAATCTTTATGCACTCCTAAGGTATTCTAACTTGGTCAACACCTCTTATCGTTGCCCTCTAGTTTGGAAACTATAGGATTTTACTCTTGAGGTTTTTTTTTTGTTAATTTGTTTTGGTTAGAATTTCGAAAGTCGAACTTCTGGTATGTTACAGCACGGGCGCGAGGGCACGGGGTGCGAGCAAGGGGCGCGGGCACGGGCACGCGGGCACGCGCACGCGGGCACGGGCACGGGCACGAGGGCATGGGGCGCGAGCAAGGGGGGCACGGGCACGAGGGCACGGGGCGCGAGCAAGGGGCGCGGGCACGCGCACGCGGGCACGCGCACGAGGGCACGGGCGCGAGCGCGGGGCGCGGGGACGCGGGGAGGAAAGCGCTGGGGAGGAAAACCGGCCGCGGCACAGCAGCGGGCCAGCAGCCCAGAGGGAGAAAAAGAGAAAGAAAGAAGGAAAAAGTTTCCCAGGGCGATTTTAAATTCCGATAAGCGTATTTGATTTATTTAAAATAGTTCCTGTGCTCTGTAAATTCCACTAAAAATCCAGTTAATGTATTTTGGCACAGAGAATACAAGAAAAATATTCTCCGCCACGATAATTTACTATCTTGCATTTTACACCATCAATTAATTCCTCTAGCTTTTTTTTAAATTTATTTTCTTGTGTATTTTCTTCACAGGTAATGTTTAGTGTGGCTAAACTCAGGGTGTGACACCTCTCTCCCCCTTTCACAAGCAATCCTCCAATTGTCCTGGAGAGCTGGTCCTCTGTGACATCGCATGAGGAGATGGGGCAAGTCTACCAGCTGCTGGAGAAGATTGATCTGCTAAAGGGGAAAGGGTTGACTGGTCCCTGGGTGGCAAGATGTTTTCTAAACCGCCGAACTCGACCACTGAAAGCCAGGAGCCACTTCGGATTCGACTATCAGGGCAAGAATGATCCGAGCCGAGAATATCCCGACTTCGTTGACAAGAACAAGATCAATGACACCCTACTGGGCTTCTTTGTCAACGGAGTCGTGGAGACTGAAGACGAGGAACGAGCCCCTAAACCCTACTGCAAGGGCAGGCCTCGGCCAAAGGTAACATGCTATGTTGTTATTAATTTGTTATCCATCTATGATGAATGCCATGAATGTTGTCTAGTTTTGCAGTGTGTAATAGATAATATCCAAACATCCGCAGGACTGCGAAGAGTTTGATTCTGATTCCCAAGACCAGTCGGCCGTGGGATCTAGGAAACGCCCAGCCAACCCTTCAGCCTCCCAACCCAGCCCCAAAAGGGCTGGGAAAAGACCAGCAACTGACCAGGGCAAAAAGAAGGATGTGCCAAGCAAGGCACCAGGGAGCCCGAGGATCAAAGAAACTAGCAGCACCGCCCCTAGGCCTTCCAGCCCCAGGACAGCACCGCCGAGTGCCGCCACCCCCAGTCGACCGCGTCCGACACAGCACCGACTAGGCCAAGCTCGCCTTTGCCGACTGCTATAACACCCTAAAATTATCCTTATATAAAAATAAATAAGAAAAAGGAATTTTAGAAATTAAATTAAAAGCCTCAAAGAGTGAAAATAATAAAAATAGAGAAAAATCTATAGCAAGATGAGCTTGAAAATAATTTTATAAAACTCTTTGCTTAATCATCTATTTTCTAGAATTTTCTGGGATTTATTTGATTAAGGGAAGTATTTTTGGTGAATTAAATTGAGTCACAGCATTAAAATAAAAGAAAAAAAGAAATTAAAGCCCTTTTCCTTGTGCATGGGCCGAATCCGGCCCGTTACTGTGCACTTAAACGCCCCCCCCCCCACGTGTGCGCGGCCCACGGCCTGCGGCCACCGCTCTGCCCGCGCCTCGTTGACAGGTAGGCCCCATCTGTCGGCATCATCGTCAACCTCTCGCTAGAGGAATCATGTTCATCCCGAGTGCCGCAGCCGCAATTCGCTCCAAATCCGAGCGCCTAGGCCCCGATCTCGTCCAATCAGCTGAAGGGAAACGGTGCCCCGATCCTCCTCTATCTTATCCCCAAGGAAACATAGCCTAATCGCGCACGGTTGAGGAGACCCGAAGCTTCCTGACTCGGATTTTATCCCTAATCCGCCTCCGTCGCGTATCTCGCCAAACCCGAGCCGGACTCGCCACCTCACCGCTATAAATAGCAAGCCCTAGACCCCTGGAAGCTATCCCGCGCACAAGGTTGAGCTCTAGCTAGCCCTAGCCGCCTCCCCGCGTCCTGGGTTCGCTCCGCCGCCGCCGCCGAGTCTCGGTCGAGCAACACCGTCGCCTTAGTCGCCGATAGCGGTCACCGCCGCTTCTGTGAGCATCGCCAGCATGCAAGGAAGCTAGGCCGCCGCTCCTGAGCCGCCGAAGATCATCGGAGCGCCGTCGCCGTCGAGGACCCGAAGTGCGCTGCCGCTAGGAGCTCGCCGCCCGTCTACCCACGGTGAGAACCGCCGTGACCTCCTCTACCTATTTCCGCCCTCGCCGCACGCCGCCGTGCCACCGATCGCCGGTGACCATTGGTTCCCGTGCCGCCGCCGTCGCCCGAGTCGTCGTGGCGCTGACATGGAGGTCGCGTCAGCCGCCAGCTCAGCCGTAGGCCTGCCCGATCGAATCTTATCCGAACCGTCGATCGCTCGATCTGATCTCGGCCGTTCGATCTAGAGTAGATCATATCACAGCCATCCGATCCAACTCAAATCCATCAAGCCATCTGAGCCGTCCGATCCAATCTCATAAAATCTACACCGTTCAAATCTTCCGTGGACCTCGGTGAACCCGGTCTACCATGGACCAAAGGCCTTTTTCTCTCTGTCCAGTGGGCCTCGCTGGTCAGCTGCTGGCCCACCCCTCTCTTTCCCTGGTGATGACGTCATAATTCTTTTTCCCGAATTAAATTAATTCCTAAATGATGCAATAAATTGGTTTAATTCTTTTAAAAGCTTTTAAAAGGGTTTAAACTTCTAAAATTCATAACTAATTCATCCGAACTCCGTTTGGGGTGATTCAACTTGCAAAATTCTTTAAAAATCAAGATCTACCCATTAAAAATATAATATGACACTGTTCATATGTGTTTATGTACTGTTTTGCTCATTTTTGTTTATTGTCTTTAGCTGCCAACGTTTAGGAAGAGCCGCAATTTCTGGAGGAGAGTTCCGAGGCTTGTGAGGAGCTGCAAGGTAAGTCACACAGATTTCTCAATACCTTCAAGCATGTTGTTCCTATGTTTAAAGCTATGTTTCCCCTCAACTCTGCATTTATTTTGGAATGTCGTTGGGACAGGAAAACCCTAATCTTTGTTTACGACCCCTTTGACTTGATTACTAGATATTGTACTTATGGGATAAATATGACTAGCTAGCTTTATTTATTGGTTAGCTAGATTACCTCTAGGAATTTGCTTAGCTATGCTTAGCAAATAACTTCTAGGCTGTAACATTAACTTCGATTAAATATTTAGTTCACATGAAATGATGAGTCCATTTACGACTGTGGGTGTGCAAGGCTAATTTAATGGTTCATTAAAATACGGATAAATGGTGGGTTCGAGCACCAGGATTGTGAATGTTGCTAGCGGTGCTCATGACAGTTAAGGACCGGTTCGCGGACTACTTGTTGCAAAGCAATACACGTGCTAACCACAAGCAATACACTGTGAGTGTATTGTGGCTGTGTCAATAAGACCACTATGGCTGTGTCAATAAGTCCATACCTTGGGCGTTGGATCGTTTCCTTATTGGGGGCTTGATCAGCTCCTGCCGGAAACTGGTGGTTCAACGGGTAGGCTCTTGTTGTGCGGGTTATATAGAAGGTCCTGTCATAATTCCTTTCCGAGGTACCATGGTGGTATTAAGGCGCACAATGATGTGTTGTGGAGTTGTATCTTGTGGGTAAATTGGTACACCTCTGGCCAGAGTAAAACTATTCGAATAGCCATGCCCACGGTTAAGGGCGGGCCTAGCAATGTTTTCTGTGATTAGTCCCACTTTACTTAAACTTGACTGTTAAATGGTGAAATATGTTTAGCTCCAGGTTGGAGTGGTTGGGCCTATACCGTTTTGGTGACCGGTATAGTATTGATCAATATTGCTTAATAACTAATGCTTTATTATCCTCTTAAATGTTTTATTAAATGCTTTTATGCAAAAAGAAGCCATATTATACCATTCTTTGTTATACTGTGCACTTGCATATTTGCTGTGTGGCTTGCAAAGTATTTTATGTACTCACCTTGCAATCAACAATCATCATTCAGAAGAATACTTCAGCGAGGAGGATTACTTGGAGGATTAAGCGAGAGTCCCGGTCAAGTTCGTGGAGTGGGTTTCGTTGTGTTTCTTAGTTTATTTACCGCTGCTAGAACTTTATTATTTTGTGAGGTACCATTCGCCTCTATAATAAATACTTTTGATATGTAAACCATTACTTTGATTATCAACTATGTCATGTGTGTCTCGGTTGATTCCTAGACGAGGATTTACACACAATAAAACTCTAGAATTTTGGATGAAAATTCTGGGCATGACAACTGCAGCACCGATAAGCCCGACAATCGGCAATTCTCCGCCACCGAGCAGGCTATTCAGCCCCTCGCCGACTTCCTCCGCCCCCAGCGCACCGGGGTGGAGATTTAAAACTTCCAAGAGGTATGAAAATCTTCAATCTTCAAAGAGACTTGAACATTCTTGCAATATCTTGAAGGTTGTATATTTTCTGCAGGAAGCCGAGTGACGCTGACCCCAAGGGGGCAGCGTCACCGACCCCCGTGGTAGATCCCGCCCTAGCTAAGCCCGAACCAACCACGCCGCAGGCCGAGCCAAAGATCGCCCTAGCCCCTGAAGCTGAGGTAATCCCACCAGCCGAGCCACAAGCGCCAGCTAGCCAGGACGTCATGGTCGAGGCCCCACTCCCTGAGCTCATCCAGGAAGCCGTGCCACCCGTTGAGCCAAGGCCCAGGACTCCATCACATCTACTGTTGTCTTCTTCTGATGAAGGCAATCTCCCCAGGCTCAATGCTCCCCCACCAGTCTAGGTTATTCCAGAGGGGGAAGCTGAAAGCTTCGAGCACGACGAGCAAGTGGCCCAAAGAGAAAGGGTAAACCTGATGTATGCCGCCATCGCTGCATCGAGGGGGATCCAGGTACATGGTTAATCTTGCGGTGTTTGTTGATTGGCGATTCCTCAGAGTTTTGCATCCTTGTTGTTTGTTTTGCTTGACTTCGATACTTCTTGAGCAGAAGGTGGTCGATCGGTCAGAGAAGATGGGTAAAGTCCTGACCAAACTTGCCCCTCATCTTACTCAACTCCAACAACTCCGGACTGCCAAGGAAAACCTGGAGAGATCCAGCAAGGAGAGGGAGGAGTGGCTGAGGGGGTCGGTGGACAAGCTTAGGGATGATAACTGGGCTCATGCTGGGACTATCAGGAGTAAGTTCCCCTTTTGCCCGAGTGTACTTGAGTAAATCTTCCTGCATTATTGAGTCTTGAATGTCTTCTTGCTATAGCCCTCGAGTCAAATCTCAATGCCCAGTCCTAGGAGATCGAGCGCCTGAAAAAGGAATTGAAAGAGCACGAGAAGGCTAAATCGAAAGTGGACACCGACTATGCGAGTAAGTCACTCGTCCGACTGCATGCTCGACCCGGTCAGGTGTCTTGATTTGCTGATGTTCTTGTCTATGTGTAAACAGCTTTCAAGGCTAACTCGCAGATCCAATTCAGCGCTTTTGCAGAGGAGATAAAGGTCATAAAGGAATCGTGGCAGATCATTATTGACTCCGCGAAGACCTTGCTTGACATCATGCAACCGCACTAGGCCGGATCCAGCTCCAGCTCAATTGCTCAAGTAGTAGAATGCCTCGAGGAAGCTCCAGAGATACTAAAGAAGTACTCGGATGAGCGCATCACTGTCGGGATTGCCCAGGCCTTGGCCATGACCAAGTCTCTCTACTCCCGGGTAGACATTGAGGCTGTTGGTGAAGGCTTTGCCGAGGGAACTACTTCGGAGCAGGGCTTGGAGCTGATCAGCCAGGTTAGGGCAACTACAGAAGCTATAGCCAAGGACCTGACGACGTAGACAGAAACATTTATGTAGTTGGTGTTCACCAAAAATGTGGAGGCCATAGGCCCCGGGTACCTCATGAGAAGCATTTGGGCCACTCGGACAGAGGATGGGCCTAGCCTTGTAATTAGGGATACAATATGACTTGGCATACATAACCATGTATGACAAGGAAAGGATATAGTCCTAGTCGGGCAAGTTGTATTCCTAGAAGAAAATCCTTTGGTCGGAGTCCGACTGTTATTCCTACTCTGGAACCCTGTTCCCCGCTATATAAGGGGAGGCAGGGCGCTCCCTGGGGGCAGAAGAAGAGCGCAAATCTCACCAGAGAAACCTCAAAGGTAATACACCACAACTGGACGTAAGGTATTACCTCATCTTGAGGGCCTGAACCAGTATAAATTGTTTTGTGTTCCTTTGCAATCCATCAAGTTTAGGTCTCATGAGTAGCCCCATATTATTATTGCCGATACAAAACATCGACAGTTGGCGTGCTAGGTAGGGGCATCGGCGAGATCATCTTCCGCAAGCCTGATGGATCCAATCACCAGAGTCGATGGCATCAACTTCTCCCCCGGGCAAACAATCACATTCGGGAGCCTCGACTTCATCGCCGACAAATTTGGCAACCTCACCCTATCCGACTCGGACCCGATCCGATCAGCCAGGGACCAAGCTAACTCCATGTTGGTCGGCCCACGTAACATTGTGGCAACCCTCGTCGACTTGCTGCGACAATCTTCAACATGCCTGGGTCTCGAGACAACTCTTTCTTTTAGTGTTCGACTCGGACTCGGCCTTGAGCGAACCGAGATCGGGCTAAGAAAGGAGGAGATCGTCAATCTCTCGTTCGGACTCGACAATGCCACGGATAACTTCAATCAGCATCTGACGCAGTAGACCCGATCCCCTGGAGTTCGACTCGGATACGGCCTAGAGCCGCTCGAGAATGGATCTAGGGAGGTTAGAGTTGTAATCACCCCCATCAACTACTCTGATTCCGACTCTAAGTCGGACAGCAGTTCGGCAAGCTTCTCTCCACCACGTGAAGTCTTCATGGCGTACAAAGGCTCTACTCCCACTCAGGAGGCACGCCGACTACACGAGCAGCAAGAGGAGGAGGCCTGCCGATTGTGAGAACAACAGGAGGAAGAAGCAAGACACTTGCACACCAAACGCGATGCCCGCAACGATGATCTGCGCAAAGCCGGGCGGACTGCTCAACAACAAATCCTCCAGACACGAGTGTCACACCCGAAATTTCCATCCAAAATTCCAAACGCTTACATGTATATTAAATCATCGTCCAGGAATCAGCCGAGGTACACAATGACAAATTTGATAATAAAGTATAGATCTATATTGAATAAAGTGACGAATGTATAATTATTACAGAGGCGGATGGAACCTCTCAAACAAATAAAAACTCTAAATCACGGAATTCACAAGTGGCAACGTTGTCTCCATAATCCATAGGCAAACTTGACTTGGACCTAGCCTAGTCCTCCAAATCTTCGCCCTCACTGTAGTATTTTTCTTCTGATGATTTGATATTGTAAGGTGAGTACATGGAATATTCAACAAGCCACACAGCAAATATGCAAGTGCACAGGATAGCAAAGGATGGCATATAGGGCTAATTTGCATAAACAACATTTAACTAAACAGTTAAGAGAGAATTAAAATAGTAGAACAGTTAAGCAGTATTAAATCAACACTGTACAGCCCACCTAGCTACACAGGCCCAAGTCCAGTCATTGCCTATGCTGGCTTGTGGTTAGTACGGTAAATGCTTCACAACAGTAGCTCGTGAACCGGTCCTTAACTGCCATGAGCACCCCTAGCAACAAAACCAACCTGGTGCTCACAACCCACCATTCATCCATGTTTTAGTTGCCCATTAAGAATCAGTCTCAAATGACCACCGTCGTGAACAGAACCATCATCATTTTATGTGTAATCATATGTGATTAACAACCTTTATGTGATTCTATAGTTTCTAAGCTAAGCTAAACAATCTACAATTACTCTAGCTAACCAGTACTTCAGCTAGCTAGTCATATTAATCCCATAGGTACAAAAGTAAGGTACCAAAACAATGGGCTATAAACAAGGATTAGGGTTTCTCTTCCCGATGTCATTCTAAAATAAATGCACTTTTGAATCAAAACAGAGATTTAAATCATAGGATCAACATGCTCAAAGGGTTGTGGGTCTGTGTGAGTTGCCTTACTGCTCCGCAAAGTCTTCCGAACCCTCCTCGGCGTAAACCGGCTCTTTCGGAACATCCAAAACTATAGGCAAATAACAAAATGAGAAAAAACAGTACATAAGCACATAGCAACAGCACATGTGGATATTTTTAATGGATAGATCTCAATTTTTAAAGAATTTAGAGAGTTGAATGACCTCAATCTGAGTTCGTATGAATTAGTTATGATTTTTGGAAGTTTAAACTGATTAAAACCATTTACAGGAATTATTAAAGTATTAATGACGCAATAATGAATTAATTTTGAAAAGAAAAAAGAGATTTATTACGTCATCAGAGAGTGGTCCACCGTAGACCGAGTCCACGGGATCGGTCCACCGGGTTTGACGGTTAGGATGGATTGGATCAAGATCCAACGGCTCGGATTTAACCCGATCGTTGTGCATGGATAGGTGACACCTGGCTCCGATCTGGCAGCCACGGGGACGGAGGGGTGACACAGTGGCTCACGGGACGACGACGTGGATGACCGGTGACAGCGGCGGCTCAGGCGGTGAGGCTCGGCGGTGGCTACGGCTTGCGCCAAAAGGATGAGCTCAACGAGGCAATCTTACCTTGCAGGTACTCGGTGACGAACATCGACGAATTGACCACCGGCGATGAGAAAAAGCGGCGGAGACCTTTGGGTACTCGGCGGAGGCGGTGCTCCGGCGGGGAAGAGCGGTTGCCGAGTGGCAGACTAGGTGCTGCTCTACCAGGGGAACACGACTAGGTAGTCGGCGAAGGGCAGCGACGGACCGAGCGGTGGCGTGGCGCGGCTGGACTTGGCGGCAACGGCAGCACTGGGATCTAACCGAGGCTGGGGCTCTCCAGGATGTCTAGGGCTAGGGCAAGGGCAGCGGCGGACTGAGGGGAGGATGGTGGTATTTATAGGGTCGCCAATCGGAGGAGTCCGAGGCGGATAAGGCGGCTATGGCGGCGGCAAACTCAGGCGGCGGGAGGACTCCGAGTCATTCTTGAGTTTGAGCTCAATCCCGAATCGTTTCATGTCGGGTTTTGAGGGGATTGGCGGTGGGGATAGAGGGGTGGATTTCCCCTCAACCAATTTGAGGAGAGGAGGAGCGGGGCGATCGGATTTCTCGCGGGCAGGGCGACGGCGGAGGACTCGGCTCGGGTTGAAGACGACCTCGACAGGTGGGGTCCACCTGTTGGCGGGGAAGGGAAAGAGAGAAAGAGAGATGGGCCGAGCTGGGCCGCGGGCGAGGGAGAGAGAGAAGGAGAGATGTGGGCCGGAATCAGCCCACGGCCTCGGGAGAGAAGATAAAACCTTTTTCCAATTATTTATTCACTGATTTGGTTTTCTATTTATTAAAATAGTTCCATAGCTCAAATAATTCCCAAAAAAATCCAGGGACTACAAGAATTAAAGAAGTATTTAATAAAATTTTCTCTTGCCTATTTTTACATTGAACTTTATTTAGGATTTTTATTAACCATTTCTTTAGACTTTTAATTATTTTCTGAAAATTATATTTTCATAGGTATAATTTATTAACTTATTTTTAGGGTGTGACAGACCTACCCCCTTAAACAGAATCTCGTCCCTGAGATTCGGAGGAACTAGCGAAGAGGTGAGGGTGGGCAGACTTTAACTCATCTTCTCGCTCCCAAGTGGCTTCACTCTCAGAATGATTGCTCCACTGAACTTTACATAAACGGGTCACTCGACTCCTGGTTCTCCTTGCACTGGTTTCCAAGATACGAGCTGGTTTTTCCACATAGGTCAAATCCTCCTGGATTTTGATCTGTGCTAGATCAGCTTCCTCTGTAGGCACTCGAAGGTATTTCTTTAACTGCAAGACATGAAACACATCATGAATCCCTGCCAGGGCCTGGGGTAACTCCAACTGATATGCCACCTTACCCTTGCGGCTCAAAATCTTGTATGGTCCCACTAAACGTGGTGCTAACTTTCCCTTGGTCTGAAACCAATGAACACCTCGTAGTGGCATGACTCGAAGATACACATAATCTCCTTCGTCAAAACTTAAATCTCTTCGGCAGTTATCAGCATAACTCTTTTGACGGGACTGTGCTACTCGTAACCTTTCTTGTATGATTTTTACCTTCTCCTCGGCTTCCCTCAAAATGTCGATTCCAAAAACTTGGAGTTCCCCCGTTTGATCCCACAGGAGCGGGATACGACACCTTTGACTGTATAATGCTTCATACGGAGCCATCTGAAGGCTGGCTTGGAAACTATTGTTGTAGAAAAACTCCACATAAGACAAACTCTTGTTCCAACTCCCACCGAAGTCTAGGGCACAAGCTCTTAGAATATCCTCTAGGATTTGATTAGCACGTTTAGTCTGACCATCCGTTTGTGGGTGATAAGCAGTACTGAAGTTTAAACGGGTACCCATCTCTTCTTGGAGTTTCTGCCAGAACTTTGAGGTGAACTGACTACCTCTGTCAGATACAATCTTCTTAGGTACGCCGTGTAAACACACTATCCGTGCCATATATAGCTTTGCTAACTTGCTGCCAGAATAACTAGTCTTGACTGCGATGAAATGGGCCACCTTGGTAAGCTTGTCGATCACTACCTAGATTGAGTCATATCCTGAAGATGTCTTTGGCAATCCAGTGATAAAGTCCATCCCTATTTCTTCCCATTTCCACTCGGGTACCTTCAATGGTTGCAACAACCCTGCTGGCCTCTGATGTTTTGCCTTCACTCATTGATATATATCGCAGACTACGACGTACTCAGCTATCTCTCGTCTCATACTGGCCCACTAAAACTTCTCCTTTAGATCTTGATACATCTTGGTACTGTCAGGATGGATAGAATATTGGGTGTCGTGAGCTTCTTTCATGATAATATAGTTCAACTCTTTGTCCTTTGGCACACATGTTCGTTCTCCTAACCATACTGTTCCCTGTTCATCTTCAGAGAATCCACTGGCTTTTCCTCTTCTTATGTTCTTCTTGATCTCTTGGATGTCATGATCATTGACTTGGGCTTCTCTGACTTGGTCTATAAGCATGGGATGTGCCTCCAATGCTGCTACGAAACCTCTCTTGACGATTCCCAAACTTAACCGCTCGAAGTCTGCACATAACTCCTAAGGCAACCGTCGTCCTTCGGAAGCATTGCAATAACTCTTTCTGCTAAGAGCATCTGCCACCACGTTGGCCTTGCCAGGGTGATAATGGATCCCAACATCATAATCCTTGATTAACTCCAACCATCTTCGCTGACGAAGGTTTAAGTCTGGCTGGGTAAAGATATACTTGAAACTCTTATGATCCGTGTACATCTCCATACGATTACCCATAAGTTAATGGCGTCATATTTTCAATGCATGAACTATTGTGGCCAATTCCAAGTATGAGTAGGGTAGTTTTTCTCATGTGGCCGTAACTACCGAGACGCGTAAGCGACCACTCTTCCATCTTGCATCAAAACACATCCTAAACCTTGTCGGGATGCATCGTAGTAAAGTTGGAAATCTTTCCTAGGATCAGCCAAAGTCAACATCGGTGCGGAGACCAGATGCTTCTTCAGTTCTTGAAAACTCTACTCATCCTCAGATGACCATTAAAATTTAACATCCTTCTGGAGTAACCGAGTTATTGGTTTGGCAATCTTCGAGAAATTCTGTATGAACCTGCGGTAATATCCCGCAAGACCAAGGAAACTCCGTATTTTTGAAATCATTTTGGGTTGTTTCCATTTGGTGACTGACTTCACATTGGCCGGATCCACAGCAACACCTTCAACAGAAAGGACATGACCAAGGAACTTCACTTCCGATAACCAGAAGTCACATTTACTAAACTTAGCATACAGTTGATGCTCTCGCAACTTCTCCAACGCTAACTGAAGATGCTGCTCATGTTCTTCCTTAGTCTTGGAGTAGACAAGGATGTTATCAATGAAGACCACCACAAACTTATCCAAGTACTCCATAAACACCTTGTTCATTAGGTTCATGAAGAAAGTTGGGGCGTTAGTAAGCCCGAAAGACATGACTGTGCACTCATATAGCTCATAGCGGGTGGTAAAAGCCATCTTAGGTATATCTTCCTCTCGGATCCTGAGTTGATGATACCTGGAACAGAGATCTATCATGGAGAATACCATGGCTCCTTCCAACTGGTCAAACAGATCATCAATCCTGGGCAATGGGCACTTATTCTTGATGGTGACGTCGTTCAACGCTCTATAATCCACACACATCCGTTGGGTATGATCCTTCTTCTCCATAAAGATAACTGGCGCTCCCCATGGTGAGGTGCTTGGTCGGATGAATGCTTTCCATTCCAAGTCTTTCACTTGTTTCTTTACTTCTACTAACTCATTGACCGTCATTCGGTATGATCTTTTGTGAATGGGGCCGGTTCCAGGTACCAGATCTATCCGGAACTCTATGTCCCTCTTGGGTGGCATGCCTGGCAGATCATGAGGAAACACATCCGGGTAGTCTCTCACCACCAGGATTTCTTCTAGGGTAGCTTGATTGAGAATCACTTTTGGGGATCCAACTGGTGGGGTACGGACTATCACTTTCTGCCCCAAATTACTAGTTAAGGTGACTTCCCGATTTGCACAGTTTATCATTTCTTTATATCTGGTTAGCCAGTCCATCCCTAGGATGACATCTAGATCTTTGGATTCTAATAGAATCATGTTGGCTTGGAATGGGACCTCTTGGATATCGATGGTAACAGAAGGGCTAAAAAGGGTGGAGGGCATTTGATTACCAGGGTGCATATCATTGATGGGTTAGCCAACTTTTCTACCCTTATCACATTCCTTCCCACAAAATTTTTAGACAAGAATGAATGTGTAGCACCAGAATCAAAAAGTACTGTGGCAGGAACTGAGTTAACAGGAAACGTACCCAAGACCACATCTGGGGCGACTTCGGCTTCCTTGGTTGTGATATGATTGACCCGAGTCTTGGGCAGGTTGGAGTTGTTTTGTCCTGGCACGGCTGGCTTGGGCCCCTGACTCTTTGGCTTCGGGCATTGATTAGAGAAATGCCCTGGCTCGTTGCAGTTGTAGCATACCAAAGTCTTGCCTCCTTGCTCCTGCTTGACCAGCTGGTTTTGTGATGGTGCAACAACTGGACGAGGGGAAGGACGATTAGCCACTACACCGCTACTAGTGTTGTTGTTGTAGAACTGGCGTTGGGAACGGGGTGCAGTCGGAGGTCCTCTCGAGCGAGTCTAAGGGGGTGCTGCTATACGCGGTCTCTGGCTACTAGACTGTTGTGCCCTTATGCTCGCAATCTTGCGTTTTCTCTACTCCATCCGATTGTGCATATCTTCCTACCGGATGGCCTTGTCAACGAGTTTCTAAAAATCTAAGTGGTCCCCTGAGATCAATTGGACGGAGAGTTCATCATTCAATCCATCCAAAAACTTCTTCTGTCGTTCAGCATTGGTGCTAACATCTTCCGGTGCATAACGGGCAAGATGATTAAACTCATAGAGGAACTTGGTCACCGACCTATTCCTTTGTTTCAGCACTCGAAACTCCCGCTTCTTTAGGGCCACCACCCCTACAGGAATGTGTGTCTTCTTAAAAGCTACCGAGAATTCGGCCCAAGTAATAAGCTGACCTTTTGCTCTGTTATCTCGGAAGTAGTTCCACCACTCCGATGCAGGTCCATGTAACTGATGTGATGCAAATGAAACTTTCTCCTTGTCCGTGCATTGAAGAAGATCTAGCTTCTTCTCAATGGCATGTAACCAATCCCCTGCTTCCACTAGGTTCGTTGTACTGGAAAAAGTGGGAGGCCTCACTCGCAAAAACTCTATGAGCTTGTTCTGGGGTGTAGGAGGTATCTGTTGTTGAGACACCTAGTGCTGCTGGCTCTGCATGTGCTGGAACATCATATTCATAAGATGCGTTTGATTGGCAAGCACTTGTGCTATAGTGAGATTGTCATCCGAAGGCAGCGGTCCATTGGGTGCACCTCCCCGATTGTTGTTTGTGCCAGTGCTGGTGTCCTGACCACCTCCATTGCAAGTATTCCCCATCTGCAGGGATTAGAGTAGGCGAGAAACAGGAGAGAATCCTTAGAACAGGTGTTATTTACTTAAACTTCAACTTTTATTGATCCGAACTGAATGTTTAACATTTATGTTGCTTAAACCCACAGCACACCACAAGAAACACCTAACAGAAACAGTTATATCACCACCCTCTGACATAAACTACCATCTAAACCCATACACACACAAGCATCACCTAAACACGCAACAACTAACACAACGCTCTAGGATGAACTACTACTAAGGTTCAACTCGACGGGGTGAAGGGCTTCATCTTGTGTCGGAATTGTGCTCGGATTCCTCTTCATCCTCCTGGGTTTCACCCCACTCCACTTCAGAATGGGTACGAGTTCCACTGTCTCTTGACCTTTCCGAAGGGGTGCTAGCTTCCGACTCCTCTGGGTCCTCTTCTTCTGCATCATCAACATAAGCCACGGGTGGAACTAATCTGAGTGGGACCTACTCATTGAGCAAGTGGATCCTAGACATGAGCTGAATCCGAGGTGGTAGGCGAACTCTCTTCCTTGCAGTGGTGCGGATCTTGGCTCCTCCCGAGGGTGCTTCTCCCTTCGCCTGTGCCAGCTCCCTCTTCAATCGATCCACTTGGTTTTGCAGTCTGCAAATCTTAGTATGGTTCTCGTTCTCTCAATCATGAGCTGCTATCGTCACATCTGTATGAGCATTGTCCATGGCATTGAGCATCCTCACCAAGCGTTGCATGGTGGCATTGTTCTCTGCCCCAGGGCATTGGTAATTACTGTACTCGTCATTGTGGGTCCTGAGCGGATGGTAACGGTAAGCAGTATGGCTCAAGCGAATGGCGTAACGGTGACAAAGTTCTCCAATGGCCTCTAGTGCCACTTCTTGACATGCGTGCTCGAAATCCCTTCCTCCGGCTCCAAAGATCATGGACGGGACTCCTTCACGATCACTTGAGAGTGTCAACTGAACTCGGCACTTCTCGTCAACTAGTTTATGAGTGACTTGCCGATACTCGGGGGCTGGGTTGAATCCTATGGCAAATGCCATGTCTCGAAGCTCCTTGACGAATCCTCCGACTCCAAACAGATGTACGGGCTCACGATTCGACATCTATGGAATGTGATGAGAGGCAAAAGCTTTTATTAAATGAAACAAAACAGATTTAAGCATAAGTAAAACAGGAAGGGTAGCAAGGTAGTTTGGAAATAGATCGGGGAAGAAAAATAACTGGACATATATGTGTATATATATTATTATTTTTTTTTTTGCAATCAAAAATTTTACCAAAGGGTTGATTTTTTTTCGAAGAGAACGGGGAAAGAGCAGTTCTACCAAAAATCTTAGGAGGCTCCTATGGGTTACCAATTGGCTAGTCCTAAAGTCAAGGAGGCTCTGATACCAACTTGTCACGTCTAGAATTTCCATCCAAAATTCCAAACGCTTACATATATATTAAATCCTCGTCTAGGAATCAACCGAGATACACAGTGACAAATTTGATAATAAAGTACAAATCTATATTGAATAAAGTGACGAATGTATAATTATTACAGAGGCAGATGGAACCTCTTAAACAAATAAAAAGTCTAAATCACGGAATTCACTAGTGACAGCGTCGTCTCGATAATCCACAGGCAAATTTGACTTGGATCCATCCTAGTCCTCCAATTCTTCACCCTCACTATAATATTTTTCTTCTGATGATTTGATATTGCAAGGTGAGTACATGGAATACTCAACAAGCCACACAGCAAATATGCAAGTGCACAGGATAGCAAAGGATAGCATATAGGGCTAATTTGCATAAACAACATTTAACTAAACAGTTAAGACAGAATTAAAATAGTAGAACAGTTAAGCAGTATTAAATCAATACTGTACAGCCCACCTGGCTACACAGGCCCAATCCATCCCAATCTGGATGTCTCATATCTCATTTAAACATTAATTAATAAATGAGACTAATCACAAAAAACATCATTTAGCTCGCCCATGACCGCGGGCACGGCTATTCGGACAGTTTTACTCTGGCCAGAGGTGTACAATTTTACCCACAAGACACAACCCCACAACATGTCACCATGCGCCTTGGCACCACCACGATACCTCAGAAAGGAGTTGTGACAGAACTCTTCGCATAACATGTCCAACAGAATGACCACCCGCCAAGTCTCCAGTAGAGGTGGCCCAATCTCCAAGCTAGAAAAACTCTTGGCTCCCAAACATATGGTCTTATTAGCACTGCCATTGTGGATTTATTGACACTACCACCTATCGACTAAACACACCATGGTGTCTCCTGCTGGGATATGCTACACTAAAAGTCCAACCGTTGCCCATGCTGGCTTGTGGTTAGTATGGTAAATGCTTTACAACAGTAGCTCGTGAACCGGTTCTTAACTGCCATGAGCAGCCGGGTTCATCAAAGAGGTCTACCACCCGGATTGGCTGGCAAACCCAGTCTTAATCCGGAAGAAGAACGGTAAATGGCGCATGTGCGTCGACTACACCAACTTAAATAAGGCGTGTCTCAAAGATCCATTTGGTCTACCCAGAATAGATTAGGTGGTGGATTCAACTGTGGGGTGCGAACTTCTCAGCTTTCTCGACTGTTACTCGAGATATCACCAAATCAGCCTAAAGGAGGAGAACTGCCTGAAGACTTCTTTCATCACGTCGTTTGGAGTATACTGCTATATCACTATGCCGTTCGGGTTGAAAAACACTAGAGCAACGTACCAACGAGCAATTCAACGGTGTCTACACACTCAACTTGGGTGCAATGTGGAGACATATATCGATGACGTGGTGATCAAGACAAAGTCCAAAGAAGACCTCATCGCTGACTTGGAAGAAACTTTCTAAAGCCTTCGGAGATTCAAGATGAAGCTGAATCCGGAAAAGTGCGCTTTCGGTGTACCGTTCAGACAGCTACTCGGCTTCATCGTATCACATCGAGGCATTGAGGCCAATCCAGAAAAAATTAACACTATCATGAACATGACACCCCCAACTAGCAAGAAGGACGTCCAAAAACTGATAGGGTGTATGGTGGCACTCAGCCGATTCATCTCCCGACTTGGTGAACGGGGCATGCCCTTTTTCAAACTACTGAAGAAAATGGACAATTTTCAATGGACACCCGAAGCCTAGCAAGCTTTCGAAGACTTCAAAAAATTTCTGACATCACCACCAGTGTTGGCATCACCTATGCCTCAGGAACCACTAATGTTATACTTGGCGGCAACCACTCAAGTAGTCGGCATGGTGCTGGTAGTTGCGAGATCAGAGCCAGGTCATATACAGAAAATTCAACGGCCAGTCTACTTCGTCAGCGAGGTCCTAGCCGACTCCAAGATAAGATATCCTCAAGTCCAGAAGCTATTATATGGCCTACTCATCACTGTCCAGAAGTTGGTGCACTATTTTCAATCGCATCAAGTCACCGTTGTCACATCATATCCACTCGGGGACATCCTACACAATCGCGAGGCTACTGGTAGAATCGCTAAATAGGCGCTCGAGTTAATGGCGTTTGACATCATTTTTCAACCACGGACAGCAATCAAATCCCAAGCTCTAGCTGACTTTGTGGCCGAGTGGACAGAAGTTCTGACGACTACAAACACGGACAAGTTAGAGTACTGGATGATGTACTTCGACGGTTCTTTATGGATCGGCGGCGCAGGGGCTGGCGTTGTGTTGACATCAGCCACTGGCGAAAAACTCAAGTATGTCCTCTAGATTCACTTTCCGGCTTCCCACAATATCGCTGAGTACGAGGCACTTATCCACGGGCTCTGCATCGCCATATCACTTGGCATCCGTCGACTGGTTGTGCATGGGGATTTTTAACTCGTGGTTAGCCAAGTCATGAAAGACTGGACATATCTTGACGACACTATAGCGGCGTATCGTCAGGAGGTCAGAAAGCTAGAAAACAAATTCAACGGGCTGGAGATAATTCATGTATTACGACAATACAATGATGTTGCAGACGAATTAGCCAACATGGGATCCAAACAAGAAGCGGTTTCGACTGGGATTTTTGTTGAACAACTATTGGAGCCATCAGTCAAAAAGAAACCAGTGCTTGAATAGTCGGGGGCTGAACCTACCCTGGCAACAAATGAAGTACTAATCATCTCTAAAAATTGGCGGACTCTAGTTCTCAAATTCCTTTTGGATGACGAACTCCCAGAAGAACGCATTAAAGTCGAACGGATCAAGCATCGAAGCAAATGTTTCCTTGTAGTCGGAGAAGACCTATACCGTAGAAACGCATTCGGGGTCCTCATGAGCTGCGTCACACCCGAGGAGGCCAAGCAGATTTTGCGATCGATCCACTCAGGTATTTGTGGCAACCATGCCGCATCCAGGACGTTAGTTGGAAAGGCTTACAGGCAGGGTTTTTTCTG
Source organism: Oryza meyeriana var. granulata (assembly GCA_003991445.1). Taxonomy (NCBI): domain Eukaryota; kingdom Viridiplantae; phylum Streptophyta; class Magnoliopsida; order Poales; family Poaceae; genus Oryza; species Oryza meyeriana. The sequence continues at coordinate 323,540 of RYFJ01003068.1, read as the reverse complement.
GCCGACTGCAGTAACAGACGCTAAAGCCATAATTCACACATGCGAGTGATGCCATTTCTATGCAAGATCAACACATCTTCCAGCTCAAGAACTTCAAACAATTCCACTCTCTTGGCCCTTTGCAATTTAGGGACTTGACATGGTCGGGCCGCTCAAAAAAGTGCCAGGAAGGTTCACACACTTATTCGTCACAGTGGACAAATTCACAAAGTTGATTGAGGCAAAACCCATTACTACCATAACAGTGGCACGAGCAAAGGACTTTATCTTAAGTATTTTATACTGATTTGGGGTTCCTAACCATATCATAACGGACAACGGTACTCAGTTCACGGGCGGCGTATTTCAAGATTTCTGTGACAATGTTGGCATCAAGATCTGTTATACTTCTGTGGCACATCAACGAAGTAATGGGCAGGTCGAGCGTGCTAATGGCATGGTCTTACAAGGTATCAAGGCTAGGGTGTTCGACCGATTACAACCATATGCAGGCGGTGGTACAAGAACTCCCATCCGTTCTCTGGTCTTTAAGAACCACGGTTAGTTGGGTAACAGGGTAATCCTCTTTCTTTCTAATCTATGGTGTTGAGGCTGTGCTACCAACCGAGTTGGAGTTTGGCTCTCCGCAAGTTCGGGCCCACTCAGAAGATAAATCAAACAAAATCCGATTGGTCGAACTCAATTAGTTGGAGGAAGCGAGGGATATCGCAACTATCCAATCGGTAAGGTATCTTTAAGGCATGCGTCGTTATCACAGTCGAAATGTCCGTGGCCGTGCCTTTTTAGTGGTAGATCTCGTCTTGAGAAAAATACAAACCACCAAAGACAGGCATAAACTATTCTCTCTGTGGAAAGGGCCGTTCATTATCGCAGAGGTGACATGACCGGGTGCCTACCGACTGAAGACTGAAGACGATGCCCTCGTCAGCAACTCATGGAATATAGAACAACTACGTCCTTTTTATACCTGAGTTTTGTATTTCCTCTATATATGTACAAAGTTTTTTCTTTGACTCACTACATCGCTTGTTTCAACCGAGTAGTGAGTCGGAGGCTGCATGTATTATATGCCTTGTTAATAAAATACAAGCATGTTTTATCTAAGTTATGAAATTTTATAATGATTATGCTAAGTTTGCCCGAGTATAGCTTTTAGAAGTGAACGTTTTTTTCTTAAGTTCCTATCGATCTACTCGGTGCAGACTACATAGTCAGGTGAAGCTAATGACAACTAAGAATAAGCAAGTACTCGATAGCATTTTACAAGATATATACATGCTTTCACCAAAGTTATATATACACCAACTGCATAATGGCTTTGTTTCTACATACCCAGGTCTTTTGCGATTGCCTTTGCAGTTGGCCTCGCCTGGCTGATCAACTCCAGTGCCTCTTTGGGTGTTGTCTCTTCAGTAAAACCCTCACCAATGGCCTCGATATCTATCCTAGGGTAGGTCGATTTGGTCATAGCGAGGGTTTGGGCAACACCGACAGCGACACGCTCATCCGAGTACTTTTTCAAAATGCTTGGGCCTTCGCTAAGGCGTGCCTGCACCTGGGAGACTGTAATGGATCTGGTCCCAGCATGGTGAGGCTCCATAATGTCAAAGAGCCCTTTCACGGATTCGACAAGAATTTCCCGTGACTCCTTGACAACCTCGATCTCCTCTGCAAAGGGGTTGAATTGGGTCTGGGCATTGGCTTTCGAAGCTGTTCAAATTCACCGACAAGTATACTTGTTAGCCAAAAAATGCAGTCAGAGCAACAAGAAGACATGATAAGGTTATTGTCAGGGAGGAGGCTTACTCGTATAATCGGCCTCTACTTTGGCTTTGGCCTTCTCCAGTTCGGCTTTGACCTTCTGTAGGATCGATTCACACTAAGATAGGTAATCAGAGGGGGGTGAATGATTGCGTAGGTCAAAAATAAAATTTAACACTTTCCCCTAATCACAAAATCTGAAAAACCGCGTTTTCAGAATCTGGACAAAACGCTGTTTCGTCACTAAATAGATTGTAGTCATAGATCCGAAACTCTGATCGACCTGACAATTTGTCAAAATAAACTAGACAAAATTTCCAAACAAACCCAACTGGAATCACATCAATCGGACTTCTAGATCTTGAGATATTAACGAAACAATATTACTGAAAAGAAGGTTGACAGAAATTAATTAAACCCTAATTAATTGATTAAACGAGATCCAAAAATAATTAACCAACCAAACTTTCCAGAACAGTAGAAAAACACCCTAGCTAGATTTTAGATTAAAAAAACCAACCCAAATCTTAGAGAAAAACAAATCAATCTAAAATCTATTGCTAGGCATACATAAAGATGAACGAGAAAAAGGAATTAATTACCGCACTAATCTTCCATAAACTTTACCTTTATTATCAACATTGTGCTTACAAGATGTTTCTCCAAAACATCTAAAAGATTTCTCCACGACAAATTCGCTCTCTAGAAATGCTAAAAAAATCTCTCCAAAAATTAACAGGGACTTACTCTTTATAGAACCAAAACCCCTTCGTGGGTCATCTGGACTGTTGACTTGCTTGGACCACGCTAGGCCCGCGCACCTCCATGCGTGCTACAGTACCCTGTGTGCTACACTACCCCCACGGTACTATAGCACCATGTCACGTACTCCTTTTCTTTTTCGATTTTTTCAGTGTTTATACACTGCCTTGCGAAGCAAGTTCTGAATATCTTCCCACATAGTTTTCATCCACCATGTATCACCTTGTGTCCCACCTTGTCACCCGACATCCTTGACCGTTCTGGACCTAAACTCCTCCCTGAGTTTATTCCCGATCCGCCGTTGACCAAGGTTGACCCCAAGTACCTACATACAAATAGACCAAATACACCATTTTTGAGCACAGATATTCACAACCTGACCCACGTCAGTCGTACACACACTCATCATATTTTTCAATGCCAAGTTCATAATTCACAAGATAAGCCAATTTTTCAGCACATGATTTTACAATCTCCCCCTTGATGAAAACATTGGCAACAACATATATAAACACTGAACATTAGCATTTACCATCGCAAAAGTCCTTTCTAAAGAAAAACGAAAAACAAAATAAAAAGATCGTGAAAAGATCATCAAAAACTGTATATAAAACTCTTCCCCTTTTTGACAATGAGTTCATCAAGAACACAAAAGAGAAAATTTTTCAATTTTGTACCAATTTTTATTGTGAGCACCACAAATCATCAATATAAACAAGCTCACACGTACCATGCTAAAAGTAATTTGTACTCTCACATCATACACATGCAATGTAAATCTAGCATAACTAAAAATCAAATGCTATTAATAATTTATTGCAAGACATGAAATTCATTTCTCAACTATTTTAAAACTTGCAAGCATTAAGATGAATGCACTTCATTGGTGCCTTTTTTTTAAAAAAAAATGAGTACTTGATTTATTTCAATCATGATATAAATTGCAAGGAATTATATGCACCATCAGCTTTACTTTTCAACCCGTTTAAGCCTATGTCTTTTGACAATTGCAAGCTTAAGAATCAGGTTTCAGTCATACACAACTTCTTTCAAGTTCATACCAAAGTGCAATAGTAAGCAATCTCGTTAAGAAGAAGTACGACAATATATATTTCCTTGATCTTTCTCACATTTTTATAGCACATAATTTTGATCTTTCTCATATTTCTCATAGCATATTAGCATATTTAAAACAAGATCAAGATAGATAAGAAAGTTCAATCATGTCAAGGTTTAGTTCAAATTGTCATTCCATTTAGCTAGTCATGTAAAGACCAACATCACATATATAGAAACATGAAAGCACTCATACTTTATGACATGAACATGGCTGTAAATAATACATATGAATCATATGTAGTGCTCATTATTTTATCAATTATTTTTTATTTTTTAAAAAATTTCAAACAAAACATACCAATAATAAAATATGTTACAAAGAGTTAAAACTCCCCCTTAAAATAACCCCATTGGATGAATAACCCCAAGTTCTCCCCTAAGATAAGCAAAACGAGAAGAATCCAAAGGTTTTGTGAAAATATCTGCCAATTGATGTTCAGTATCCACATGATGAAGTGCCACATTTCCTTTTTTAACATGATCTCTAAGAAAGTGAAATCTAATATCAATATGTTTTGTCCTAGAGTATTGTACTGGGTTCTTAGCAATACAAATGGCACTTGTGTTATCACAGAAAAGCGGAACATTTTCCAAAGTAACACCATAATCCTTAAGTGTAGCTACTATCCAAAGTATTTGAGAACAACAACTAGCAGCAGCCACATACTCAGACTCAGCTGTTGATTGTGCTACAGAGGATTGTTTTCTAGACGACCAAGCAACAAGAGAATTACCCAAGAAGAAACAAGCACCAGAAGTGCTTTTCCTATCAAGTCTACATCCTCCAAAATCAGCATCAGAAAAAGCTCTTAAGCTAATACATGATGATGCTGATAATCATATACCAAAGTCTTTAGTGCCATGAACATACCTGAGAATTCGCTTAATTGCTTAAAGATGTGAAGCACGTGGGGAAACTTGAAACCGTGCACATAAACATACAGCAAATTGTATATCCGGTCTTGAAGCAGCAAGATACAAAAGTGAACCAATCATATTCCTATACTCCTTTTGATCAACTGGCTCACCTTCCTCATCAGGATCAACTGTAGAAGTAGCTCCTATAGGTGTCATGATGGGTTTGCAATTCTCCATTCCAAAGTAACATAGAAGATCCCTTCGTATACTTACTTTGATGCACAAATATACCTTTGATGCACAAATATACCTTCTTTTGTTTGTTTGATTTGCAATCCCAAAAAGTAAGTCAATTCGTCCATCATACTCATTTCAAATTCACTACTCATAGTTTCTGAAAACTGGAACGTGTCACTCTTTCATGAAGATTACCAATCATTTGTTGAGGTGGATGTATTCTTTGAATGTGCAAGGGAGTTGTTGCTTCAGAAACTTCACTTTCTTCTATTTGATCTTCTACATGCACAGATGATGTGGAATTTTGAGGATGCTCAGTTATAGGTGAAGTTGTAGTAGGTACCGGATCTATTGCAATTGATTGTGTGAGAGGAGTTAAAGCTTCAGCTACATCATCATCATCTTCTTCAACAAAAATGTCCTTCCCCTGAATATATACACCTGTACTTACAATATTTGGACTAGTACCTGGGCTAGTCTCATCAAAAGTAACTTCACAGGTTTCTATTATTTTGTTAGTCTCCAAAACTAGAACAAGATAGGCACGAGAATGAGTAGAGTAACCAAGAAATATGCCATCAACTGATCTAGCCTCAAATTTATCTAAGTTTCTAGATTTCAGCACAAAACATTTGCATCCAAACACACGAAAGTGAGAAACACTAGGCCTATGATCAAACCGCAGCTCATAAGGAGTTTTACCAAGCTTTGATCTCAAAAATACATGATTTGAAACATAGCATGCAGTAGATATGGCTTCAGCCCAAAATTTTCTAATAGTAGAAAATTCATCTAGCATAGTCCTAGCCATCTCAACCAAGGTTCTGTTTTTTCTTTCAACTACACCATTTTGTTGTGGTACTCTAGGTGAGAAGAATTGATGATCAAGACCCTTTTCAGCACAAATTGATCAAAAGAAGAATTTTTAAATTCAGATCCATTATCACTTCTAATTGCTCTAAGAGCTCCTGGGTGATCAACAGATAGTCTAAGAGTAAGACTTCTAAAAAACTAAAAACCTCATCTTTAGATGCCATAAAATAAACCCAAAAGTATCTGGAGAAATCATCAACTATTACCAGCACGTACCACTTACCTCCAAAAGATTGAACTCGTGATAGTCCAACGGTATCAAGGTGTAGAAGTTGTCCTGGTGCATTTGTCATCACCATAGTAAGAGGTAGATGTGAACCTGCATGCATCTTACCATGTCTACAAGAAGAGCATACTATATCGCTATCACCCTTAAGCTTAGGCAGACCACGTATAAGATCCAAACCACTAACACGTGTTAAATGATCAAAACCAACATGGCCAAGTCTACGATGCCAAAAAAATAAGTCTTTAAAATCATTGGCAGCTAGACACCTATGCTTAACAGAAGATGACACATCAAAATCAGCTTTAAACACTCTCCCAAAACGTGTAATATTAAAGACAAGATCTCCTAAAGCATCTAATACTCTACATCTACCTTTCTTAAAGCACACTTCAAGATCTTCATCAATCATTTGTGAAACGGAAAGTAAGTTATATTTCAAGTTCTCAACAAGAGCCACATTCTTGAACATAAACTTATCGCTCACCTTTACTGTATCTTTAGCCACAACCATAGAAGTAGAAGCATCTCCAAAAGTTACCTTTTCAACATGCGATACTCCTGTGAGATAGGAGAACCAATTCTTGTCACCGGACATGTGGCGTGAGCATCCGGAATCCACTAGCCAAACGTTCTCCTTTCTTGCGCAAAGTGCCTACATAGAAGAAAGCAGTGTCGAGGTCTCAGTACCGGGGTTAGTAATATAGCATTTAGGAATGCAGTACTGAGACACACGACGCACACCAGTAGACATAACACAAGTATTTTTATGCAAAAGTTTAGATCTATCATTACTCATGTTAGTAGAACTAAATGGCATGTCTTTCTTAAATTAGACCAAGCTTTAGCCTTTTCTCTCATTTTTTGTTTGGCTAGTCTAAAACAAAATTCTACTTTATGTCCATCTCTACCACAATGAGTGCAAATGTACTTAACTTTGTATTTAGCTTGAGAAGTAGAGGCTACTTTTGCATTTGTTGTGCTAGAAGATGACATAATAACCAGCAGATTTAAAAATCATCCTTTTAAGTTCATTGACTATCTCAATTATGCTACTTCCAAGGGATTTAACAACAGTTGGAGCATGAGTCTTAGAATAATCATAAGGATCAAAACCCAAACCGGTTTTAAATTTTTTAGAACTAGTCTTTTGATTCAAAATTTAATTCAAACTTTTAGTTTCTATCTTTCCTTGCAAATAATCAATACGATTCAAAAGAGTGGCACGATTCTTATAAGATACATGCTAAAATCTATCATTTTTACCACAATTAGAGCATGAAAGAACCTTATGGGTAGTAAGATCTTCTTTTAGTTGTGCAATTTTAACATCAGTATCTTTTATCTTCAAAACAAGATCTTCTTTTAGTTATGCAATTTTAACATCAGCATCTTCTAACTTCAACTTAAGAACATTGCATTTATCACAAGAGACAGGTTCATCAATTTGACAGACATGTTGTTCATTTTTCTCCTTTTCTAGCCTAAGTTCCTTTAGTGTAGAAGCATGCATATCCCTTAGAGAAGTAAATTTAGCATAAACTAAATCACATGATTTGCAAGAATCATCTATAGGAGTCAAAGTTTTAAGTCTTGCAATCTCATCATTTAATTTTTCAACCAAAGCATCTTGTTTCTTAATCTTTTTATCTCTCTTCTCTAATAAAGTACCAAGTTTTTCAACGGCACAAACTAAATCATCATAAGAAGGTTCTACCTCATTGTCGCTGTCGTTGTCGATGTCACTATTGGTGACGCTTCTGCTACTTGCCATCATACATAGACCAATCAAGCTTTTCTTGCCTTTAGAAGTAGCATCATCATCACTCTCGGTGTCCACATCGCTTAGATTTACCTGTTCAAGAGCAGAGAGAACACGGTGCACTACCTTCTTATTCAAATACCCATTCTTCTTAGTGCTCTTGAGTGTTCGCTTCTTGTCACTCTCTACCTTGTCTTCCTCCTCATCTTCATCCCTAGAAATTCTTGCTAGAAATTTTGGACATTTAAGATGAAGGTGATTAAGCGAACCACATTCAAAACATCTCCGAGGTTCTCCACCATTTGCTCTCTTTCTGGATCGAACATTTTGCAAAGCTTTTGTGAAGCGAGTGGAGAGGAGTGCCAAATCATTTTCAGGAAGTTGTTCTAGCTGTTCATCAGTTAGTGAAGACAAAGAGGAGAAAGCATAACTAGATGAAGAGTTATCACCAATAGAGTTGTTAGTTTGTGAAGCTAAAGCTATTGATTTATTAGCCATATTTTTTCTAGCAAAAACATCTAGCTCATGAGTTTTCAATTTAGAATAAAGCACATCTAATGTAAGTGTACTCATGGTAGTAGATTCTCTAATTGATGTTACATTTATCTCCCATATAGACATATCTAAGGCTCCTAGCAATTAATGAGAATTTTTAGCATCAATATATATAACATTAACAGAACGCAAGTTGCTAAGAATCTTGTTAAAGCGAGCAAAGAAGTCATCAAGAGATTCACCAGGTTTCATCTTAAATCGCATATATTCCTTTTTATACATATCTTGACGTACCTCTTTTACCGTGTTTGATCCTTCGTGATAATCACAAAGTGCTGTCCATACCTCATGTGCTAACTTGAGATGCACCACACGGTCAAAGTTGCTTCTTCCTAGCCCTTGAATAATCAAATTCCTCGCCTTGCTGTTAGCCTCCACCTGTGGCATGTTCGCTGCTGTCACTGCATCGTTTTTAGGAACTTGATATGGCTTATAGATCTTCTCCCATATCGCAAAGCCTTGAGCTTGAATGTATGCCTCCATCTTAGCCTTCCAATACTGAAAATCAACACCATCGAAAACACAAGGTTTTGTGGAATACCTATCCGTCGATATATTTTCTAATCGCCGGTTAAGATCAATTAGAAAAGATAATAAAATAAATAACCTTGCTCTGATACCATTTGTAGGATCGACTCACACTAAGATAGGTAATTAGAGGGGGGTGAATGATTGCGTAGGTCAAAAATAAAATTTAACACTTTTCCCTAATCACAAAACCTGAAAAACCGCGTTTTCAGAATCTAGACAGAACGCTGTTTCGTTACTAAACAGATTGTAGTCATAGATCCGTAACTCCGATCGACCTGAAAATTTGTCAGAATAAACTAGACAAAATTTCCAAACAAACCCAACTGGAATCATGTCAATCGGACTTCTGGATCTTGAGATATTAACGAAACAATATTATTGAACAGAAGGTTGACGGAAATTAATTAAACCCTAATTAATTGATTAAACGAGATCCGAAAATAATTAACCAACCAAACTTTCCAGAACACTAGAAAACCACCTTAGCTAGATTTTAGATCAAAGAAACTAACCCAAATTTTAGAGAAAAACAAATCAATCTAAAATCCATTACTAGGCATGCATAAAGATGAACGAGAAAGAAGAATTAATTACTGCACTAATCTTCCATAAACTTTACCTTTATTATCAAGATTGTGCTTACAAGATATTTCTCCAAAACATCCAAAAGATTTCTCCACGACAAATTCGCTCTCTAGAAACCCTAAAAAAATCTCTCCAAAAATTAACAGGGAGTTACTATTTATAGAACCAAAACCCCTTCGTGGGCTATCTGGACTATTGCCTTGCCTGGACCCCGCTAGGCCTGTGCACCTCCACGTGTGCTACAGTACCCTACAGTACTGTAGCACCATGTCACGTACTCCTTTTCTTTTTTGATTTTTTCCAACGTTTATACACTGCCATGCGAAGCTCGTTCTGAATATCTTCCCACACAGCTTTCATCCACCGTGTATCACCTTGTGTCCCACCTTGTCACCCGACATCCTTGACCATTCTGGACCTAAACTCCTCCCTGAGTTTATTCCCGATCCGCCGTTGACCAAGGTTGACCCCAAATACCTACACACAAATAAACCAAACACACCGTTTTCAGGCACAGATATTCGCAACCTGAGCCACGTCAGTCGTACACACGCTCATCACACTTTTCAATGCCAAGTTCATAAATCACAAGATAAGCCAATTTTTCAGCACATGATTTTACACCTTCTCAACTTCCTTTAGCTTAATCTCTTGTTGTTTTCTATCCTTTGCTTGGGTTTTCAATTTGACTTCGAGGGCTGCAAATCAGAATAGTCAAGAACTTGAGATTGCAGTCAGAACTGAACAAGGCAGTCGAGAATCAACAAAGCTGGAGAGATATACTCGGGATTTACTCGGGAGGATAACACAGAAGACTTACTTCTGATCTTCTCGGCTAGAGCCCACTTTTCGTCCCTGAGCTAATCTACTGCTCCCCTTAGCCAAGTTTCCTTCTCATGGCTAGTCCATTCCAGGTCGTCCTTGGTGGCCTGGAGTTGGCCCAGTCGTTGGAGATGGGGGGTGAGCTGGGTTAGGACCTTATTCACTTTCTCCGAGTGGTTGACAATCTTCTGCTCAGAGCAAAACAGAGCAAAACAGAGTAAAACAGAGTCAAATGACGGAGTACCAGATTAAGGAGAACCGTCAAGAACTCAACATGGCGAGATTTGCTACATACCTGGACTCCCTTAGATGCGGCGATTGCAGCACGAAGAAGAACTTCACGCTCCCTTGACGTGGCTTGTTTATCATGCTCGTAGCTCTCCGCAACTCCCTCAGGGGATACCCAATAAAACGTTCTCGGGAAGTTGCGAGGAGGGGCTTCGAGCCGAGGGTTGTCTACCTCATCAGAAGACGACGACGATATGGGTGGTGATGGGGTCCTGGTTCTAGACTTGGTGGCTGCTGGGGTTTCAGCGATTTGCTCAAGGGCTGGATAGCAGCTTCAGCACTCGCCCCTTGGTCGACCGACACTAGTGGTCCTGCTGTCGAGACTGCTTCAGCTTCTACGGCTGGGGCAGTCTTTGGCTCGACAGAAGAACTTGTCAGTGCTGGCTCGGCTGGGGATGACTCAGTAACAGGAGCAGCTGGCACAGTCCCCTTGGGATCAATGTCAACTCGCTTCCTAAACAACGAGTCAAATATCAAGATACTATCACATCATTCAAAATTCTTAGAAGATTGAAGATTGCTTACCTCTTGAAAGTCTTGAACTTCCACGAGGGGGCTCCCGAAGATATCGGCGGTGGAGAGCTGCTGGCTGTCGGGCCAGTCGGCGCGGCAGTCAGCGGTGGCGTTTTACCTTCAGTCAGCTATGTTTCTAGCACAACCGATTAGGGCGTCGAGGTACTCGGTGACGCTGCCCTTGGGCTTGATGTTGCTGATCTCGTACTCAGGGCGTTGGTCTTGGCCTCGATGTTGCTGAGCTCAATGGTGCTAGCCTTGAGCTTGATGTTGCTGGCCTCGGACTTGGAGAAGAAGGCCTCGGGCTTGGCGGCCTGGGAGCTAAACTAATGGGGTCTTTAATCTTCAGACTCCCCGGTGCTACGCTCGGCTTGCTTCATCTTGAAGCGTTGTTGTTCCTTAAAAGAAATGCTACTTAGTGCTGATAAATCTACTTCAACTCGCTAATGACCACCATTGCGCCTTCTATTAGTAACATCAACCTCAATGACTTGATCAAGATAGGTTTTACCTTGCTTCCATATTCGCTACACAGATCGAATATGAACATTGAATAGCTCGGCAACCTCCTTGGTCACATGGACTCTAGTCTTCCATTTGTGCTGTGTGCTAATAAAGCATGAAATATTTGTGCCTGTGTTGTATTTGGCACATCTTTCTTGCCTGGAAAAACAAAGAAAGCTTTCAGCAATGGTGAAAAAGAATACTCTACCGGTCTAAAATGAACAAACATAAAAGTAGTTATTATTAACATCTTGTATGGGTGGTTTCAAGTTCAAATTATTCGCACCTCCCAAGTTCAAATCATTCGCACCTTCCAAATTAAAATCAACCCTAGCATCCAAATTGAAATCACCTAGGGCACCCAAGTTCAAATCAATCCCAGCCTCCAAGTTTAAATCAATCCTAGCCTCCAAGTTTAAATCAACCCCGACATCCAAGTTTAAATCACCTAGAGTACCAAAGAACATGTAGGTGTCATGCAAATAAGAATACACTATGAATCTAAAAGGAACAAAGAAAAAAGAAAAGAGTAGCTACCATTAACGTCTTGTACATGTGGTTCCAAGTCCAAATCAATCTCAGCCTCCAAGTTCAAATCAATCCTGGCCTCCAAGTTTAAATCGCCTAGAGTGCTAAGAACATATAGGTACATGGCCAAAAATAGGTAGACGCAAAAAAGAAGAGAAGGCAGTGCTTCATGTTCATACCGTATTCCATCTCATCAGCATAATCATCTTGTGACTCCATGTTCATCTTGTGACTCCATGTTCAAATCCATATTTACTTGCTTAATGTGAAGTGTGTTTCGCATGCTAACTCTACAGCATACAGGTGTACAAATACATGAGCAGTGCGCGGCAAAACGCACGTGTGAGTACGAACGAAATTTTCTGGTTTTTCTTGCGGCAAAGCAAATGCACAAAAATTGCAGACGCGGCGCGAGAGTAAAAATAAAACTTTTTCCAGATGACGCATGGATTCAAGACCCAGGTCTCAGATTCTACTTCGTATACATTAAGGGTGTGTTTAGTTGGGTGGATGAGATTGGATGGAAGATGGCCGTCATAATTTTTGTAGTGTTTGGTTTGTGGGTGAGGGATGGATAGAGCGGCCATTTTGGGAATATTTTTCAAAGATGCTGGATAAGTAGATCCGACCAAATTGGCTGGATGAGCTCATCCACATTCGCTAATATTGATCATTAGTCCCTAATTAGTTATAATTATTATGTATTCTTGTTAATTAATGATTAACATTTTAAGATTAGTGCTATTTAAGGATAATTAGTATATTTTATTGTTAATTAACATTGTTTATGATAAGATTAGTAATAATTAACATATTTTGTTATTGATTAATAATTTGCTAATCTCATTCCATCCACCCTCATACATTCAACCAAACAAAAAATTGACTTATTCCATCCACCCAACCAAACAACTAGTATAGATCATCCTATCCAATAAAACATGGATGATCATATCCCTTTTAGCCTCGCCTTTAAAACAAACACACCCTAAACCAACTAAGCTGCAATTCATTGCTGTCTTGATAAGGGCAGAACAGAAAAATGGCCCCCTAATTAATCACTCATTGGTACGTGGGATTGTGTCTAAAACGTCACGTATTTTCGAACCGGAGGGAGTATACAAAATTAACGCCATCGAAACACACACAAAGGGCCAAGATCGACACGGCCCAGCACGAGAGAAAAACCGCCTCAGGCCGCTGCACCCGCACGCCCCGCATCGCACGCGGTGGATGAGTCGCGATGGTGGTGCGGCCTCGCTCCACTCACCACCACCACCTCATCCACACCGCCTCGCGTCGCGCGGCGACGAACGAACCAACCAAACCACATGGAGAAAACCCGAGACGTAAAATCCGTGAACTGCCCACAATAGCTAACCCTAAACCCCCAAATCCCTCTCCTCCTTCGCAAATCTCCCCTTCCCTCTCGATCCCGATCCCGCCGCCGCCGCCGCCTCCGGTGCCTGTGCCGGACGGCGAAGGGGCTCGCCTTGGCCGCGCGGCCTCCTCATCGCTCTGGTAAGGTGGATCCCTCCCCCGGATGCTTCCAGATGATTCGTGCGATTGATTCGTTTAGGTGTTTTTGCTGTGTGGGCGTGTTTCCTCGGTGCTCCCTGGCCGCGACCGATTCGGTGTGAGGAGCGCGGGACTGTAGGTTCGTTGGGTGATTCGGATAGTAGAATGTGGAGGGAGATGTCACTCTGTCAGGATTGGGTCTGTTCTCCCGGGGGATTCGTCTCGGTATCGTGGCGTGGATGTGGTTTGTCCTCTCGGCGTGGCGCTCAGCGGAATACACCGCCCTTTTGAGATTTGAGGATGGTTTTGGTGTTCCCCCTCGGGCATGAGAGGAATCTGATATGATTGCTGTGGAGGAATGTCCTAGTTCCGCGCTTTATCCAGATCTATTTGTTTTACTTCATTCACTTTGCTCTATCCTCTTGCGATGCTATGTTCTATGGCCTATCACTATGAGCTAGTCAGCCTGGTACATTTCCGAGCAATTGCTAATCGAATGTTACTTCATTTGTTCGCTCTAGGTCAATGCACCGTGAAGGATTATGTCTTTTCTGTATGCGCACAAACTGCCATGTTGGCATTTTAACCCCTTAGTGTTGTATCACGATAGTATTGCTTTTCTAGAAAATTCTAATTTAATGTTTTTACTTTTCACGATTGAATCAGTAACTAGTCCAGGGAGCATATATTTTAATGTTTTCCACAGTTTGTATTTACTCTTTGCTGTTCATGGTTCTAAGACCTCCATTGCCTCATCACTCTTTCAGATATATGTATTGACGCGGTGTTAAGCAACACTTTACACAAGCATTTCTTGTCAAGTATCTTGGGAATTTTAGAAAGAGTTTGTATAATGGAGTTGTCAAATCAAGGGCAGACTCCCATGTCAACTAGCAGGGGTTCTCAACCGTTGCCCTCTTCAAATATCCAACCTAATCAGGCTGAGTATCCATCTATGCTTTATCCATCCTTGCCTGCTGACTGGGGTGCACAGCCAATGTTTTCTATGGGAGCTTCTGTTCCAATTAGTTCATATTATATTGTTCCTATGAGTCAACAGTCGGTCCAAATTGGCGCTTCCAGGCCAGAGACTCCGCGTTCTTCAGGGGCACATTCTCTAAGCAGAGTATCTTTGAGGCCACCCCAGCAAGTGCTAAGTATTCGGACATCTTTACCAACAATGGTTGGATCACAACCCTCGCCTGCTGGCAAGAAACTGCAACCAACAGTTGCTTCTCCAAAGGTTCAAATGCTGAAATCTACACAGTCACAGTCATTCAACAAACGTTCTGCACAGAAGGAGACGCCATCAAAGGTTCAAACTCAGCAATTGGAATCTGTGAGATCAAAGCTCAGGGAGTCACTTTCTGCTGCTCTGAGAACAGATTCTGATCAGCAGAATAAGAATCAATCTTCTGAGAATGTGCAGCATGATGGGTCCGCAGGCCAAAAGAAACAGTTGGAGGTAGATGCAAGTCCAGTGACGACCACATCCCAAGGCGTGAGCACTGCCAAGTTGGAAGTATTGGCAAGTGTTGATGTTGAGAGGCATGAGGAAGTTGAGAAGTTAAGCAGTGATTTAGTTTCGAACATGACCACACCAATAAACACTGACATCCAGCAACAGCCAGAGAATGTTTCTTTACAAGATGAAGTGTTGGGTCAATATACAATTGTTGCTGATGAACTCTTGCAAGGTCATGGACTTAGCTGGGTTTCTGATTTTGATGCTGGGATCCCTGAACCTACCACACAACCTAATTTAAAAAGGTCCAGGACTTCTGATATTGACCCTAGTGTTGCAGACTCTCTCTCAGAGTCTGAATCGAAAAGAATGAAGTCCGCCGATGATGAGGAAGCGATAAATAAGGATAGCATTATTCAAAAGGCAGATGATTTGGCATTTAGGATCGAAGAGGAGCTGTTCAAACTATTTGGTGGAGTTAATAAGAAGTATAAGGAGAAAGGTCGATCTCTTCTATTCAATCTAAAAGATAAAAGTAACCCTGAGTTAAGAGAGAGGGTTTTATCTGGAGATATTACACCTGATCGCCTCTGTTCAATGACTGCGGAGGAACTTGCTTCCAAGGAGCTCTCTCAGTGGCGGTTAGCTAAAGCTGAAGAACTTGCACAAATGGTTGTCCTTCCTAGTACGGAGGTTGATGTTAGACGTTTGGTTAGGAAAACACACAAAGGAGAATTTCAAGTTGAAGTAGAAGAAACAGATGGTATCTCAGTTGAGGTTGAGCTTGGAGGTAATCTTCTTACTCAAGTTCCATCAAAAGCCTCTGAAGATCAGACTAAATCAGATGATAAAGAAGGTACAGATGATAAAGCAGGCGCACAAGAAAAAGACAAGGCACCTGATGGGACTTCACGAGATGAGGATAATGGGGCAGGCAACAAAGATCTGCAAGATGATTTAGAATACGTTGATAATGAGAAAAGTGATCTAATGCAAGAACTTATGGTGGATGACTTGAAAGACACTGAGAATCTTCCACCAATTCCTTCACTAGATGAATTCATGCAAGGCTTAGATTCTGAACCACCTTTTGAAATTCTCTCAACTGGGACGCCAGAAGAGGATTCGGATGATCGAGACGAACCTGGCACCACAGTTGAATCTGAGGAACTTCCTGAGAAAGAAGTTAAGGTTTCTGCACCAGAGAAGATTGGATCTGAATCTGACATGCCATCTTCGCAGGATAAATGTGAGTCACCCAAACATGAGGTGGGTTCAAATTCAGGCCTTGCTGAACCGCCTGAAGGAAAGCTGATAAAATCCTCCTCAGATAGAGTTGAAGCCAAACAAACAACTGCTGAAAACGTGTTGAATCATGAGTCTACCATGCATAACAAGGCAACTACTCTTCCTATGATACGTGAGAGTATATGGGAGGGCGCTATTCAACTTACTATGTCTTCACTCACAAATGTTGTTGCCATCTTCAAAAGGTTTCTTTCATCTACAGCTTTTCCTTTGAATTACCCAATATACAATTGTTTCTGTTAGCATACCATGATGATTTAACACATTCTCTTCAATTTCTATCTTAGTTTTAATGCATTAAAAGTGGATTAATGTTTTACAGAACAAGTACATCTGTTTTGCACAAAACTTGGCCATATTTTGGACACTAGCTGAATGCCCATGCTTTGCTACAGATAAAAGAGAAATGTGTTAGCCATCTTGTTGCTATAGGGAATATTTACCTTAATTTAATTTTATATATGGCTATCCATTTAGATTTGGTTGTATTTTAATATCAAGAAGTTCAAGGGGGTAGTTTACAAAATTTACAATGGGAGTAGGTGGGGGTGGCAGATTCACTGCCACCACCACTCCTTTCTTTTAGAGTATAGATTTGATTATCTCTTCCTTCATGAACCTGCTCGGTGTTATGAGCCTGGAACTATACGCACTCCTGCTTATCCAAAACATTAATGACTTCCCATATATCCAAGACACATGTGATAACTTTAATTATTATTTTTTGGCTTAGAAGCTATACTATTACAAATCTAGCATCAAATTATCATAACTGATGGCATGCAGAGTTTCTATCTTTGTGTGAAAACAGCTAAGATTAATAATATATATAATTAGCAAGAACTGCCAAATGCTTCACTGTACTTCTCTTGATTCATCAGAGAGTGCGTTAAGTAGGTGTATGCCATTGACGGTCCAGCTAGGCTACCACACGTCTTACTGATGAAAACTTGTATACTTGCGTATTTGTTAGATTGTATGTCTTTGTTAATGAATAATGATATATTATTCCTTTTGCTCAAGTTTTCTGGTTTAATTTACATATTCATGTTGATTACAATTTACAACCGGTTCTTCGTTGTTGTGGTCCACCCCAATGGGGAATGTCCTGCTGCTGCCTAAATACACATGATTCACTCGAACGGGAAGATAGTGTGAATGCCGATTTTCTAGAAAATAAAAACTGTGTGGATTTGTGTTGATTCTGTACTTTATATTTGTATTCGTGCTGACATGTATTAAAACTTAACTTTGCAGTGGTGAAAAGCCACCAGTAAAAGAATGGCGGAGCTTTGTTGAAATCAAGGGGAGAGTCAAACTTAGTGCCTTTCAAGAGTTTGTTGAACAGCTTCCCAAATCTAGGAGCCGTGCTATAATGGTAATCTTGCATTTTTCTATTGACAACTAGATAATATGTGTAAACATATGAGGTCTGGGCCAAGCTTGAAAAAATATTGGTACTTCTATGCTAAATTTACAAAAAGAGGGAGACTAGGGAACAGTATACCGTTGAACGGTATAGGCCTGATACCTAAGGTATCAGGTCTATACCATTCCAACAGTACACCGTTTCCTAGTATTTCTGTTACCAAAAAAATTGCTGAGTGAATTGGAACATTTGTCAGCCAAAAAGAGAACCAACAAAAGAAAAAAACTTGGCCCCAAAGGGAAAGGCCTCCCTGAGTTATTGTAATTAAGAAGCAGCCGAAACCAGGGCTGAGAAAGGTCACAAAAGCTGGTTTACAGAATAGAAGAACTCTTGACAAGAACTCTTGCATATATTTTAATCTAACTTTGTGAAATGCCTCTTTTGGTTGTATTCTTAGCATCTAGAGGTATTACTCTGTTTGGAAATTGTTCCTCGATTTATTCTTTAACTAAATGGCTCAAACTATAGATAGTGCTTTTAGAGTTATAATGTTATGGTTCATGCTGGTAGTGATAATTGAAATATGTGTTTCATAATATGGATGTTTATTTTCTGAGGATAGTCATTGAATATCCATTTCATACTTACGTCCAACTTCGTTCATAGGTAACTGAGCTGTGTTGGAAGGAAGGTTCTCAGGAGAGTGGTCGCCAACATCTCTTGCAGGTTCTTTTATTCCTAGCCTTTCTGTTCCTTTTTTCAGCAAAAATCCTTATGTTCCTTCAGGAGCTAGCTTAATGAATGTTTGTGGGTTTAATTATTAAATTCGCCTGTTCTTCTGCAGACAATTGACTCATATATTTCAGATGAGAGAGTAGGATTAGCTGAACCTGCAGATGGAATAGAGCTGTACCTTTGCCCCTCTCAAGGGAAAACAGTGGAGATTCTGTCTCAGCACCTACCAAAGGAGCATTTGGAGAGTCTTGCTGTGCCTGCATCATCCATCATCGGAGTCATCGTCTGGCGGAGACCCAACATTCCCAGGATGCCCCCGCACCCTAGGCATGATGGTTCCAGGAGGCCGTCGATTTTAAAGAGACCGCAGGTTACTGGTCCTACTTCAGGCCCTAGGCCATCGTTGCCTATGAACTCGCTCGGCGCACCACCAGGTTTTCCAGTTCAGCGCCACCGCCATGAGGAAGATGTAACTGATGATGTCCCTCCAGGCTTTGGCCCTGGTGTTGCTAGGGATGAAGACGATCTTCCTGAATTTAATTTTGTTAACTCGTCCAACCCTGCTGCTAATGTAACAACCCAGGCCTACAAGGGCCGGCAGCATGTACACACTACGTCTGCTCGCCCGGTAGAACAAATGAGGGAACTGGTTCAGAAGTATGGTAAAAGATCATCTGTTCAGGCTCGTCCTTGGGATGATGATGATGACGATGATATACCAGAATGGAACCCCAACCAGCTTAACCAACAGCCAACAAGGCAGCTCCCAGTGCCACCTGCTCCACAGCAACCCTTGCCACCACCACCACCCCCCTCGGTCCAGCAATTGCATCCCTACCAGCAGCAGCAGCAGCAGCAGCGGCTTTACCACCAAAATGCAGTGCAGCCTCAGATACCCAGCAACTCTCTCCCCCAGGCTTACCCCCGGACCCAGCAACTTCCTTTGGTGCAGCAGCAGCTTCAGCCAGCGCAAGCCTGGCAGCCTAATGTTTGGTGGCCGGCGGCCGCCGGTGCCAGCGCCACCGCTGCACCGGCGAGCATGGTGCAGCAGTCCCAGTATGGTGTGATCCCTAACAGTAATAACAGCGTGCAAGGCTATGGTGCTGGGAGTGTGGGTGGAATGGCATGGAGACCGAGATAGAACCTGTAAAACTTGAAATTTCTGTCCTGTAGTTGTGGTTTACAACCTGCGAGCGTCCCTTGTAGGGTGGCTTCTCTTTTTTGGTTTACCGATTCATGTAAGTATGAGTCAGCCGTGTGCACCCATGCAGGGGATGTAATTTGGATAAACTAGAGATAGCTGTGGGTTGTATTCATAATCGTAGGAAAAAAAAGTTTACTACTCCTGAACAATAGCTCTCTCCAAACCTGTCTGTTGTTCGTAGGCGCTTCGAATAATAATTAAACGATAATAATGTACTGCAAAACCTGCTTGATTTAAACAGTCAAGTTGCACTCGGTGCACTAGTGGTGTAGCTTGGAAATTTTGCAAAGCGACTGTTGACTCACCAGAAAGAATTGTGGTCTCGCCTTTTCTGGCCTCTTGGTGTTGATGTGGGCACGAGGTAGTACAGTGCGCTACCATTTCTGGACCTGAAAGTTCATGGAATGCTGGGATTTTTTCCAACCTTTTTAAGTGATAGATTCTCTTTGTTTTCTTGAAGCACAGTAATGCCCGTGTGTTACAACATACTATCTCTACTTAGAAGCAAACTGGGCAACTTTAACTATTTTTTAATACCAGATTCGAAAAATATATAATCACAATTATGTGGAGCATGCCCTGTACTATTGGGCATTCTAGAGATAGAGCATATAATTATGGTACATCAACTCAAATGTTTATGATCTCAACATTTATAGGACAACACTGACTCATGCTCCCTCGACCCTTGGCCATGAAAGAATATTGTGTTAAACATTTAATGAAATCGAACTTAGAAATGTCAGTGTCTTTATCTTCTTAAATATATCTGGAGTGTATCATGAAGATCAAGTGTGCAAATTTACCTTAACACATTTTCAT
The DNA here is from genome assembly GCA_003991445.1 of Oryza meyeriana var. granulata. Taxonomy (NCBI): domain Eukaryota; kingdom Viridiplantae; phylum Streptophyta; class Magnoliopsida; order Poales; family Poaceae; genus Oryza; species Oryza meyeriana. The sequence goes on along the minus strand of RYFJ01003068.1, from coordinate 303,195 downwards.
TATATTCAATTTTATCAGTCTTTTTTTAAATATATTGCAGTATCGATATTTCGCTGAAGTGTCCTCTTGAAGACTATGCCAAAATCTAAAATGATGTTTTTACTGAATAAAGTATATCTGTTAGGCATGGCATTTCTGATTCACCATACCACATAGATCATTTATCGAACACAGCTAAAAACAAAGACGAAAGATTTTTCTTTTAAAAAAATACATAGTAGAATTTCTTAGCCTAGAGACCTGTGGACCCGAACAGTCAGCTCTACATAACCCAACATATACTGGCTAGCAGTCTATGGTTTTGTTTAGGGAGCTTATAGCTTTTTTTTAAAATCTTTAGCTGTTAGAAGTTTCTTCAGACAGTCTAAATTCTCACTTAGATCTGAGAATATATATTTATAGAATTAAAAAATAAATTAAAAATCAAAAATAAATTCTCGCCCGCTAACTTCTTACTTGCTATTTCTGAGAGTCTTAGGTCCCGAACAAGCCCTAGCACGTCATACCCAACTCCACTATAACACTGAGTCACTGACACTCCAACGACGGCGCGGGCCGCACCTCCGTCCACTCGGCTTCACCTCGCTTCCCCCTCTTCCTCCGTCGCCGCCGAATTCCTCGCCCGCCCTAACCGCCGCCGCGCTCCACTCGCCGGCGCAGCCAGTCGACCGGCCTCTTCGCTCCACCCCGCTGGATCCCAAGCCCGGTCCCGGTCTCAGCCTCTCCCTGGAAGCGCGGCCCCGGCCATGTCGGGCCGCGGCCGGAGGGACGCGGAGGCCGCCGTGACGAGGATCGGCAGCGACAACGTGTTCGCCGCGCTCGAGGCACTCAGGAAGAAGAAGAAGAAACCCGCTTCCTCGTCGTCCGCGTCTGGGAGGAAGGGGAAGGAGTCCAAGAAGGCCGCCGCGGCAGTTGAGGAGGAGGAGGCCGCACCACCGCCGCCGCCGGTGTTCTGGGCGCCCGCGCCGCTCAAGTCCAAGGCCTGGGCCGATGTCGACGACGAGGACGACGACGACTACTTCGCCACCACCGCTCCGCCGCGTCCCATGTGGGGAAACGACGGGCCCGCCGCGGGGGCTGGCAACGCCGGCGCCGAGGAGGTCAGAGCCCGTATACAGTTTACCTATTACATTCGTCTCATCTGAGCACGGATATCTACTTATCTAGTTTGGAACCGGTTTCTTCGTGATGGAAAGAATTGTTCAGGACAGCAGAAAAGTTTGAATTTTTTTTATTCGAAGCGGATAAAGTGGAAAGCTGTAGTGATTCTTGTTCTACATAGTGGAGCCATGCTGATGGAGTGATGGAACATGGTTAAGCACAGGTACAGTACTTAACTTGGGTAGTACCCGGTCAGTCTTTGATTCCATAGTTGGTCAGCTGGTGAATGAGATGCTGAGTAGTGAGAAAGATGTTCTGTTCATAACCAAAGGGTGAAGTTCCCAATCTTGAGAATTAGGCATAGGTGCCTTCTGTTTTGGGTTTGTGTCTGTTGATGCATGTTAGATGTTACAATGATTGGGCAGGCAGGCTTGTTATGGTGAAGTACCCTCTTTTTGTGTACACTTACTTTTGTGGTAGCTCACCTTAGTAAAGCACTTGTGGAGATGGATGGTGGGTATACCTTCTGTTGGTTGCACATTTTCCCCTGTGCCACATATTTGGAAGTTTGTACATGTGTGCCGTTCGAATCTTGCTGTAAAGTAGATGAAAAACTATATATTGTGTTTTCCTTGTGATCGTTTGTCTTACTATTTTTCTGGATTCCTAATTTACAGTGGAAGTTCTTTTCATTACAACAGCATAAATCTTTTGGTGTTGCGTTTAGCACTTCTGACTGTTCCCTTGCACTTTTCTTGCTGGCTTCTTATTTAGTAAAATTTAGCACTCTTATTCCATCCTTGGGGTCATCAGCTTTTCATTTATGCACGTCTTCTGTCTATCCACGCATATTCTGACATTACATGGTTGTAATTCAAAATCTTGTTTAATCCACTTGATTTTATGCCATGATGAATCACTTCAAAGTTAAAATGCAGTTTTCATGGACACGTGCTTGTTTATTGTGTATATATCTTATCTTATTCTAATAAGGAATCTAAAAAATATTCATCAGCTCACAGTGATTCATTGAACTTTTAAGTTCCACCTTTCATGTTGCTAATAATTGTACAAATATATACTAGTAGATATAAAACAGCCAGGGAAGTAATATTTTTCCTATTCAATTTATGCGATCCAACCATGACCTTTTCATGTATATAAGAAAGTGTTAACAAAACAGAACAGAAAAGGTAAAATGTTCATTTAAGCTCTATATTCTTCTAATTTATTTGTCCTGCACAATTCTACAAGGGACATTAAAAGAACAATATTTTCTCTGTTTCAGATACTAATTAGGCATAAAATATATTCTACTCAGGTTAAGGACTGATCCATAGGGCGCGGCTCGTGTAGGGGGTGTTGGTAGGATCACTCACTACACTTTAGTCTAGCCAAAGGTGTGTTCATATATTACACAAGCCCCCCTCCTTACACACTACTTTACAAGAGGGTATACATCTCCTTTTATAAGTATTTAAGTCGGTTGCTACAGTAACCGACCTGCTACAGTACCAGACTTTTACAGCTCAACTCCTAGCTATCCTTTGGTAAACATTGTAGTAATTACTACAAGACTCTAGTAAAAACTAGTAGAGAGACCTTCATGAAACTGCTACAAGCTTCATGATTCACATATAAAATCCAAATTGACTTCTATTACCTATCCTTAACTAAGTAGGACACAATTTACTTAGTTACTCTTGCTAACACAAGGATTATCTAGTAACAATACTCCCCCTAATCCTTGTGTATCTACTTGATTTGGACCATTCCAATCCTAGCCCTTAGCTCTTGGAATTTTACTCGCCCTAGTGCCTTCGTGAGTATATCAGCGAGCTGGTCCAAGGTGGTGATGAAGCTGGCACTGATGCTTTCTTCCTCCAAGCAGCTTCTGATGAAGTGATAGCGCAAATCAATGTGCTTGCTGCGTTCATGGAAAACGGGGTTTTTGGCCAGCGCTAGTGCAGACTTACTGTCCACCTTGAGCTCGACTGCTTCGGCCTTTCTTCCCTTGAATTCTCCTAGCAGTCGGGCCAGCCATATTCCTTGTGTGGCCACATTGGTGGCTGCAACATACTCTGCTTCATAGGAGGATAAAGCCACCACTTTCTGCTTGATGGATTGCCAACTCACCAAGCTTGAACCAAGAAAGAACAACATGCCACTTGTGCTCTTCCTTGTATCGATGTCGCCGGCGAGGTCGCTGTCGCTGTAACCAATCAGCCGCTGCTCCTCTTTCTCCTTCTTGTAGTGAAGTCCATACTCCAGTGTGCCGGCGACGTAGCGCAAGATGCGTTTCACGGCTTGCAGATGCTCGTCTGTAGGCCGTTCCATGAACCGGCTCACGAGCCCAACGGCAAATGCCAAGTCAAGTCGTGTATGAACAAGATAACGGAGGCTCCCGATGATTCGCCGGTAGCGCGTTGCGTCCACTTCCTCTGCCTTGCTTTCGCGGCTGAGTTTGAGCCTCTCCTCCATTGGAGTGGCACAAGGATTGCAGTCCTTGAGGCCAGCTGACTCCACGATACGCTGAGCATAGCGCCCCTGTTTCAGAGAGATCCCTTCTTCTCCCTGCTTCACTTCAATTCCAATATAGAAAGAGGGTAAGCCAAGATCACTCATCTGGAACTTCTCCTTCATCTCCCTCTTGAATTGATTGATTGCTGATGTCGACGGTCCGGTGATCACAAGGTCATCAACATAGACTCTGACGAGCAGAGTAGAGCCGCCATTGTTGCGCCGATACATGGCGTGCTCTTGCTTGCTTTGTTCGAATCCCAGCGCCTTCAGTGTGCGATCGAGTTTCGCATTCCAGGCTCTCAGCGCCTGCCGCAAGCCATAGAGGGCCTTGCGCAAGCGGAGGACCTTGCCTTCTTCTCCGGCGACAACGAAACTAGGGGGCTGCTTCACATACACTTCTTCATCCAATTCTCCATTGAGAAAGGCTGATTTTATGTTCATGTGATGGACGCGCCACCCCTCCTGGGCGGCGAGTGCAAGTAGGAGTCGAATTGACTCCATGCGCGCGACGGGTGCGTACACCTCGTCGAAGTCGATCCCAGCTTGCTGGACAAATCCCCTTGCGACGAGACAAGCTTTATGCTTGATCACCTTTCCGGCCTCGTTCTTCTTTAACTTGTAGACCCATTTGAGTCCAATTGGACGATGGCCATGTGGGAGATCAATGAGCTCCAAGTCCCATTGCGATTCACTGTGCTCCATATCTTCTTGCATCGCGGCACGCCATGCCTCGTCACATTCTGCTTCAGCAAATGAGCATGGCTTACCAAGTCCAGCAAGGAGCAAAGACGCCTCCTCAAGCTCCCGCTGTGCAAAGTCCTGGTCTCAGGGCATCTTCCCCGATCAGGTTGTCGATAGTACGGTAGCGAACCGGCGTATCAGAGTGCGCCGCGTCAAGCCTCTCCTCGTCGTGAGAGGAAGGTGACACGAACTCAGTCGTGGCAGCCCTTTCAGCAGGTGTCGGTGTAGCAGGAGATGGTGATGCAGCATTCTCCTGTGTCGGCGTTGAGGTAGCTGATGGTGGTATCGCGTCTCCCCCGGAGCCAGGCACAGGATACCTTGTGGTCTGCTCAACATGGTACTCGATGGTGAAGTCACTCCTTGGTGGCACACCTACATCGCTTGTCGCCGTCCAGTCCCACCCACGGCTCTCGTCGAAGATGACATCGCGGGCGAGACGCCCACGCCGTGTCCTTGGATCAAGTACACGGTACGCCTTCATCCTTTCTTCGTAGCCGATGAAGACGCCGGGGTGTGCTACGGTCGTCGAGTTTGCGTACGTGTGAAGCTTCTTCACGAATGCCAAACACCCGAAGGTGCGCAGGAAGCTGACTGCCAGCTTCTTGCCGTGCCACGCTTCATATGGAGTTTTCCCAATTAGGCTCTTGGTCGGCGTGCGATTGAGGAGGAAAACAGCTGTGCTGATAGCCTCTCCCCAAAACTCAGCAGGCATTCCCCTCTGCTTGAGCAGGGCACGCGCCATGGACACCATTGTTTGATTCCTCCGCTCGACCATGCCATTCTGTTGTGGGGCGTAGGGCGCAGAGAAGTGACGGTGGATTCCCTCGTCGGCACAATAGGCGGCAAACTCTAGTGATGTGAACTCGCCGCCATTGTCAGTGCGGAATACGCGCAACTTGCGCCCGCAGTGAGCTTCCGCCGCTGCCTGGATCTTCTTGATGGCTTCAGGCGCGTTGCTTTTGGCTGCTAGGAACGCCACCCACATGTATCGTGTGGCATCGTCAACCAGCAGCAAGAAATGGCGCCGGCCGCTTGGCGTCGCCGGCGTAATGGGGCCACAAATGTCGCCGTGTACGAGGTCGAGTGGCTCCTGAGCGCGGTACTTGGCTGCTTTTGGGAACGCAGCGCGTCGGTGCTTGGTGATGACACGTCACATAGCTGCTCGACATGCTCCAGTTGAGGCAGGTCACACACAAGCTCTTGCTGTGCCATCTTCTCTAGTGAACCGAAATGGATGTGCCCGAAGTGCTCGTGCCAGCGCCAGGCAACATCGTCGTGTCGCGCGGCTAGACAGATTGGCCGTGCGACCTTGAGGCGGAGGACGTACAAGCGGTTTCATCCCCGCTTGATCTTGGCTAGAAGGTGGCGGCGTCGATCCCAGACGCGCATGATGCCGTTCTCAACCAACACTTTCGTCCCACTTTCGTTGAGTTGGCCAATGCTGATGATGGAGCTCTTGAGGTGTGGAATGTAGTAAACGCCACCGAGCAATTTGTGCTCGCCATTCTTGCCGATGAAGATGACATTACCAGCGCCCTTGATATCGACGATGGAGCCGTCGCCAAATTTGACGGTGCCGGTGATGCTTCGGTCTAACTCAGCGAAGACATCTTCGTGACCTGTCATATGGTTGGTGGCCCCTGTGTCAAGGTACCAAGCCGCCTCCTTATCCTCGATGTCCGTGACACCGAGATTCACCTATGCATGTGGCTCGACGAGAGAAACTGGGGAAGGCCTAGAGACGCAATCGTCATTGAGCTCGCATTCTTGGGCCATAAGCAGTGCGACGTCGTCATCTTCATGCCTGCTGGCCCGTGAGAGTAGCAGCACGTCATCGTCGTCGTCTCCTTGGACCAGGTGAGCCGTCTCCTTCTTGGGCTGTCGGCAGTCCCTGGCCCAATGGCCAAGGCGGCCACAGACTAGTTGTAGCACTTATTAGATGCTGTGTCCTGCTTGCCGTCTCCCTTCTTGCCACTTCCGCTGCTGCCGAGAGCTCCTTCCTTTCGAGGATTCGAGCGGGGTCATCGGCGAGCCCTATCGCCTTGCGACTGCTTGGAGGATCCCTCCCCCTTCTGCCGCTCCTTCTGCCGCGCGAGCCACTGCTCCTCGATGAGGAGAAGTTGGCCTCTAGCTGCAGCAGTCGACGGCGCCGAATCTGGCCGTCGTTCCTCCGCCACCTTGAGACGCCCTGTGACGTCCTCAATAGAGAGTGTCGAGAGATCCAACAAGGTCTCAATCGACACCGTGATTTAGGAGAATCGCTCTGGGACAACGCGCAGGTATTTCTCGATCACGTTCTGCTCCTCGATCTTCTCTCCCAATGTCCCGAGCCGAGAGACCAGGCTTGTGAGTCGCAGGGCGAAGTCGTCGATCGATTCTCCATCGCGGAACGAGATTGACTCGTATTCCCGCCGTAGTTGCTGCGCCTTCGCCTTCCTCACGCGGTCCACGCCGACGCGCATCACCTTGATGGCATCCCAGGCGTCCTTCGCGGAGTCCTTGGTGGCGAGCAACGGGATCATCTCGCTGGGGACAGCGCGCAAGATGGCCTCCATTGCCATCCTGTCCTCCTGCTCATCGCAGTCGCCGTACTCCACGACATCCCATAGCATGCGGGCTTGTAGCATCACCTTCATCAGCAAGGACCACTCGGTGTAGTTGGTTCGCGTGAGAGTGGGATATGCCGTCGAACCTCCGATCTCCCTCATGGTCCTTTGCACAACGAACACCCAAGGCCCATCGCCTCGACGTCGACCGCGCCGTGGATTAGGCGATGCGGAGGGGCGACAGCCACGGCACTGTGGCGACCTTGGAGCATCGAACTTGGCTGGAAAAGACATCTCTTTCTCTCACTCTCTCTGAAACCTTGCTCTGATACCAATTGTTGGTAGGATCACTCACTACACTTTAGTCTAGCCAAAGGTGTGTTCATATATTACACAAGCCCTCCTCCTCACACACTACTTTACAAGAGGGTATACATCTCCTTTTATAAGTATTTAAGTCGGTTGCTATAGTAACCAACCTGCTACAGTTCCAGTCTTTTACAGCTCAACTCCTAGCTGTCCTTTGGTAAACATTGTAGTAACTACTACAAGACTCTAGTAAAAACTAGTAGAGAGAGCTTCATGAAACTGCTACAAGCTTCATGATTCACATATAAAATTCAAATTGACTTCTATTACCTATCCTTAACTAAGTAGGACACAATTTACTTAGTTACTCTTGCTAACACAAAGATTATCTAGTAACAGGGGGGACCGGCTTTCATGACCTTTCTCGGTTCCGGTTTCAGGTGCTTCTTCTTAATTATAATACCTCGGGAAGGTCTTTTCCTTTGGGGCCAAGTTTTTTTTTAAAAAAAAATCTCTTACGTGTTTATATTGGTATATAGCATAGATGTGTCCAGTTGCCCACCATTAAGTTGTATGTGTCCTAATTTTTTTTCCTCAACTCACTCTGGTTTAATCAGTTGCTTCTATGTTTGCTCTCCAGGAATCAGAGAGTGAAGATGATGGCCTTGATGTTGATATAGGTGATGATGAACCAGAGGAGGAACCTGAGCATGAACCTGAAGCTGATGTACGGATACCATCTGAGCTTGAGGTTAGGAATTCTGCTCCAATGGCTGTCCAATCTAAAGAGACAGAAAGGCAGCTTTCGAAGAAGGAATTGAAGAAGAAAGAGCTTGCGGAACTAGATGCTGTGCTGGCTGAGCTGGGGATTTCCGGGCATGCTACCCAGGCTGACGCAATTAGTAAATGTATGGAACTTAATCATTAGTGGCTTGTACTAAATTAATAACATCTTCATTAGTTGGCATTCATTAAATGTTGATTATTCATCTATGATATATTTTACTGAACAAGCAAGTATTTTGATTTTTGCAAATTTACAGCTGAAAGAAAGCCAGATAAGGATGTTGTTCCTGTACCTTCAGAAAGCAAGACTTCAAAAAAGAAGAAATCAAAGAAGGACAAATCAGATAAGGATTCTAAAGACAAGCCCAATGAAGGGGATTCTATTAAGGACCATGGAGAGGCAGCTGTTATGAAATCTGAAGAGGAAACTACTGCTGTGGATGTGAAGGAGAAGATGAAGACGATAGCTGTAGCCAAAAAGAAAAGGTTGAGCAAAGAGGTGGATGCGGCTGCAAAGCATGCCGCAATGGAGGCTGCTGCTAGGAATGCAAAGCTTGCTGCTGCAAAGAAGAAAGAGAAGACCCATTACAACCAACCACCTGCGCGATAGACTGCTTCGATCACCGAGTTCAGAATGATCATTGTGCTCATTTGCTCTACTTGATCTGTTTGCTTTAGATCACTGATTGCAGTTCTCATGAATATATCCACCATATCTGGTGTAATATATGCCGCTTTTGTGAATCCCATCTTCTATATAGAGCGATCTACACTGGAGATTAAGTGAATGGCTACTGTGTCATCAGCATGCAGAACTCATACTCAGTAAAACTCAGGCTGTCTTTCATCAGAGCCACCAGCTTGATTTCTGGATATTTGCTACATTTAAAAATGGTTCAACTTATTAGATGGATGTTGCCTTGAGAACGTCTATTTCTGTTAAGCTTATAAGCAGGGCATGCTGCCAATTTTTTAGGCAGATGTTATGTTCGTATCTGGTCGTGTTTGGATTCTGCATGTGTCGGTCATAGTTTCTGGCTTTGTGCTCAGCAGTGAAGTGGAAGTACGTTTGCGGCAACGGCAAAGATGTGATCTCAGAGTTGATCTTAAATTATGCTTACCATATGCAGTCAAGAACCAGGTGCTGAGCAGAGGTAGATAAGATTTTGGCACTCATCACGCGGCAGCCAGAAATGGTCTTTGCTCCAAATTCAAGCTGGTGAACTTTCTGGCGTTGCCGGTTGGCGCTTTGTTCTTGTTCAGTCAGCTTTAAAAATTGGCACCACGATGACTCTGAAGCTCATGAATAAGACTATGCAGCCAGGTACCTGAATTCTCAAGTTCACAGTTTGTATCAGCATCAGGACGTACGTACACTCCCTCTGTTTCAAGAGGATTCGCGACATATCTGGTAAGTTTCTTCGCTTTGTATTGACGTTCCAACAAGCGCTTTTGCCACGTTGGAATGGAAACCTGCATCCTGTTTTCCACATCCAGTAGTATAAAAATCCATCCACAAGAAACAGTGAAACATCGTCAGCTTGCCAGTTTCAGCTCGCGGTTTCGGCTGGCCGAGCTGGACGACGTCGCCGTCGACGGCACACCACATCCTGGGCCTTTTTTTCGTCGGCTTCCTCCCTTGGGACCGTCCGTGCCGGCAACGGTTATCCGTTGGGCGCAAAAAAGTATTCTGCGCAGTTGCTTTCGCGCCATTTACCGGCGGCGAGTTTCGGATGAGATCGTCCCTTCACCCTCCGGTTTAGACGTCATCAGGGTTTTGAACGGGCCACTTGCCGCTGCTGGTAAGCATATCTACAGGCTACAGGGTCCACTTTGAGTCGACTGGCTCCTGTTTTTTTTTTTTTTTTTGGCTTTGTCCTGTCTGTGTCCCGAAGAGGAAAATGTCACGGATGATTGCCAAAATATCATCCGAAAGCTTGTTCTGTGGCTCAGTTCATCGTCCTGCATATTATTATTATTCTAGGAATTGTAAATTTAATCACTGCTATGTAGGGGTGCTAGTATTTCTTTTAGCAATAATAATGATGATATGAAGTTTTTTTTTATAATAAGGCCTCATCGACATATGGGATTTTGAAAACTCGGAAACATGAAAAATATGAAAATAGAATGTCGTGTCCATTAAATTACTATATGAATTGAAAATACAGGAAGTTATAAAACTATTGCTTGGTGACACACACGAGAAGCATAGGGGTTTGGAGTCATAGAAATAAGAAAAACACTTATTTTTCTTTAAAATTTATATAGGATTGTCATTCCATAGGAATTTTAAAAGCATGAATAAGATTCGAAAATTTTTCTATAGGATTAAAATCCTCCAAATTTCTTACTACAAATCAAACGAGGCCTAAAGGGTTATAACCCAAACAGCTGTAGAACTCTCATGTCCATGAATATAATACATGTACGGATGTGATTTCAAGAGGAATTCAGCGAAAACATGGATGTTGTTTGCTAGCATCTGTCTGTTTAAGCATGTGTTAAATAGCGCAAGTGCATGCGTCTGGTGTACATGCACAGTGGTGTGTACGTATTCGAAAGAAAATATTGGCGTTCAATTTATGGATGCACCGTGCACGGAAGAATAAGATGAGCTTATGTAAAGTAAATCCACAGAGCTTATGCAAAGTGATCATCTCGGATCATTGTATACACGAAGGCTGAGCTTTTAAGTACACCACAAACAGAACAGAGTTGCGCGCATGCAAAAACGGGTATACACATGCAAGCGCGCGTACATATGTACGTACAGTATACGTATAGTCTGTACATTACTTGTACGTATCGTTAATTCGTTATACTTCGACGCAGCACGCGGCCTGCACGTACCCGGCGAACTCCGGCGGCGCCGGGGCGTGCGCCCACGACTGCGCCGCCGCCGCCGTGCCGTTCTTGTTGGCGCCCTCCTCGGTGGTGAGCAGGTACACTGCCTGCTCGGCGCCGTGGCTTCCCGCGCCGATAGCGACCACGCGGCCGTCCCCGATGGCGGCGAGGGCCGTCACCGCGCGCCCGTCCTCGGGCAGGCTCGCGACCGCCCGCCACGCGGCGCCGTCGGCCGTGGGGTCGCGCGCCGCGAGTTGGCCGTCGCGGAGCATGTACATCGTCGTGTCCGCCGCCGGCGCGGGCGCGGCGCAGCACGTCCTCGGGCACGTCCCCTCGTCGAGCACACGCTCCATCACGGGGCCCCACGCCCACGCGGCCGGGTCGAACGCCTCGGCGGAGCCGGCGAATCGGCCCTGCGCCTCCGTCGGGTACCCGCCGACGACGACGAACGTGCCGCCGACGCAGAGCCCCCTCGCCTCGTCCCGCTCCGTCGCCATGTCCGGGAGCGCCACCCACGCGTCGGCCTCGGCGTCGTACGCGGCCGCCGACCGCAGCGCGTTCTTCTCCTCGTCGTGCCCGCCGGCGACGAACACCCACCTCCCCGCCGCGGCGCACGCGAAGAACGACCGCCTCGGGCCCGGCATCGCCGCGCCGCGCCGCCACGCGCCAGACAAGAAGTCATACACATGCACCGCGTCCGTCGGCGCCCACGTCCCCGGGTCCCAGCCGCCGACCACCACCAGCCTCCTCCTCTCCCCGCACACCGCCACCGCGGCGAGCTGGCAGAAGAGCGGCAACGCGCCACCACCTGCCACCGGCGGCAGCGCGGCCCACCCGCCGCCGACCGGGTCATGGAGCACGAGGCGATACAAGGTCGACAGACCGGCGTACTTGTGTGCGGGGCCGGCGGTGGCGAGCGGCGGTTCGGCCTGCGCGAGGGCGAGGAGCGGGCGGGCCATGCCACGGGCCCTGCGGAGGCGGTGGTAGAACGGGGACTCCACCTCCGCCTTCCACCGCCGCGACGTGCTCCTCGTCGCCGGCAGCTGGTCGAATCCCACCCGCAGCAGGCATTCCCGCGCCACCTCCTCCGGTAGCCCCGGAATCAGCTCGTCGTCATTCATCGCTTCTCACTTCTTCGATGGCGCAATGAATCAAACCGGAATCAAAATGAGAATCGGAGAGTGGAGTAGTGGATTAGTGCAGTGGAGGTGTTGGGGTTTGGGAATCGGGAGGAGACGGGGGAGCGGTTTAAATACGGGTGGGAGGGAAAGGGAACGAGGTCGGGATTGCGGCGAACCGTTGGTTTGGGAGGGGGGAACCGGGGGTCGCGTGGTTTTGGAGGCGTTTTACCGGGTGATTACAATGGGATTCGGCGGCGCGGGCACACGGTTGGGTCAAGGGGGAATTTGTGTGACATGACTATGGCAGCAGCGTTCTAAACTACCGGTTCGTAAGTACACTACTAAACTGTATGTTTTTTTAAAGATTATTTATATAAAAGTTACTTTAAAAAATCATATTAATTTATTTTTTAAGTTTAAAATAATTAATACTCAATTAATCATGCACTAATAACTTTTCAATGTTCTGGACTCCTCTTCCTTTGCCTATACTAACTACCCTAAGGGCATGTTTAATAGTTTAGACAGCTGCTGTCTGTAAGTATATGCCATGTCACATATAGACACTGAAATAGACAATTTGTACATTGGTCTGTCTATTAGGTTGTGTGCAAACTAATTAATTCATCCATGGACACATAAATCATAGTGATCAAGGGTAAACTTGATCTTTGTAGCCATTTTGTTGCTTCTATAAGAGAATGCATGGTGGATTTAAATAAGACACATGAATTTGACATAGAAGCATAAATATAATATATATTTATATCAATAGATACTCGGAATACATGATATGATTAATAAAGACATAATACGATTACTCATGTAGGTCTAGTTTTGCTTGGGGCCATAACGCTACATATATGCTCAACCAAATCATTCTTGAGTTGTTTATGTGTAGAGCGAGCACGGATAGCCGAGTTTCTCTGAAGTACCTCTGTGAAGCATGGATTAGGATTACCATTGGTACTCACTTCTGGTGGTAGCACAATAGTTGCACTCGGATTCTCATTCAAATCCAAAGAAATTCTAACCAACTCCTTCTCATCTTCAACTATCATATTATGGAGGATAACACAAACCTGCATTATGTTAACAATATCACACCGTTTCCATAACCGTGCCGGACGATTAACAATATCAAAACGAGATTGCAACACACCAAATGCACACTCAACATCCTTCCTTGCCCCTTCTTGATGTCGTGCATATAATTTGTGTTTCTCCGTTTGGGGCTTTGATATTGTCTTCACGAAGGCTGTCCACTCTGGATATATTCCGTCAGCAAGGTAGTACCTTGTGTCATATTGTGTTCCATTCATAATATACTGTACTCTAGGAGCTTCTCCTCTTATCGCGTCAATGAATAGCGGTGACTTATTCAACACATTGATATCATTGTAGACCCTAACTGTACTAAAAAAAGCATGCCATATATGAAGATCTCGTGATGCAACAGCTTCAAGGATCATGGTAGGAACATGTTTGTCACCACGAGTAAACATGCTAGCCCAACCTTTTGGGCAATTCTTTCACGTCCAATGCATACAGTCAATACTTCCTATCATGCCTGGAAAACCATGGGACTCATTGCCTTGTAAAATTTTTTCTAGTTCGTCACTTCTCGGAGGGCGCATGTACTCTCCACCAAAACATTCAATCACCCCTTCGGCGAATTTTCCTAAGCACTCCAAAGACATGCTCGCTGCAATCTTCAGTACCTCGTCAAGTGCATTAGCTGGCGTGCCATATCTTAGCATTCGAATAGCCACATTACACTTTTGAAGGGGCGAGTGTCCATCTCTACCCGTTGCATCCACTCTTTGGGTAAAAAAAGAATCCCAATTACTAAGCTCTTGTACAATTCGAAGGAACAGAGGCTTTGTCATCCGAAATCTCCTCTAAAACATCTCGTCAGTGTAGATAGGATTTGCAGAGAAGTAGTTGGCAACAAGATCATTGTGACCAGCTTCTCGATTCCTTGGTATATACCTCCTCGGCCCACTTTGACGACGGCGACGACGAGGTGGTTCAGATGATTCCCCTTCGTACTTGGCCTTCAACTTGTCACCAATTTTTCTCCCAAATGCTTGTAATTTGCCATCCTCAACAATGAAATCTTCAAGTGTGTATACGTCCGCTGGATCAAAATCATCGGTGGCTTCTAGTTCCTCTGCGGCTTCCAGGTCCTCTGCGGCTGCAGCGCCCAGACCGTCATTGGTGGCTTCTAGTTCCTCTGTGGCTACAGCACCCACACCATCATCGGCGGCTTCTAGGTCCTCTGGGGTTGCAGCGCCCACACCATCATCGGCTGCTCCCAAGTCCTCCACGGCTGCAGCGCCCACACCATCGTCGGGTGCTTCAGCAGAGTCATCCGGCAACATTGACTGGACTAGCTATGTAGAGAAATAGCTACGCAGAATATGGAGAAGACAAATAGCTATGCCTAGTGCCTACCCGTGGCAAATTATTTATACTGCAATGAGGACTGCGTGTTCACAGGCAACCACATGTTCACACAGGCAAGCAGATGTGAACACCATCAAACATATATGTTCACACCAACAATCATATGTTTGACACCAGTACTGTAAATGGACAGTATACGTCATTTTAGATCATACTCAAGTAGGTTATGAGAATAAACACAAGTAGTACTGTTTTTCTCCCAAATGAGATGACAAAAATAGGTCCAAATTAACTAAAATATTAAGAGCATTACACCATGTGTTCATAGCATTATAGCATAGTTCAGTGGCAGCTCAATAAACATACAGGAGATACTTGGCACAACTAACTGACAGAAGAAAGTTTCAGATATACTACAGCATACCTTAATTAAATTCAAAAAACAATTTCTTCTTCAAATACTTCATTGTATCTGCATGATCAGTCTTTTCTTCATCTGACATTAGTCCTATATATTGCAAAAGAAGACGGTTATATGTCTCAAACATCCTAGCTTCAACTTCATTTTTTTTTACCTCCTTTTGGTCTTTTGTTGCCTCCTTTTGCTCCTTTGCTGCAAGATGGGCAATCTTTGCTGATTCAAGCTTCTCAGCTGATAACTTTTGTTGTATTTCCAATACCTTGAGCCGGTTTGCATGTCCTTCAGTCTGAATTTTACCATATGTTTGGAGCTCCTCAATATCATTGTCAGAAACCTTGGACTTAGCGGCCTTTTTAGCTTGTTTTTACCCCATTGGCCTAGGGCATTCTGCATTCTCCTCAACATCTACATGCTCTATATCTTCCCCTGCCACTTCCTTGTCTGAACCCTTTCTTTTATGTGCTTGATTCAGGCCCAAGTTGTACGTTATCCACTTTGCCTCGTTACGGACGGTATACCACACATCCATTAAAACGAAAGGTCCAAGACTGAGAAGTTTGTTGTCTTCCACATAGAAATGATGTGCCTTTTCAATCCACATTTGATCATTGTATCTACTGGTAAAAATTCTTCGAGCCTTCACCCAAGCACTATGGAAAAGGTCTGTCCACTTATTAATCTTGTGCCACCTATCCTTGGCCTGCTTCTGATTTCTTTTCCTATTGCCTAGGGTAGTCCTGTTGTACGTCTCAACAACATCACCCCAATATTGTTCGTTCTTCCTATCAGCTCCAATGGATGAGTCCGTCGAATTAAGCAACCAAGCACTCATATATAATAGTAAAGAAAAGATTATTTGGCTGAAATTGAGAGACAAAGTAACTACAGATAATGTTGTTAAACTGAGACTCACCAGCCTAACATCCTCTTCTTGTGTCCAAAGGATTTGCTTCTCAGTCCTAACGACTTCATCCCTGCTGTCGACATTAATATACTTATTATTTTCCGATGTTGCACGGGGGTGATTGTATCTTCTTGTGATGGTGAAGCGTCCAAAGGCCTTGGTGGCTTGAATGGGCCAAAATGAGAAGGTCCCCCAACAAAGTGATAATTTTGAGACATCAGAGGCTGGCTATTGATAAAGTTCGTGAAGCTACCTTGTGGTGTTGGATCATTATCCCTGCAGTGTAGAGTACATTACATAATTAGCAACATGACATGTCACATTTGGATACTGGATTAAATGACATGTCCCAAAGGAAATTTATAAAATTCTAACCGCATCAGGCAATGTTTTCCATCACACACATGATATACAAGCAAGAGAAAATTCTTCAATGCAATCAGTACTGCCAGTTTCATAATGCGGAAAAAATGAAGAAAATGGCAGCTAGATAGCTTAGCATTTTATTCATGCATGCATCAGAACTTTCAGGCTGGCTTTCACTTTTAGCATCTTCTTAATTTGCAGGTTCACAACTGTCCCCGGGCACACTGATTTAGAGCATGCTCAACCATAGGACTCAATTTGAACTGCATGATCCTGTCCTATTTGGACTTAGTTTACCCTTCCAGTGAACAATAGGACTAAGTTCTAGTTTCAATTCAGCATCAAAACATACACGATGGGATACTGTTTATCTATGACAAGCATCAACTAGAACATGTAGGCTTTATTTGTGCAAAATCATAACAGCAGATGTTCAGCAAAAGGAAATAAATAACTGCAAGCATTTTGCAATCTCAGTAAGCATTCAGCAGGCTTATTAAATAAATCATTGTAGGCTTTTTTTCACTGCAATGACTGATTTCTTTGTGCAAATTCAGAATAAGGAGAAAATTTTCTTACCATGTCGCTGGATCCAAAGCTTGAGGATGCATCCATGGAGGAGACATCGGGCTACCACCTTGGCCCCAACAAGCTCCATGAGGTTGGACCGGTGGTGGGAAATAGCCGATGAAGGTGGGGGTGCCTGTGAAGGAGGACACCGGAGGATAGCGGGCAGCACCTTCCGGCGTGGCCGCGCCCTGCTGCTTTGCCACGGGGGCCGCGCTGCCTACTCTCTTTTGCTGCAGGGGCGCCGCCGTGGCATTCTCCTCCGACGCAGTAGCCGTGGCCTTCCGCTCGCGCGCTGACGCCGCCCCCTTCCGCTCGCGAGTCGACCCCATGGCCTTCCGCTCCCGCGCCGCGGTGCCCTTCCGCTCCCGTGCCGCTGCCGCCTCCAGCAGACCTTGCGTTGCTGCCGCCTCCAGCTCTTCTCAACGCATTGTGCCTGGATGGATGGGTTGCAGGATTGGTTTGGGATTGGGGATTTGGGAGAAGCAAATATATGGGGGAAAATGGCGCGGATGAATGGAATTTTACCGCCATGTTCCCGCACGGACGCGCCAAAACTCCAGGATGCCTCGCCGCACAAGATCGCTCGGCGCGGTCGTCTCCGGGAAGTGGCCATACAACGGAGCGTGAGCGGGCGATATAATCTGGGAGCACGAGCTCCTGCCGTCCTCTCGCGAGGTGACGACGCGCTCCTCTCCCCTCATTAAATGATGGCCATGTCAGACGAATTTGCTAGTAAGTCTACAAATAGATGGCCTGCAGACGCTCGTTGTATATGCCCTAATATCATCCTTGCAAATGGTTGTATTGTCTTGTGCCGGTAATTCTCATAGCTACAGTGTGCTTTCTGCTGTGTTTTTACGCTCCTATTGTTATTCGCATGGACTTTCTTGTTCAATTTGTCCATGTTTTCAATATTGGTGTTTGAAACAAAGGATTGTCTCCTTTATATTCTAAAGTATTGCCTTCTATTCCTTTGATTTTAAAGGAAAATAAAAATGAGATCACACCTCATGTAAAAAATTTTCCTTCAAAATACAAGTAGGCGTTCTAAGTAGCTGCGCGTGATGGCTTATAAGCTATACGCAAAATGAGAAACATCACAAGCACATAATGAATTAAGTATTAGCTATTATAAACTTAAAAAATAAATTTATTTACTTTTTAAAAGAAATTTCTATATAGAATTTTCTAAAAAACGTCTCGTTTAATGCTTATAGGAAATAAGATAATAAGCAAGCCAAAAGTTATCTCAAACACTACCTAATTCTCACCCCTTACATTTTCTTTCATGCGTTCCAAACATGTTTCCTAAGTTTTATACTTCTCTATTTTTCCACTGTATCTTAATTATATATATAAGTCATTCTTATGTTTTATAATTCACATGTTTTTCTATTTCTATGTTTTAAACAGGACCCTAAAGTTGTCACAAGCAGAAAACCATGCTGCCGGCAGTACCAATAATGGCACTCTATAACCACCACTCATAGAACATCACCTCTCTTCAGCCATAGCAGCACTTGTCAAGCTTGCTTATTCGAGTTGCAGCTCCAAGCCACAATCAATCTTAAAACTGCACAACTTAATTTTTAGAATATATTTAAGGTTTTTTTTTCACACAACCTTAGGTATTTTGACCGTTAAGAGTAAAAACACAAAAAAATCTTATTCTAAAACTATTATTCACTCTATCAATTACTGTATTTTCGAACAAAAGAAAAACTTTCTAAGCATACCGTTCAGGACAAGGGTGATACTCCGTTCACGCCAGCTGTTCAGGACCAGGGTTCTAGAACTTCCTACTACCGATCACGATAAGGTTGATACTCTCTCTTAAAATATAAAAATATAATAGAGATTTTTATAAAAATTAAAAAAATAGATAAAATTGAGAGGTGAAAAATTATGATCGGTTAAATAGAGATAAGTAAAGAAATTAAATGGAAGAGAGATATGATTGGTTATGACGAGAAGTTAGGTAAAAAAATAGCTTATATTTTAAAATAAATTTTAACTTAAAATTAATTTATATTTTAAAATTAATGGACCAACAAGAGTGACCGAACAGACAGAGCAGAGCAAAGCTCTGTAACTGCAAGTCTGCAAGTGCATCCATTTCATTAACCCATTTGCTGTCAAGTCCGTCGCGGTCGCAGCCGGATCAGATCGTCGGCGTACCGGCTTATCCACTCGTGTGCACCTCCGCCGTCGATGAGCACATGCTCGCACGCGCGCTCTATGTACCATCTCTTTCGTTTTACAGAGCGCCACACACAGTCACAGCGAGACACCGGAGTGATAGGTTGCTGTCACTGTTACACATCGAGTGTGATTGACGAGCTGATTAGAGCCGGTTGTGCAGTGCAAATTATTGATGAGCATCAATGCACCGTCTTTAATCCGGCTCATCGTGGCCGCTGCCGTAGCTTGCAGGTAACCAGATATTTGGGGATTATTTAGAGGATCACATATAGAGTAGCTGATGATTGAGCTCTATTGATAAATTAAATATTTTTAAAAATAAACTTAACAAATAGTTTAAAATAAGTGATTTAAGCAATGTAATAAAAAAGACTTAATAAATAATTTAAAATAAATGATTTAAACAATGCAATAAAAAAGTCTTTTCAAAATGTATTTTTTGAAATATAAGCGGATAATTTATTTTAATAATCTGGTAGATAAATTTCTAAAAACCAGGGCTAGGGATGAAAACGGATCGGATACGGTCGGAAACTAGCTATACCATATTCGTTTTCATATTTTTTTCGGAATCGGATTCAGAATCGAAAACCTCGGATACGAAAATGGAATCAAATATTACCGGATACAGATACGGAGCGAATACGAATCGGAACGAATACGGTAACGAATATTTATTCAAATATAAAAACCCCTCAAACTGAACTTTAGAAAACAACGAAGAGAGACAACCTATTATTTTTTGTAAAACAATATATCAATATTTCCAAATTTTTAGCTCTAAACAATATATACAACAAATTTCAGTTTATCAATATAGCTCTACAACAATTTATCAATATACCTATACTGGAGGACCGGGGACTGGAGGCCGGGCGGCGGCGCGGGCGACGGGGGAGGCGGGCGCGGGGGCTCGGGGCCCGGCGGCGGCGGCGGCCGCGGGCGCGAGGGATGGCGCCGGCGACCGCGGGGTCCGGCGGCGGCGGTGGCTGCGGGAAGCGCGAGGCCGGGCGGCGGCGGAGGCCGATGGGGGCGCGGGGCCCGACGGGGGAGGCGGGCGCGGGGGCTCGGGGCCCGGCGGCCGCGGGCGCGAGGGATGGCGCCGGCAGCCGCGGGGTTCGGCGACGGCGGTGGCCGCGGGGGGCGCGAGGCCGGGCGGCGGCGGAGGCCGATGGGGGCGTGGGGCCCGAAGGGGGAGGCGGCTGCGGGGGCTCGGGGCTTGGCGGCGGCGGCCGCGGGAGCGAGGGATGGCGCCGGCAGCCGCGAGGTCCGGTGGCGGCTGGCGCTGGGAGCAGCGTCGTCGCGTCAACGTCAATGTGGTTCTGTAAAGAATAGAGACTGAGATCTGAGAGAGACTGTGGTACTAGTAAATCTAATGGGCGTTGCGGATATCCGAAAATTTTTCCGGATAATTTCCGACCGAATCCGAAATCCGCCGGATAGTGCCTTTACCGTATTCGTATCCGTATCCGAAAAAAATTATCCGTTTTCATATCCGAATCCGAGATTATCCGAAAATTATCCGACCGATTCTATCCGTATCCGAATTTTCGGTCGGTAAGCGGATATTATCCGAACCGTTTTCACCCCTAACCAGGGCCGACGGCATAAGTTCTTATCAGGTTTATATCGATCGATCTCTCGTGTGTCCAAGTGCAACGTTGTTGTTATTTATTCGTGAAAACCGACTGGAAAAAGGAGAGATCACGATCGCATTCACTCGCCTGGCGGATATCGATCACACGGCCCGGTGGTGAAGCTGCCGCAGCCGTGCGGAGAGCGGCGTTGCCGGTGAGTGGCAGAGGCGTCGCTGTCTTGGGAATAGGGGTGGCAATTTCCCCGTAGGGGCCGGGTCCCTACGGGCGGGGGCGGGTGGCAATTTAGACACGCGGGTAGTCGGGTCGGGGGCCGGTTAAAAGCGGGTTCGAGTTCGGGGAGGATATGAACCCGCGGGTTATCCGCGGCCTCGAAGTAACAGTAACCCATTAACCGGACTATATAAACTCACTCCTTCTCATCTCAACCCTAATCCCAACCGCAAACCGGCCAACCCAATCCTCGCAGCGGCAGCGACAGGCAGCGGCACATCGGTTCCCCATCGCCTCTCTCTTCGCAGCGGCAGGGCGGCGGGCGCGTCGGTTCCCCATCGCCTCCTCCCTCTTCGCAGCGGCAGGCGGCGCCGGTTCCCCATCGCCTCATCCCTCTTCGCAGCGGCAGGCGGCGGGCAGCGGGCGCGTCGGTTCCCCATCGCCTCCTCCCTCTTCGCAGCGGCAAGCGGCGGGCAGCGCCGGCACGGGGCGGGCGGCAGCAGCACGGGGCAGGGTAGCCAGGCGGCGGCGGCAGGCGGCGAGCGGCACCAGCAGGCGACAGCGGCAAGCGGCGGGCGGCGAGGGGCGTGGGGCGAGGGGCTCGGGGCGAGGGGCGCGGGGCGCGGGGGCCCGGGGGGCAAGGGGCCCGGGCGAGGGGCGCGGGGCGCGGGGGCGAGGGGCCCGGGGCGCGGGCGAGGGGCGCGGGGTGGCTTGCTGCTCATCAGTTCGGGGCCCCGTTCGGGGATCGGGTCCCCTGCGGGGCCGGGGCCGGGTCCATGTTTCGCCCCGCCCATGGCATCGGGGCCGGGGCCGGGTGGAGAAATCGGGGGTCGGGGGCGGGGGCGTTCCTGCCCAACCCGCCCCCGACCCGACCCGTTGCCACCCCTACTTGGGAATGGGCCACCGCTGCGTGCGAATGCCGCCACACAACGGTGGCTGTTCGGACCACTGGGGTTGTGGGAAATTTAACTATTTATCACTATTAAATTTGGCAACTCTTTAAATGCCTTATCGAGATCATGCATGGACACGGATAGGGCTGAAAACGGTCGGTAAAATTTCCAAACCGACCGACGCCATTTTCCGGATTTTACCGACCGTTTTCTGTTTTTTTCGGTACTAGTCCAAAATGATCCGGAAAACGGTATCGGAAATGATTTCAGCAGTTTACCGACCGTTTTCGAAGTTTACCATATTTATTCGAAAATTTACCAATTGTATTAATTCGGAAATTTACCTCATCCCCTCGCTCAGTCTATCTCTGCCTCTCACTCAGCCTCCCGCGCGCCCCGCTGGCCTCCGCCGAATCTGCACCGCCCTCCGTCCGCTGCCCCGCCGCCCTCCGTCGCCGCGCCCTCCCGTCTGCTACCCTCCCGTCCGCCACCTAGCCACCCTCCGCCGCCGGCCGCCGCCAGTGCCCCACCCCGCCGCCGCCCTCCGCCGTCCGCCGCCGCCGGCCTCCTGTCCACCGCCCCCGACGGCCCGGTGCTCTGCCTGCCGGCGCCCCCCACCGCTCTGCCTGGTGCCTGCCCGGCGCTCTGCCTACGGGGGTACTAGTGTGTGTGACTATGTTTATTATTCCTTGCTGAGTCCTGACGCTGAGGTCATACGTAGCTAGGAGTATTATTTTCTTATGTATGACGTATTGACGTGTAGGACACAATAGTCTAGTACTACTTTGTAGTATCTGTATCATGCCTCACTTTTATATATTATATTTTATTAAAGTTAGAAAATCACGGTTCTCTCTCGTGAGGCAAAGTTATTTCCGATCCGAATTCATGGATGTCCGACCGATATTGATGAATTTTCGACTGAACAACTCCGTTTCCGATGTTTCCGAATTTTCCGAAGCCGTTTTTATTTTCGACATTACCATTTCTAATTCCGATTCGGAGTACAAAATATGAAAATGGAAATGATTTAAGGGTTTGTCCGATAGTTTCCGACCATTTTCAGCCCTAGGTCACACGGATGTCCCCTGGTGTCAACCGGACCCTTTGAAAACTGGCCGATCGACGGGCCCTGCTTGTCCCCTGGTGTGTTTGTCTGCTTGCCCCCTGGTGGGCTGATGGGCTAGCAGTTGGGTAGTGCGAGTAGGCCACCCGAAGGGCTGAAAGGCCCAGGTGGCATGCCATGGAGTCCGCCGTTCAGGCCACCATGCTCCTGGGGCATCGCATGCTTGCCTGGTCGATGGTGCTGAGGAAATTTGAAAATGGCCCCGTGGATGCCCGCAGCCACCGAGCGCGGAAGCAGCGCCTGCCGAGACGTGGGAGATGACGTCGTACGGTCAGGCGGCGGTAGATCTAGATGGCAGCGGTGGAGGGGATTCCAGCCAGAAGCTGGGGCCAGAGGTGCCATTGCGAGGGGACCGTGTCGGGGGAGGGGGAACCAGGTGGGAGCCGGGAGGGATACCTAGGTTCGGCTTCCGGCGAAGTAGCGTGGGCGGTGCCGGTTGGAGTGCCGACGACGGCGGTGGTGGTAGGGGTTGCCGGCTTGGGGCACATGGTTGCTAAAGGAAATGGAAATTTTGAAGAATAGAAGATCTGTAGGTAGAGCCTACCAGTTTCTCTGAATCTGAAGATGAGGTTCTAAAGTTTCTGAATGTATGGCACTGTGGTAGAATATAGTGTTTTTCTTTCAAAACAAAAATTGTTTTATCTCTCTGTTGGTTACATTCATATATTGTAATTAGGGTGTAACTAGAGGGATTTTCGACTATTTGTCACCTTCTTCGATGGCGCATTCTCAAATGCTATCTTTTTTAACAACTTTGCCTATTTACCATCGCGGCCAACTAAATTGTTTCTATTTTGCCATTCTTACTTACCAACTCGGCAACCCAAGTGAGAATTGACCTTGCTACCGCTCATCTCTCTTCTTCCTCTTGTCAGATTAGCCAGAGTGGACATTGCGCTGCTGTCTCTTCTTCCTCTCCCCCCAAGCAAGGCTACTGCTGCTGCACCATTGTCAGATCAGCCAGGGAGGAGACGCTGACCTCGGTGTTACACTCGCGAAGCATCTGGTGGAGCTGCACCTCGAGGATGGCAGTGTGGGTGGAGCAGGACTCCTTGCCAACTACCATAGATCTTGCACAGTGGTGGTGACAGCAGAATTGTAGAAGAGCTAGTGTTGGGAAGAGGGGGAAGAGGTCGGGTGGAGCTCGTGCTTGGGACCGACGGTTGTAACACCCCCGCCCTAGCATCACCTACAGTAACACTAGAGAGGGAGCGCCGCAGAAAATTGGCGTGAACTAACTCCTACGGTACCATGTTACCGGTACCAGTCCCAAGAAACCTTGCTGGTACCCACGGTCAACCGAGATGTACCATAGCAGCTAGAAATAGAATATACTTATATTATATCTTTATAAGTTGTAACTTCAGGCAAGCCTTGAGCAGCAACCTTCAAACAGAACAGCTGTAGCGGAATGACAGTGCAGCGAGAACCCAATCCACAAGCAACGGCTTGGGATTAGAAAAGAAACCCTAATCTTCACTTCAACTTCACTCTTCCTGAAGGAAAAAAGATAATGGGTTGAGTACATACGTACTCAGCAAATCACAGAAAATGTGAGTTATGCAGGCCATCAAGGAAGGCTGGGGTTTATTTGGCAAATATTTTATTTTAAACCATTTTTCAAAACCCTATGTGTAGGTTGATCTAGTTGTAACTGAAAGGAGACTCTCGCCTCGTTCCTGTCCGCGAATTGCTTTGCAACAACTCAAGCGGACGAATATATTTCATCTGATTAAAGTTTCTAGTCAAGTCTACCACATGCCGGACCACGATAGTGGTTTAAGGTGTACATCTTATTAGTTTATTTTTACTTTCGTCCTTTCCAGGACGTAACTCCTTTTTCCTCTATTATTTTCCTTTTACTTTTGTCCTATTCAGGATGTCATTCATCTCATCATCATCTCAGCTTCGGCTCCCAGAACCATCCATAATCTCTATCTCAACACACACTGCTTCCACTCGGGAAGCCTCATTATGATGCCATCTGACATCCCGATCCATACAGAACCGTTTTAGACCACGTACTGGTCATCCATCAACCGACCTGGCCGATTCTGATAACGGTTCCCAACCGCAAACTTGCTTTACAAACTTTTTATAAAAACAAAGCTACGGAAGAGGAATCACTTCACATCGCCTATGTCCGTGGGCACAGCTATTCTAATAGTTCATAGCTCTACAGAGTTGTATGCTTTCCCCACACGACGCGAGCTTACTTCCTTCACTCGTCAGTGGGGGAAGGTTCGTGCCAAGGCCTAAAAGCCATCCAGGGTACCTCATGCCCGATAGATGGGCCAAACTCAGTCAAGCACTCGCCTTGCAAATAATCCCCAAACTCCTAGACCAAGTACTGGGTAAGCTTCCCTCTCTTGCTCTACTCAAGAACCCGGAGATACCCCAAACACCTTATCCTGGTGTTCCACATCTACTGGCATGCAAGGTAACCCTGTTCCGGCTGAATACTTAGCCAGGGGCGTCTCATACTGCTCGTGTGGTCGTACTGTATTATGGTCAGTGCAATTCCCCAAGTAATCGGTCCTTATATGTGAATACAAAGCGTCCCTGCCCAGGCGATCACTTTGCATCGCGAGTTTTCGCAAACATTTCTTTATTTCGCAAACGTACCGACACCGCGTGTTGGGTTAAAAGGTTTCATAAACCCAGGTTTTCCCATTGCAACAGCACATGTGATTTAAGTGGAACCGTCGATACCCATGCTCGTAGAGCACGGATGTCGAGGTAACACAGAGGTGGAGCGACAAGGAATATGGTTTTTCAAGCCTAAGGGTTATTGCAACTACTAGGTAGGTCCGTCGGTTTGTCGCGCGAACCGAGGCCAAAATATATTTAACGTGCGCACTAAAATGCAGTTTGGCAAACAAAATATTTTATAATTTAGAATCAATATATGTTCAAGGAGTGACTTGCCTCAGACTTCGTTTTCAAAATCCGCGCCCGAAATAGACTTCATCTTCAAAATCCTCGAAAATCCACGCCCGAAATAATTTCTATCATCGTCGACTACGCATATCAAGAGAAAAATACGTAAAAACCCTAGAAATAAAATACTATTATTAATAACTAATAGTGCCGTGAGATAGATCTCAATTTTAGAAAAATTTGGAGACTTAAACAGGGTTGATCGGAGTTACGGTTGAAAAGATATGAATTTTTGAAGCTTATGTGATTAGTCTGGAATTAAAAAGGATTAACTGAATTTTGAAAAAGAAATATTTCTAGGAATATTCTTGGTTTGACAGGTGGAGCTCTATGTCAGAGAGAGAGAGGAAAGCTGAGGTGTAGGGCTGGCCCATATGGCAGAGAGAGAGAGGAAGGAGGCCATAGATCAGTGAATGAGATATAGGGGATGACATGTGGGGTCCACATGTCGAGGGGCCCACCTGGCTGTGACAGAGACAAGGGGCCCACATGTCAGAGAGGGCTCACATGCAGGAGGAATGGTTTAATATTCAATGGGGCCCACTTGTCATTGGAACAGAAGATTTAAACGTCTGGGGTCCATTTGTAAGTGGCTTGGGGTGGGAGTGTGAGGACAGGGAGAGAGTTATTGAGTGGGGGCCATGTGTCGGTGGGACCCACATGTCATACAGATGGGGAGAATGGGGGCCACACGACAGAGAGACATAGAGAGAGGGCGAGAGACAGAGAGAGATAGCGAGCGAGGGAGAGAAAGGCCGAGGGAGATCGATGGCGATCAGTGCTCCGAGCAGCATTCTGGCGACGGCGAGGCACCGTGGCAGAGAGCGGGGAAGACGGGAAGCACGCCGTGCGGCTCGGATTGGGAGGGCGACACACGATGGCGGCCGGCGACGCGCGGCATAGAACGGAGGGGAGAGAAGAGGCCGTGTGGTGGCGGCGGAGCGCCGACGGCGGGGCTCGGGCAATGTGCTTCGGTGCTCAGGTGATGCAATGCGAAGAAAAGGGAGGAGGGCTCACTAGGGGAGAAAAGAAGGAGAAAATCGTGGCGGCGGCGGCGGTACCGAGCTCGGCTTGGGCTCGGGCCGAGCGCGGCGGCGCGGGGAAGAACGCGGCGGCGGTGGGGGAAAAATGGAAAGGGGCTCGGCTGGTTTTATAGGGTAAGAGCGGCGCTAGATGACGGGCTAGAGAGGCGGTGGCGCGAGCTCTGAGCGGCGCCTATGGCGGTGGCGCGGGCCATGAGGCGTGGGACGGCTGCGTCGGCTGAGGCAGCTCGGTCCGCGGGCGCGGCGCGGCGGGAAGAGACGGCTGGGAGGCCGAGGGCATTGGCGGCGGCGCCGACAATGATGGGATAGGGCGGCAGGGGCGGCGCTGTCTTCGGGGCATTCCCTCGAGCAGCTACCGGGCGAGAGGGGAAGGAGAGCAGTGGGGAAGATGGCTTCGACGCGTGGGCCCGACTGGTAGGTGGGGTCAGCGTGTCGAGGACAGGCCTTGGCTGTCGGGGCGCGGGGCAAGCGGTTAACGGGTGGGGCCCATTGTCAGGCGCGCGGGGAGGGAGGCCGAGCGGCTGCTGGGCCGGCCGAGAGAAAAAAGAAAGGCGGCCCACGAGGAACAGTGGAATTTTTCTTTTTCCCCAGGGATTTTCAGAGAAAGATTTTGGGAGATTTTGGAGGGTTTTAATTTTAAAAAATTTGATTCTTGAGTTTTCAAAATTTCAGGAATTCATATCAAGGGCTCAAGACTTTATTTTATACATATATATGCATATAATAAGGAGTTTTTGGGAATTGCTAATATTCAAGGGAGAGAGAGAGAGAGGGATTTTCAAAGGGGAATTTAAATTTTCAAAAGTTTGAATTTGGCCCTTGGATTTGAGAAGAGATGAATATTTGATTTTTCCTGGGAGAATAAAAATTTATTGGAGGATTTTGAGAGGGGAATTCGAATTTGAGATTCAAATTTTTTGTTCGGGATTTTGACTAGGGAATTTGGGGGAAATCTCGGAGTTTCAAGGAGGGGATTAAATTGAGATCCGAGGCACTTAGATCTTAATTGCACATAAAAATCCGAGCTTGTAGAAATTAGGGTTTTATTAAATTAGTTTTTTAACGGCCTGAAAAATCGAGGCGTTACAACGGCGGTTAGGCTCGAGAAGATATCCACCCAGAGCTCATGCTTGGGAGTTGGATCCAACGGCGGCGGAGTTTGTGCTTGGGATCAATGGCGGAAGGGCTCGAGGATGCCGCCGGATGCCTGCCCAGAGCTTGTGCTTTAGAGTTAAGACCGACGGCGGCGAGGCAAGAGGATGCCACTATCGGTTTGGAAACACCTATAGCAGGGATCCGGAGGGACTCCCTTTGTGAGTTCGGCCGGGGAATCAGTGCGTTTTGATCAGTCGCAGGTAGTTGTTGGAGTAAATGAGGGATTATATATGTTTAGGCTACCCGGAGGTGTAATACCCTACTCTTGTTGTGTTCTTGGAGATCTACTCTCTTTCAAGAAGGTTTTACAAGACTTAGGTTGTGAATCCTCTTTTTGGGGCTCTCTCTTCTCCTTCTTTTCTTCTCATGTGACTTTGGCTCTCCCCTTATAAACTTTTGGGGGAATACCACAATGGCCACCCATCGGGTTTTAGAGGATTAAGTTTGCTATGTCTTGTCCACCGTAGGTTGGTGAACCCAGCCGCTTCTCCCTCCCAGGGCCCTCTTCAAGATGGCAAGAAGTGGAACAATGGTGGACAGCCATACATCCGGTGTGGCCGTCCAAAGCTTGCGAAGGAAGGCTAAGGTCGTCCCGCTGACTGTAGGGCCGCCCGCTTGCCTCTCACCGAAGGAATAGGTCCTATGAGAGATGGAGTAGGTGGCGTAGTTGTCCACGCCGTCTGCTATCCCACACCCCTTGTCAAAAAAAATGCAATGATGGCCTAGGGCGTGGGATACAGGACTGTCTTGTCTCCCACGCCTCACGCTAGGTAGATATATATCCCATCACCCTTAATGGGTGAGGCATGGGAAGATCGTAGCGAGGAGACAGGCTCCATCGCATCATTATTAATTCCCTTGTCCCCACGCGCTCCTCAAGCCGCCTGGGAGTAGCCGAGCTGGGGGGGTGCCCCAAGCTTGCCGGAGCTCGGAGCCAACTAGGTGCCCCGAGCTCATCCCTCGAGGGCGCGAGCTTGGGTCCACACTGGGGGAGCCCCTGCACAACCTCGTCATAATCAAGGGCGGCCCCAGCCACATGGTGACGTGGCCTTAGCCCACCCCGTGCCGCTGGTGATGGGACCCTGGTTCCTATTTCGCTGACAGCCACCGGAGAGGTAGCCACAATGGAGGAGCTCGAGGATGCTTTGCGGTCTTGTTCGGCTAGGGATAGGGCAAGATCGTCATTTCACATCCAGTGCCATGTCATCTATATGATGTGCTTGCTAGTTGGCAATCTTTTTCTCTAAAATGGCATTGAAGAAATCAGCTGTTGAGACTCAGTGACAAATAATCAAAGTAATAATTCAAAAAGATTGCATTTGAGAATGCGCCATCGAAGAAAGTGGTAAATAGTCAAAAATCCCATAATTAGAAGGCATATGTTATTTCTAGTTACTTGGTTAAAACTTGCTTGTCGAATAATTAAAAAGAGCATATGTTATTTCTAGTTACTTGGTTAAAATTTGCTTGTCGAATAATTAAAAGAAATTACGAGCGTGTTGAGAGTTGAATAGGATATATTTGATGTTGAAACCACGCACCCCTTTATCTCTAATCTCACTCTGTTGACTTGCTAGAACGATGATTTTTCGGCCGTATTAGCAGTAGCTGATCTCAATATCAACGGCTTCACTGAGTAAATCCTAATGCGATTCTAAAGGCACAAAAAATTCACTACTTCCGTAATATAAATTACTTGATTACACACAGAGTTAGTGGATGATCTGGAACAGCGGAACAGATTCATCCCATGCACATTGCACAGAAAATACTAATAGCATGATACATGGGAGATCAAGAACAGAACAGATGGACATTACAGAAGTGGGCTAAACTTTCAAGAACTTCAGATACATCGGACGACGAAAACGTACAGTACCAGCAGATACTTGCAGCCTATTCATGTAAACCTGTTCTTTGTTGAATGTAGACAGTAACATTTTGAATCAACCATATATATGATCATCCAAGTGCAATTATAAGTGCTATTAGAATGAGGGGAAACACCCTGCTGCATCTTTTTCATTGAGAAAAAATGAAATCCATTCCACCCCAAGAGCTTACATAATCATCCATTTCAACACATGGCTGAAAATTTCAGGTAACTAGAGAGAACAAAATCAAAATGTGCAAAAACTCGGTGGGTGAAAGGTTAAGGAGCAAACACGTTTTCAAAGCAGAAGACCCAATTTCCATAGCATATTATATTCTAAATGTCATTATCAGAATATGACTTGTTTATGGGTAGGATAAAAACGGATCAGATTCGAATGAGGATGTGGTATCCAAATCCGGCCGATACAAATTATCCAACATTACCATCGGATTATCCGATAGGCTATTTGCTGGATAATACTAAATTGTTAGCCCACGTATCCGTTCTATTTGTTCCATACAACTTGAGCTGACACATCCAATGGCCCAATTCAGCGGTTAATCCAGACTCCTCAGTCTCAGGCTCTCACCGTCTTATCTCACGTCTGCGCAGGTGCCTCATCACACAACCAACGCAGGGAGGCAGCGAGTGGCGAGCGACGCCCCTCCAGCCCTTCTACTCCCACGCTGGCTCCAGCCTCGTGATGACGAGATCTCCGACGCGGCGACAGATGTGTGCTGTCCTGTGCTGATTGGAAGCTTGTTTTGGAGGGCTGTTCACACACATAATTGACAATTTTACAGGGACAGCAAGATGGCAAGATTAAGTTCTTCACCGGGTTTGTATCGATGATGTCTTAAGTGCACCGATGTTGTTATTTACTTCCTCCGTTTTAGATTGTACGGCGTTTTGAATTTTTAACTCAAATTTTAAGTTTATAGAAAAATATAGTCAAGATACTATCAAAATATATTCAATGATAGATTTAATGAAGCTAATTTAATGTTTTAGATGTTGCTAGATTTTTTTATAAATTTAGTTAAACTTAGAAAAAGTTTAACTTAAAAAATCAAAATATTTTATAATGTAAAAGGGAAGCAGTACTCGTGAAACCGAACGGGAAAAAGGAGATCTCTCCATCGCATTCTCTCGCCTGGTGGGTTCCAATGGTGAAGTCGCGGCAGCCGTAGGGAGAGCTACGTCGCCAGTAATGGGTCGCTGCACGACGGCCGTACAAATTTCAGTAATTGGCCAGTAATGTAAGTTCTTGTGGCAGAATGAACTTAAGTTTTTCTTGATGAAAAATGGAGCAGGGCGTAAATTTTGCCTAATTCTAATAACATTTGGATGATCATGATATCCAGTTTATTCAAATTGTTAGTGTTTACGTGAATATATGCAAAAAAGTGAGAGGATTGAGTGTCAGGTATTCAGATCGGGTGTAAGTATCTGTCTCTAATGTTGATTTTCGTAGTCAGATGTACTGCTCTGAATTTCTCTTTAAACCACTAATGTAATAGTACTAATGTTCATCCATGCCTTTAAATCTCTCTTGACTTGCTAGAAAGATGATTCGGCCGTATTAGCAGTTGCTGATCTCAACATCAACTGCTTCATTCGAGTAAATTCTACTGTGATTCTTCGCCGGGCCAATATTACTGTGATTCTAAGGCACAAAAAAAATCACTACTCTGTAATAATAATTTACTTAATTACACATAGAGTTACAAAGAAACAGATTCATCCATGCACATTGCTTAGCACATGGGAGCTAGCAGAACGCAAATCGATTGGCTTCGACTACGGCGACGACGGCGAGAGCATCCGTTCGTCCCCCGTCAGGAGGTACTCGCGGCGGCGAAGCTCGACGTCGTGATATCTGAAGACAGCAAAGATGGTGATATTTAAAGGGTCGAGGGCGTGGGAGATGCCGCGCCAGATGTGGGGGTTGAGCGAGTGGAAGGAGAAGGGCTTGCCGCTGGGCGAGTGCGACGTTGACAGCGGCCTTGGCGTGGGCAACGCCATATGCCAGGAGGGAGGAGGAGGACTCAACAAGAATGCAAGATTTGGAAGCTCATGGGGCACCGTCGTCGCCGCCGTCATTGCCTTCCTCCTTCTCTCCTTGCCGTCCCGGCACCATCTTCCTCGCCGACGATTGCTTCCCTACTTTCACGAGCATCTAATGCAGCAGACCCAATGGCTTTGAGCTCATGGCCACCAGATCCAATGGCCAGGAGGTCCCAAGATGGCAGCGAATAGTAGGGAGAGAGGGGGACGAGCGGCGAAAGTGACAAGGCCATGAGACCGTTTCCTCTTTTTTTTCCTTTTATTTTTGGGACTGATAAGGCTGGATGAATGGATCATTAAATAGAGAATTGAAAATTGTGTAAATATAAAAGGTCTTTCCACATATGCTAACGGAGAACAAGTGGTATTGACCATGGTGGTATTTCTGAGACAAAATCGCTTGTAGAATGACTCATCGATGGTAAAACGTAGAATCTGATATTTGTCAATGATATTTATTAGTATTTCTCTATATTCTAAGTAGAGTAGTGGGTCTACCCTTAATTGTGAAGAGCAAAAACTTTAATTACTCAATCTGTGAGAACCAAGACCGGTGGCTTGCTCTTGGATCCAAGATGTCGTGACCTTCTTGGAGATGTCGTATCGAAGGTTTCTTATTGGTGCATGTCCTTGGTGGCGGTGTTCCAATCAGATTAGTTTTGATGGTAATGGTGGCAGCAAGATTTGGACAAATGACTGATTTACAGCTCAGTTTCTCTCCGGCATTATTTTTCGTTTTGGCTCGGCGTCAGTTGCCGTCGGTGATGTAAATGAAATTCGATCAACATAATGATTGACCGTTGATTTTAGAGATTTTTTTTCTAGTTTGAGAAAGATAAGGATTACGTATAACTTATAAGCCACTAGGAATAGTTATGCATATTCTCGTCAATCATACATGGAAGTTATCCCTATCTTTAAGGAGGTATTAGTTTTCTTGATTTTAATCAAGCTCTGATTTTGTAATTCGAAAACATTCGTCCTGCAATAGCTGTAATAATTAGCTATAGTTTTTTTAAAGCAAATGCTGGAATGAATTTCATTATGTAGAAAAAGAAAAGGCGGAGGTTGCTGTAGTGTTCATCCACCGTCCGTAGTAATTTGCGGCAATCTGACGGCTTACAGTTGGTAACCCCAGATAACTACCATGCTTATGGAGTCATGGTGCTTTGCCTGAAAGGGAAAATAAAAAAAATCAAAGTTAGAACACTGAACTCCTGCAAAGCAGTTTCGATATTTCCGTTCATCCTCACTGCAGGCATTGACATCAGTTGGTCACTCGTTAATTTGTTCAAGTTGATGACTCCTTGATCCACAATTGGAGCTGCATCTGCTCTGGAGCCCATCAATTTACCGTTTAAATCAATCGACTTGCCATGAATTTCTTTTGTCAAATAGCAACTGCTAATAGAAAGCTTGTGGATGCAGAAACATGTGAACAACAGAACATGATCATTTACAAGGATGCTCTGCTTAATTGCTTATCGAGGCAAAAAAAAAATCAAAGCAGAAATGTTGGGGATCTACCCACAATATCTCTGTCTTAACGCGGTAACCGCCTTACCGGAGGAGGGGTGATAACCTCCCCTAAACTGTAAGGAAAACCCTGGGCGCAACACTCACGGAGCATCTGGTGGAGCTATGCCTCAAGGATGGCAGGATAGATAGAGCGGGACTCCATGCCGGTCACCGCAGATCTGGCACGGTGGTAGCAACGTTGTGGGGGAGCTAAGGTTGGAAGGACGGGAAGAGGTCAGGTGGAGCTCGTGCTTGGGACTGACGGCAGTGGAGCTCGTGCTTGGGACCGATGGCCGCGGGGCTCAAGGATGCCGTTGGATGCCCGCCCGGAGCTCGTGCTTGAGAGTTGGGTCTGATGGCGGCAGGGCTCAAGGATGTCACTGGATGCCTGCCCAGAGCTCGTGCTTCGAAGTTAGGACCAATGACGGCGAGGCTAGAGGATGCCGCCGAAGATAGAGGCGGTGGCGGAGGAGCTCGAGGATACCTTGTGGTCTTGTTGTGCTAGCGCAAGGGTAAGATCGTCATTTCATAGCCGGTGCCACGTCATCTCTATGATGTGGCTGCCAGTTGACAACCTTTTGGTTCTGTTTGGGGAGCTTAAGATTTTAAGAAGCAGACAGTGAGAAACCAGCTGGTGAGAATCTAGAGAAGCTGGGTTTTCTAGCTTCAGGCTTCTAGTGCATTTTCTGAATTCTATAACTACAGATTCTCAAAATCTAGGTGAGAATCTGGACTGTTTGGGGGAGCTTCTGCTAATTGGAGATTCTGGGAGAAGTTGCAGTTGGTAGAAGATCGAATTTATATGTTAGGGTGAAAACTCCTCTCATTTTCCATGAGCATGCTTTTCGAACTGCTAAACGGTGCGTTTTTTGCAAAAATTTTCTATCTAAAGATTGCTTTAAAAAATCATATTAATCCATTTTCCAAGTTTCAAATAATTAATACTTAATTAATTATACCCTAATTGATCACCTCCTTTTACGTGATCATCATCTTCCTCTTCTTCTCTCACGATCAAACTCAGCCTTTGTCTCCAAAATGGCATTGGAGAGATCAGTTGTTGAGACTCCGTGACAAATAATCAAAGTCATTCAATAAGATGGCTTTTGAGGATGCGCCATCAAAGAAAGTGGCAAGTAGTCAAAAATCCTGTAACTAGAAGGCATATGTTGTTTCTAGTTACTTGGTTAAAACTTACTTATTGAATAACTAAAAAGAAATTATGAGCGTATTGAGAATTGAACATGAGATATTAGGTTAGAAACCACACGCTCTTTATGACTCAAACAAGTTTCTTTTATCTAGCTGGATCATTCCTTAATTTCTTCTTCCAATTGCAATTCACACTTGGCACCTGTTTCTTCTCGCCGCTGAACTATTTCTTGTGGCCTTCCTCACCGTTTCTTTCTACGGTCCTTCCTTTTTCCCTTTCCCTCAGCATTGGCCTTCTCAGAGCTCTTCTTGCTCTCCTTGCTTTTCCCCCTTCCCGTATGCTCCTCAGCATTGGAGTTCTCAGACTACTTCCTCCTCTCATCCGATCTCTCAGACTTCTCCTCCCCCTTTTCTTTTTCTCCGATGACATGTTTCTCTCGGCTGACTTTTCAGGCTTCCCTGGCTGGCCTCCTCCCTTTTCTTCTTATCAGACGACCTTTCCCTCTCAGATTTCTTCTCTTTCTCTAACATCCTCTTCCCTTCTTCTTTCCTTCATAATTCTGCACTTCTCTCTTTCTTTGAATCAGATTGTGACGGATGTCTTTCATGAAGAGGTGGACGTTGTAGCGGCTGTGCTGACAGCTCAAGGATTTGATTCACCAAATATCTAGCTTCTTCCTCATGAGTCCTCAGTAAAAAAGATCGTTTCCTAAAAAATAATAAGTATGTTCTTTTGTTTGGTTGATAGGGTCTAAAAATATTTTCTCGTCATCATTTTATATATATATATATATATATATATATATATATATATATATATATATATATATATATATATATATATATATATATATATTTGTGTTTGGTTCAGTTAATAATTCTATAATAAATAGTTATAACTTCTATTAAAGTAAATACCGAATTATTCATTATCTTAAAAAAAGCAATGCCACCTTTTGCCTCTCCAGATTATTTACTTCGTCTCGCGCCACTTGCCATGGTAAACCGTTCAGATTTAGCTTGATCTTCCGCTTGTAAATCAGTGCCTTGTATATATCCATGTACGTATCCACTATCCAACATGGTACAATAAGTCTGCCCGAGCAGCTTGTTCAAAGTGGAAACTTTCTTTTGTCAGATTTACTATTAATTAAATATTTAATTTTTTTGGATTGTGTCAAACAACAACGCTGACCGTTGGATCGAACTTTAAGATTCGGGATGGGGAAAGCGAATTCCAAATTACATTTTTAATTTCTTATAGTTGCACTTTCAACTTACTGTAGTTGCCATTATTAATCGCGTGCAACTTTAGTTATAAATTTATACAACTTAAGTCATAAATATCTGCAACTACATGTAATTAATTAATCATGCGTAACTTTAGTTATAAATTTATACAACTCAGTCATAAATATATGCAACTGTAATTGATTAATGGATTTAATTTTTTTTCAAACGTTTGATTAATAAACGTTCCCTTGTTTTGCACTTATTCATCGCATCCTCCTTCTCTATTGTGTTGCCCACATGCTTGTCCTTTACCTTGTTCTTGATCGACTTCTTCAGCAAGAAGATAAGGCTCATACAGTTCATCATTAAGGTCCTTTACAGTATACTATACTGGTGATACGGAGAAAATAGTATGTGTGAAATCTAATCATTTATTTGAATGGGTATTTTAATAATGACGTGTTAATTATAAAAATTACCCACATTGCCATTGAATCTTGGCTAAAAAAAACATAAAAATCAGCCGAAAATAACTAACAAATTATAGATATGCCTTTTTTATTTTTTCCTAATACCCTTATATTAGTTATACTAGTGATGTATACTTATATATACTACAAGTGTAAATTTTATTAGTATAGAGTGAATCTGAACCGTTGATCACTAGTACGATCCACTGGTATAGGGTATTATGTTGCATGTCACATACCCAAAAATCTAATTATGAAAATTCGATATTTTCTGGAGAAGATAAAACATGTTTTGTTGTTTCTTTATCCACACAAACTAAAATAAAATAATCAGAACAATTTTGAACCAAGGCTAAATGGTATCAGTTGTAACATACCTAAAAATAGCCATCGAAAATTTCCTAAAA
Organism: Oryza meyeriana var. granulata; assembly: GCA_003991445.1. Taxonomy (NCBI): domain Eukaryota; kingdom Viridiplantae; phylum Streptophyta; class Magnoliopsida; order Poales; family Poaceae; genus Oryza; species Oryza meyeriana. The sequence continues at coordinate 266,661 of RYFJ01003068.1, read as the reverse complement.
TCCTCAGAACAATTTGCTAAGATTAACTCAAACGATATTAAATTCAAAATTTAACTGTAAGATATATTTTACTTCTCCCTGAAACCAAAACCACCTAGGATTCAAAATATGAACAACCCTATGGGATACAAACCGCGACTCTATGACTTTAAGTTACAAGATCATAGTTTAAATCCAACCCCAAGAACATAAATTGGTAAAACAGACTCAAAGTAAAAATTTGGAAATCTCAAAAAGTAAATGTGATGAACCATGTGTGCTTAACCTTAGATGCCATTGTTTGTCTTGAAGTGCAAATGTTTCTATAATTGAAAATTTGGCAAATAGAAATCTTAATAATGAATCTATTATAATAAAGGTGTAACCAACCCAAAGTGATATAATTAAAAGTCAAGTAATAAGAAGTGTAAATAAGTAAAATACCTTCTTTGGGTGTGCATGATTTATTTTCATTGTTTCTGGCTTTTAAATGCATTTTCATTATAGGTTCATGTGCATTTAAGTGACTATAGGAAAATACTAAAAATAATTAGTGCAACATAAAGTCTTGAGGAAATTCTCATAAGTGCTACACATCACACACATGTCATAATAATGTTTGTGTAATTTTATCACTTGGTCTAGTGCTTTAATAAAATCCCTCAAATTAACATAACATGGAAATCACCAATGTCAAGTCACCTAGTTCATATTTTCATCACATTAAATCCCTAAATTGTCTTGCCATGAAACCCATCAAAAATGCTATACCTAATGTAGTCTACTCACGATAATATTACTGTGGGTGCCATGGGCTCCGGGTACCTCATGACAAGCATATGGGCCACTCGGATAGAGGATGGGCCTGGCCTTGTAATTAGAGATATAGTAATCCCTAGTAGACTTTATCTTGTACAATAAGGAATATACAGTCCTAGCCGGATACATTATATCTCTAAGGGGAGATCTCCTAGTTGTAATCCGACGGGGACTCCTACCTTGTAATCCTGTCCCCTAGTATATAAGGGGAGGCAGGGCGCCCCCTGAGGGCAAGGGGCACACAAGTTCATCAGAACCACCACCGTATATCCTCGAAGGAATACATATAAACTGGACGTAGGGTATTACCTCACATTGAGGGCCTGAACCAGTATAAAAATCTCCTTGTGTTCCTTTGCAATCCACCGAGTTTCTATCCACCGACTAGCCCCATATATTTATTGCCGGTGTAAAACATCGACAATTACCCAGCTCTAGATCACAAGAATTTCACATGAAATGACACATGCAAAGAGAACTCTAAATATTAACCACTTATAAAACACTAACTCGATCTAGGTAGCTCTCCTCGACTCTATATCGACAAACCACCAAATGATTAAAATATAAGAACTTGTTTCAAACACTTGAAATGGGTCATGGCCCCTTAACTCTAAAGCAAAACCATTTTAACCACATTGGTCAAGTTGGTAACTCACCATGAAACCTATTTGGCTCCAAATAAAGTAAAGCAGCCCTTTTGAAAATCCGTTCTCCATATAACAAAAGAAGAACAAGATTTATAAGTCACAAACACGAGGTAGTGTGAATTCATGATTGCTCCTATGTGCTTTGAGTTATTTTGGTGTGTTTTTGGATCTTCAATGCATTTTCATAATTAGGTTGCATATGCATTCCAAGGCTAAGGAAAATCCTAAAAATACTTGGTTGAACATAAAATCATAGAAAAATTATATAATCTACTGAACAACACCCTTAGACCACCATAATTTTGGTTTGACTATATCACTTGAAATAGTATCTCAAATAAATCGGTCAAACTTGGAATTTTATTTAAACCCCAATCGGACAAATCAAAACACCCCTAGGATCCTCCAACTCCTGCACATAAGTGTATACATGAGATAATTTATTCAAGTACTAGTTTATTTTTCATGAATAAATATAAATTTTCCAGAATTTAATCCAATAGTTTAGCCACTGAATGAATTCAAACTAATTCAAATCAGCCCTCTTTTGTTTGAATTTCTGGGAATAAACCATTTTGAATTTTGGAATGGAACTTTGAAAAATGGAAACTAGGTTCTCTGTACATGGTACACAAAAATAGCCAAGCCTTGAAACCTTCTAGAACTTGGTCAAATAAATTTCAAAGGGAGAGGGAGGAAAAATAATCCTAAAAATCCTGAAAATATACAAAAATCCTCCTGTACCATGATTCCTACCCAAACCCCTCACTCACACCTCAGCCCTCATGCCTTGGACCCACCTGGCAGCCTCCCCAGCTTGCTTCCACTCTGGTCCAGCCCCCAGCCACGCTAAGACGCGCCTCGACCACGCTCAGGACATGCTCGACGCGTGGAAGATACGTGGCCGACGCGAACCGACTCCTCTATTTCCTCAGTTGGGTCAACCATCCTCACACTTCCTTCCAGACTCGAGAACACCAAGGGAGGAGAGCCCCTCCAGCTCTTTTTCTCCTCTTCCTTGCTGCCGGCCGAAGGGAAGCCGCCGCCGCCATCAGACATCCATCTGGTGAACTCCCTTTCTCTTCTCCGTTCCATACTCTCCCCTCCACGTTGTCTCCATTCCTTTTGACGCCACCCTGTTTCATGCAGCGAGCGCTTGGGAACACGAAGGCGATACCAGAGCTCACGGGCGCGCTCCAGGCATCGCCGCCCGCGTCGTCTCACCGTCCTGGCCACCTCGGGATGAATCTGACCGAGCCATCGCGCCATCATCCACACCTCAGCTTCTTCTACAAAACCCCTAAGAATCCCGACCGGAGACGCAACGGTTGGAGAGGTCGACCACCTTCTTCCCCGTCTCCGGCCACCTGCCGCCGCCAAGCCGTTTCGATGTCATGGACGCCGCATAGACCTCGCCAAGCTTCGCTAACTGCACGGTGAGCTTCTATATGCCCCGTAGATGCACTTCCATGTACTTCTTTAGCCGATTCGGAGCTAGAACATCACATGCACGCGTAGCTCGAAACTGGCCGCCGCTCACACCGCCACTGCAGCCATGTCCGACCACCTCCGGCCATGACGCGAGCACCTACAGGTCCGCCTCGAGGTGCTCTACATTTTCTATTTTGGCCACCTTGTGAGATTTCCAACTGTTCGCCGCCGTCGAGGCCAGAAAGGGCATTGCCATGGCTCCCTGCCTGTACAGGCTTAACCTAGGGACTTCATTTCTAAAATTCGATTAACTCCAGGGGTGAGCATGCAAAATGGCTATTCACTTACATGTGGGGCCGGACCAAGATGTAATAACTTTGAAAATCTAGGGACTCTTAATGAAATTCGTTTTCAACATATGCTAGGGACTACGGGTTCCTTTTCCCAAAACCTTAGGGGCCTTTGCGCATAATACCAGTCACTGACATGTGGACCTCAACCTTTTAAAATCCGGGAAATGAAATATAAATACCTAAATGTATTTCTGTTGAACTGAAAAATGAGTTTAACTTTAAAAATGCATAATAAATTCATTTTAACTCTAAATTGAATGAAACAAAATTTGTTAATGTAATGCCTCCCGCCTTGGCACCACCTACAGTGATACCAGAGAGGAAGCGCCGCAGGAGATTGGTATGAACCAACTCCCACGGAACCGCGATGCCGGTACCAGTTCCAGGAAATTTTGCTGGTACTTATGGTCAACAGAGATGTACCACAGCAACTAAATAAATAAATAAATATTTATATACTATACCTTTATAAGTTGCGACTTTGGGCAAGCTCTGAGAAGCAACCTGCAAACAGAACAACAACAGCGAAATGACAGCGCAGCGAGAACCCAATCCACAAGCAACGGCTTGGAATTAGGAAAGAAACACTAATCTTCATTTCAACTTCACTCTTCTTAAATGAGGGGAGAAAAGAAATAGATTGAGTACTTACATACTTAGCAAGTCACATAAAAGATGAGTTATGCAGGCAATCAAAGATTGGTCGGGGTTTATTTCGTAAACCTTTTCATTTGAAAACATTTTCGAAAACATTTTCGAAAACCTAAGTGTAGGTTGTCTCAAAGTAACTGAAAGGAGGCTCCTACCTCGATCCTGTTCGCGAATTGCTTTTCAACAACTCGAGCAGACAAAACAGATTTTAATTGATCTTAAGTATTCTTACACCACCTGTTAGATCACACAGCGGTTCAGTGGAGTTACTCTCAAGTAGCTTTCCACTGTATCAACATCTATTACTTTATTTTCAATTTCGTCCACTCCAGAACGTAATCTCATCTTTTCTCTATTATTTTTCTTTCACTTTTGTTCCATCCAAGACATCGTCTCATATCTCATCTCAGGGGCTCCTCAAGCCATTCACAATCTCATCTCATTTCACAAACTGCTCCCACTCAGGAAGCCTAATCTATGATGCCATTCGACATCCTGGGTCACACAGCCTCGTTTCAGACCACTCAGGTCATCCATCAGCCACTGAGGCCGGTTATACCACAAATTACTTTTGTAAAACCTTAGCAAACAAATCTACGTGAGAGGAATCACCTCACATTGCCCGTAACCGTGGGGGCGGCTGTTTGAATAGTTCGGAAAACCTTTGCAAAGGGTGCACGTTTTACTCACACGACGCGAGCTTACTCCCACACCGGCCAAGTGGGGAGATTAGCAACAAGGCATTTCCAAAGCCTTCCCAGGATAGCACGTTGCCCTATAAATGGGTGCTCTCTCTTAACCAAGTACCAGGAACTCATTTCTTGTACTCAGGGACGGGGGTATATCGCCCTTTTGGCATCCAGCCAGTCCCACATTTATTAGCAACCGAAAACCATTCTGGGAACACTAGTTACTCAGCCAGGGATGTCCCATTCCACCCGTGTGGTCGCACTTGTGAGATGCTCGGATGAAATTCCCCAAGAAATCGGTCCTTATATGTGAATACGAAGTACCACCACACAGGCGATCACTTTGCACCGCGGATTTTTAGCAAATAAATTTTGTTTCGCAATCCCGCCGACATCGTATGTCGGGTTTTTAAATCCTTTGGAATCCCTATTTTTCCAAATCGACAAACAATAGTGAAGTGGGTGGAACCATCGGAATCCATACTCAAAGAGCATGGTCACCAAGGTACCACGAGGTGGAGCGACATGGAATAGGATACCAAAGACCTATAGGGTTTATGCAACTACCGGACAGGTCCGTCGGTTCAACACGCAAACCGAGGCCGATTAATTTATCGTGCGTACTAGCAATGCAATTTTGCAAACAAAATATTTTAAATTTAGGAGCAATATGGTCAAGGAGTAACTTGCCTTAGTCTTCGTCTTCAAACTTCGCGAGAATCCGACGTCCGACGAATTTTCGATGCGTCGACTACGCGCGAACAAGAGAAAAACACACAAAACTCTAGAAATAATATAATATTATTAATAACTAATAGTGCCATGAGGTAGATCTTATTTTTAGAAAAATTTAGAGACTTGAACGGGCTCAATCGGAGTTATGGTTGAAAAGATATGAATTTTTGAAGTTTTAGGGATTTTCCTGGAAAGGAAAAGGATTATTTGGATAAAGAATTATTTTGTGAACAGTGGCTGGCAGGTGGGGCCCATGTGTCATTATCAGAGGGGAGAGAAAATGAGGGCTGGCCCACTTGTCATGGGCAGAGAGAGAGAGGAGGCACTGGCCTAGTTGTCAAAGGGGGTAGAGAGATATGACAGGGTGGCCCTACATGTCACTGACACAGAGAGGAGAGAGGAAGGGCCTACATGTCAATGATACAGAGGAGAGAGGAAGAGGTGGGGCCCATATGCAGTGAGAGGAGGAGTGGGTCACTATGCTTGGGCCCACGAGAAAGTGAGAGGTGAGGGGTTTAACTGTTTGGGGTCACTGTGCACTTATTTGGTATGGGGTCCACATGTCATACATTTATCCGAGGGGGCCCACAGGTCAGCGACTAGGGGGGAATCAGTGGGGCGAGGCCCACAGGTCAGAGACCGAGGGAGAGGGAGGTGCCGGACAAGGCACCGGAGATGGCCAGCAAAGATCGACGGCGCACGGCGGCCGTGGTTGCGCCGGTGATTGACGGCGAGGGGGAGGAAACAGAGCTTGGGAATGGGACGAGGAGGGAATGGTGAGGATGATGGTCGGTTCGGATTTCTTGGATGGTGGCCGACGACGGCGGGTGACGGCGGCCAGAGGGCGGTGGCGAGGTGCGGTTGTCGCCGGCGACCGTTCTGTAGGCGGAGGGGGTCAGGGCTTCGGGTTTGGGTGTGGTATTCTGTGGGAAGGAGAAGGGAGGAAACAAACCAAGCTCTCACCTTGTGCAAAGGCGAGCTCCGAAGCGGCGGTGATGGCGGCACGGCGGCGGCTGAATTGGGGCTTTTCCCCACGGCGGTGCTGGGGCGCAATTGGGGGCTCGGCTGAGTTCGTGAGGGGGCGAGGATCTCAGTGGTGGTGGCGGTTTGGACGATTAGGCTTGGGAGCGACGGATTTGGAGCGGGTCCGAGTGGTGTTAATGGCGGCGGAGAGAGAAGCTCGGCTTGCGGGGCAATGGCGCGGCGCGGCTGGAATTTATAGAGAACGGAGAGAGGCGGTGAGCACAGGAAGGCGGTGGCGAGATATTTGCGTGAGGTCGAGCACAGAAATGGCGCGGAGGCGAGTTTGACGGGACTCGACGAGGTCGAGCTCCTATGGATGGCGTCACCATGCCTCGTGCCGCCGAGAGAGAGAGAGAGGAGAGGGATAGAGGGGTATGGCGACGGGACGAGCGGCTCTGACTTGAAGCTCGCCGAGAGACACGGGGGTATGGGCGTGGCGTACAGTGTCGGGAAGAGAGGAGAAAGATCGAGAGAAGAGAGAGAAGATAGAGAGCGCAGAGAGGCCGAGGAAGAAGGGGACGAGGAGGAAGACGAAGCCGACTGACAGCAGGGGCTCGAGTGTCGGTGCCCGTGGTCACTCGGCCAGAGGCTGACGGAGGGGACCCGCTAGCCAGCGCAAGCATGTGCGCGCGGGGTGTGCTAGCGGGCTGAGGCCGAGAGGGAGAAGGAGGAGGCCCACGGTGAACAGTGCTTTTTAATATTTTCCAGAGATTTGTTTGAATTGATTTTGGAGGATTTTGAAAATGATATTTGATTGGGAATTTGATGTTTGATGTTTCTCCGGAATTGACTCAAAGGAACTTGAAGAAGGACTCGGATATTTAATGATATATATATATATATATATATATATATATATATATATATATATATATATATATATATATATATATATTGTCGGAGGATGAAACCTCGACGGCGGGAAGTCAGGAGACCCCCCTTTGAGATTCGGCCAGGGGAGTAGTTCTCAGGCGAAGCCGGCGTCAAGGTGTAGAAGAAAGATACGCGAAGAAGACGTAGAAGAAGCTGCGGGGTTCGGACCGTCCGAAGCGGGTCCGGCCGTCCGAAGCGTGGTAATCGCGCAGGGTGTTGGGGAAGACGATCAACAGAGGTGCACAGAGGTGACAGGAGGATTTATACAGGTTCGGGCCACCGGAGCGTAAAACCCTACTCCTGTATGTATGCTATGTGGAGATGAATGTGGTTTGCTGTGTTACAAGGTGAGCCTAGCTCGCGGCCAAAGCCGGAGAAGAAAAGCAGTAGGTTGAGAATGAGCTCGGGTGCTGAGAGCTGGGCGTTAGAGGTCCTCCGTTGAGTCCCCTGCTCCAGTGCATGGGGAGAGAGGAAGCTCTGTCTTGTCGCGCGTACGCATGCCGCCGCCTGCTGTGCCCACGGCGCTGCACCGGTGAGATGTCCAGTCGCCGCCTAGCTCTGCTGCTGCGGGCGGCTGTGCAGAGCACACCTGGTCATCTCGCCGCCTGGCTGCTGCAGGCGGCTGTCTGGTCGGTTTCTTGTCGGGCGATCAGGTCATGGAGATGCTGTCGGGAGACAGGCAGGAGGCGCCCTGTCACCTCACCATTAATGCGAATATTTGGGGAGCTGGTCATCCGAGTCCCTCCAGGTGGATCGGCCCCTGGAGCCGTGGCAATCGGCACCTGAGGTCGAGTCGGTCGGCCTCGGGCCCCGGGCATCGGCATCCGGGGCCGGGGGATCAGCACCGGGACCGGGGTATCGGTGCCCGGGCCTGGGAGCGAAGCCGCTGGAGAAGGCGCCCCGGGGACGAGCCCGGGGCCGCTGGAGACAGCGCCCCGGGGACGAGCCCGGGGCCGATGGCGATGGTGCCCCGGGGACGAGCCCGGGGCCGAGAGAGAGATGACCCCTCGTGGAACTGACGTGGCCGATGACCCACGCGTCCCCAGGGCATGTGGGACCCCCTGTCCCATTTCGCCGACAGTGGCCCCTGGCCCTGTTGCTCGGCCGGAACTGCTCCGGGCAGGAACGGGGCCACGTCCTTGAAGAAACGAGGGGACGCTGGGTCCGCCTGGTTCATCTTGAGCTGGTAGGGCTTGACGTCTTTGCTGCTTTAGACAGGATATACGCCGTCGAGTTCTTCGTAGCAACCCTCCGGCCGGAGATCGCGGCAGCAGACAGGTGCGTCGTCGAATCGAAGGGCGCCACCGAGCCCGCCGCCGACGAGGATTCCCGCGCCTGGTCCGAGATGGAGGCGCGGGAGAAGGAAACACTCTCCCGAGAGGAAGGCGTCTGGGCCCAAGAGGCCGGGCTCGCGTCTCGGGGGTGTAGGTTCGCCGCGCGCGAGGAAGTCGCAGAGGTTCACGAGGGGGCGCGGGAGGCCACGGTCGAGTCCACTACCTTGGAGGTAGGGTTCCTCAACCGCGGCGAGCATCTGGTAGAGCGAATGCCTGACGAAGAGGTTGAGGAAGATGCCGGTTTCCTTCTGACGCCGTCCGCGGCTGCCTTCGGGGCCCGGGAGCCCTCCATGCCCCCGAGTGCTCCCCTTCCGACGTCATCGTCCGGGGTCCGGTTCGAAGGAGGCCAGCGACTTCTCCTCGTGCGATGGCGTCTCCGGGCCTCGCTCGTGCTTGTGCTCCGGTTTTGCCTGTCTAGTTCAAGAGAGGTATTTGTACAGATATATGATGACGTTTATATTTTTGTACCTTTGCCTATAGTGTTGTTCCGGGAATGGAGCTCGGACTCGCTTCCCTCGCGAGCCCGAGCCCGGCATGTCGTCGGGACCCGGGGGCCCCGGCTGTCATGTGGATATGTGTCCGGGACCCGGGGGCCCCGGACTGAAATACGGTTTTGATATAAGCCGGGTTCCGGGGGCCTGGGCTTGAATATGGGATGTGAGACGACCTTTCGGACGCATTCTCGCCGGGGCGGTGCTATCCGGGCTATCGCGCCCTATTCCGGGTGTCGTGTTCCTAGGCTTGCTCTCGCCTTGGCGAGGCCGCCCTGGTTCGGCACCCTGGTGTCGGGCCCGGGGCACGGATTCGGGAATCCGTGCCTCGGCTCAAATATGTGCCCGGGACCCAGGGGGCCCCGGACTGAATAAGGGACGTGAGACGACCTTCCGGACGCATTCTCGCCGGGGCGGTGCTGTCCGTGTACTCGCGCCCTGTGAGGGTCATTCCGGGTGCCACGTTCCTAGGCGCGCACTCGCCTTGGCGATGCCGCCCCGGGTCGGGCTCCTCAGAGTCGGGCCCGGGAGGTAAGTCCCAGGCCATATGTTTGCCGGGCGAGGGGCGCTCTACGACGAGCGCCACGCTCGCTGCCTGCGAAATATTATTGGTGCTTGCTCAACCATCAACTCGCGTGTCATGACCTGAGGCCACGGCGCGAGGAGCGGGCACGAGCCCCGCTACCGAGGACAGCGAGGATGCTCTCTGGTAGTGGCCGTGTTCAGGCTCAGCTTCCCTTGCGAGGGTGCAAGCTATTGACACTGGGAGAAGATCCTTGACCGGGAGCGGCCTGCCCGGACTCGCGCTCGACAGGGCGGCGTGGTCCGGACTATCACACCGGGACCCAGAGGCCCCGGGCTAAGTCGGGACGAACCGCCCGGACTTGCCATCGCGTCCGATGGAGTCCGGGCAGCCGTACCCTATGTGTGTCCGGGACCTGGAGGCCCCGGACTGAGTCGGGATGAACCGCCCGGACTTGCCATCGCGTCCGATGGAGTCCGGGCAGCCGTACCCTATGTGTGCCCGGGGGACGAATCGGGACGATCTCTCCGGGTTCGGAAAGTGTCGGGACGTCCTTTCCGGACACGTTCTTGCCAGGGCGAAGCTATCCGGGTTATCGATACCCATCTGGTTATGAAAATGTTGATATTGTCCCGAGCGCCACGTTCCTAGGCCCACACTCGCCTTGGCGAGGCTGCCCTGGTTCGGGCTACATGGTGCCGGGCCCAACAAGCGGGTCCTGGGCTACGCCCTTATCGAGCAAGGGGCCCCGGGACCCCGGGGGGCCCGACTAGAATGTGATTTGATATACGCTGGGATCCGGAGGCCCGGGCTTGGTTGTTCCGAGTGCCACGTCCGAGGCTCGCACTCGCCTTGACGAGGCGGCCTGGGTTCGGGCTTCCCAGAGCTGGGCCGTTGGTCGGCCTGTCCGTTGCCTTCGGCCGGGCCGCCCGAATCGTCCCGACCGGGCTTAGCCTGCTAAGGCTCCTGCCGGAAGTACTTGACCTGCTTGGCCAAGCTTTGGACGGCGCGGCACTCCGTGAGATCGTGCGAATCTGTCTCGTGGACGGCGCACCACTTCTGGGCCGCTGCCGGCGAAGGCGGCGCACGTGCGGCCCTTGGCCGCTCACCGGCGATGTTATCCCCGCGGGCGTCGTCGAACCGTGGGGTGCCCGCAACAGCCAAGGCGAAGCCGTCGGCGGCCGCCTTCTCCTTCTGTCGCTTCCTCCTGTCTCGACGCGCCGCGGAGCGTGAGGACTCACCGTATTCTTCGGGGTCCTCGTCGGGGGCCTCGGGGCGCGGCTCGTTCCATGCCCGGGCCTCCTCCTTGCGGGCGCAGAGGTCGGCGAGCTTGAACAGCTCAGCCATAGTCTGGACGTCGCGGGTGCCCATCTTTTCGAGCATGTGCCTGTCGCGCACACCCGAGCGAAAGGCATGGATGACCGCGTGGGGAGCGATGTGGGAGATGGTATTGCGAACCTGGCTGAAGCGCTGTAGGAAGTGCCTCAGCGTCTCGTCCCTGCCCTGGCGTAGGGCATGGAGGTCCGCCTCGGTCCCAAGGCGCGGAAAGGTGCCCTGGAAGTTGGCCACGAACTGGTGGCAGAGGCCCTCCCATGAGTAGACTGATCCCTCGGGAAGGTTCATCACCCAAGAGCGCGCCTGGGCTTTGAGAGCGACGGGGAAGTAGTTCGCCATCACTCGATCATCGCCTCCGGCCGCCAGGATGGCAGTAGTGTATATTTGCAGGAACTCCGTGGGATCCACGGAGCCGTCATACTTCTCCGGCAAGCTGGGCCGGAACCTGGCCGGCCAGCGAACCTGCCGGAGGCCTGGGGAGAGCGCCAGGCAACCCGAGCCGTACAGAGCGGGCTTGGGTAACAGATGACGGTTTCCCGTCAGTAGGTTGGAGCTGGAGGCCTGGACCTCGAAACGCGTGGCGGCGTCCGCCCGCCGCTCGCGCTGTCGCTCCATAGTGACCCGGGCGTCCTCGTCGGACCGCCCCTGGTTCAGCCGGTCACGGAGGTCGCCGTGGCCGCTGTTTGCCGGAGTCATGGCGCGTTGCGCCGTGCTCCGGGTTCTGCTTTGACTCGGGGCGGGGGGCCGGCCCGTGCTAGATGTCGCGCGGTCGGCACTCCTGGCCCCTGCGCTGCTGTGGGCAGCGACCTGGCGATGGGCCGCGCCTACGAGGTCGGTAACTTCGTTGAGCCAGCGCCTCTCCCGGCCCCTGCCCCCGTTAAAGGCCGGGGGGTGGCGCAGGAGGGCTTCCGCCGCCAGGAGAGCTCCCTGTGGTGACGCTGGCTGGAAGTTGAGGTTGCGGCGCGCCGTGGAGCGGCGCCTCCGCTCGCGCCTCAAGGATGAGGCCGTGGCAGACCCGGCGGGGCACTTGCCGGTTCCTTCTGAGAGAGAAAGGGCCGACGCCGCACTGCCAAGCCACCGAGGAGCGAGCTCAGCCCGCCTGGCTCGCGCGGCGTGTCTCCTGGAAGACGGGGAGCACAGTGGGCTTACCACCGGGCTAACGCCACCCGGCGGGGTGAAGTCACCGGACTCCTCTTCAGAGTCCCGCGGACGGTGGCCTCCTGCCATGGAGTGCGCCGGTGTTGGGGACGCTGGCGTACCACCTGAAAAGGAAACTCCCCCTACCTGGCGCGCCAGCTGTCGGAGGATAAAACCTCGACGGCGGGAAGTCAGGAGACCCCCCTTTGAGATTCGGCCAGGGGAGTAGTTCTCAGGCGAAGCCGGCGCCAGGGTGTAGAAGAAAGATACGCGAAGAAGACGTAGAAGAAGCTGCGGGGTTCGGACCGTCCGAAGCGGGTCCGGACCGTCCGAAGCGTGGTAATCGCGCAGGGTGTTGGGGAAGACGATCAACAGAGGCGCACAGAGGTGACAGGAGGATTTATACAGGTTCGAGCCGCCGGAGCGTAAAACCCTACTCCTGTGTGTATGCTATGTGGAGATGAATGTGGTTTGCTGTGTTACAAGGTGAGCCTAGCTCGCGGCCGGAGCCGGAGAAGAAAAGCAGTAGGTTGAGAATGAGCTCGGGTGCTGAGAGCTGGGCATTAGAGGTCCTCTGTTGAGTCCCCCTTTTCACCGGTGGCTTGGATCCTCCTTTATAGAATCAGGGGAGTCCACAGTGCCAGTGCATGGGGAGAGAGGAAGCTCTGTCTTGTTGCGCGTACGCATGCCGCCGCCTGCTGTGCCCACGGCGCTGCGCCGGTGAGATGTCCAGTCGCCGCCTAGCTCTGCTGCTGCGGGCGGCTGTGCAGAGCACGCCTGGTCATTTCGCCGCCTGGCTGCTGCAGGTGGCTGTCTGGTCGGTTTCTTGTCGGGCGATCAGGTCATGGAGATGCTGTCGGGAGACAGGCAGGAGGCGCCCTGTCACCTCACCATTAATGCGAATATTTGGGGAGCTGGTCAGCCGAGTCCCTCTAGGTGGATCGGCCCCTGGAGCCGTGGCGATCGGCACCTGAGGTCGAGTCGGTCGGCCTCGGGCCCCAGGCATCGGCATCCGGGGCCAGGGGATCGGCACCCGGGACTGGGGTATCGGTGCCCGGGCCCGGGAGCGAAGCCGCTGGAGAAGGCGCCCCGGGGACGAGCCCGGGGCCGATGGCGATGATGCCCCGGGGACGAGCCCGGGGCCGAGGGAGAGATGACCCCCTGGGGAACTGACGTGGCCGATGACCCACGCGTCCCCAGGGCATGTGGGACCCCCTGTCCCATTTCGCCGATATATATATATATATATATATATATATATATATATATATATATATATATATATATGTGTGTGTGTGTGTGTGTGTATGTATGTATATGTATATATATTTTCAAGAGAGATTCTGAGGGAGGGTTTCAAAAGAGGGTTCGGACTCGAATTAAATTTTTAATTCGAGATTGTGACTCGGGGAAGATTTTTGGGGACTTTTTGAGAGAGGAATATAGAAAGGAAGATCTCGAGGGGATTTTTAGAATTGGAGGACTTCGATGGAATTTAGGGTTTTTCGGGAGGAACAAAATCAAGGGATTTAAATGAAAGGTTTCAAAGGCGATTTTCGAAGGTTTTTATTGGAGGGCTTTGAATTGCAAAATTCAAACTCGAGTATAGAGAATTTTTTTAGGAGGTATTTGATTTCGGATTTTTCTGAGGAAGTTTAGCGAGAGACAGTTGAATTGCAAAATTTGAGTCTCGGAGTTTGGAGAGAATTTGGGACCGAGGTTTTTAAGGTTTCAAGGGAGGCTTAGATTGAGATCTACGGTACTTAGTCCTTAAGCACACACAAAAGCCAAAAAATTTTGAAATTAGGGTTTTTACCAAAATAGTTTTTAACGGTCCGGAAACCAGGGCGTTACAGTTAAAACCACAAAATTGTGAATGCTATTTCTATAAACTAAAACATGGCACTCTCTGTACGGAAGACACCTCTAAAATTTTATATAACACAAAATTGACTTTTCTATACTCCACTAAAAGGGAGTAATAATGGTGGTGAGTGGTAAATCTGCCACCACTCTCACTACCAACTCCCTATTGTTTTGGAAAGGAAAAATGACAGTGTGGGCCAGAGGACCGACATGTCAACTAGCCCCAACCAACTCTCCACTTTTTGTGGGAAGAAAAAATGACAGTGTGGAGCTAAAGGGCCCATATGTCAGTAACAAATACATGTAGCAATTAAGAGATAGTATATATGAAAAATGATGGTAATAACTGGTTAATGATATTTTTTAATTAAAATCTAGTTGTAACGCACGGGTAATATGCTAGTAATTTGTAAATTTCATAAGAAATTCATATTAACTCTAAAAATTATGAATCTAGATTTTTTAGGCTTAGAAAAAATATACACTTTGTTTCTGTAGATTAAAATTTGGCAACCAGTACAAAGAACACAACTAAAAATATGTATAAAGAATAAATACCATCTATAGTACATATAATGTACAATAACTTCTGAAAATTATAGAAAATTCATACTAACTTCAAATGAAGTGAACTAAGATTTATTGTACTCATAAAATTGTACTCTTACCACTGTTACGTAAAACTTGGTCAAAATCACCACAGAGAATACCTCCAAATATACATGATGTATAAATAACATATTCTACTGTATTTAAACTTCAAACACCTATAATTTGCACATTCTAAATCATAAAATTGAAATCCTTTCACCACAATTTATCTTAAACCATACTCAATATCACTATAAAGTTAAATTTGACAAAACTACCTCCCAACTGGCATATATAATTAAAGTACACGTATAAATGCTGTAATCGGATATATAACTTCTAAAATTCATATCTCCCAAATGCAAAATGATAAAATAGGAATTCCTTCACCATAAATCATATAAAATCACTAACCACCTACTGTGTGAATTGCATGCATAATAGAGCATGTTGTATTTTTCGCATTATTGGTATTTATTTGCTCGTACGTTAAACTGTCTAGATATCGAGTTCGCGATTGGTGAAGGAGTGATTATAGTTGATGCACAGGTTGGTCAAGAGTAAGGCAAGTATTCTCTCCTCTTTCTTGAATAAATTGAATCCTATGTTTTGGGGAATGAAATGTGTTATTTGCAAATTGCATGCGTATTTAAATCTACTGATAATTGAAATATGGTTAAATGGTAGCTATGACCTATTTGCTGCATGTTCCACCTTGAAACTTGAATTACCTACTGTTTGAAACCTTAGAATAGATTAGAGTACTTTCCAAGTGCTAAAATGGCTATATACTTACTTATTATGCCTCCAAATTCTTAGCCATGCTTAGAAATATACAATTAAACATTATGGACACTTTATACTTGTTAAAATGGGTATTTTAATACTTCTAGATAGAGATGTATTCTCTGGTTATTTGTGAAATAAAATGATGAAAACTTGCTTTAGACTCAGGTGGCAAGTAGTACGCATATTGTGGTAGTTGCATACCAATAGGGGGAGTGTTTGCCTGAGTCAGTTAAGGACCGAACTCTATGTCGCTAACTAATGTATACAGTACAAACCACATGTGTTGGTTATGGGACCGCCTTAGTCTATTAAGTTGTTTATTTGTCTAGCCTTGCATCCTGATAGGCCAAAGTAGTGAGAACTAGTCTTAGCGATGGTTCATAGGAACTATCCATGTGTCTGTGTGGAAACAGTTGTTCACCCATGGTATGGGCATCTGAGTATATCCAACATAACGGTATGTGCTACGTAGAGGAAAAGACTGCCATGATACCAGTGTTGTTTCTTGCTACGGTGTTAGGCATGGTGGGGCTCACCATCCTAACGGCACCATGGTAGCGTCCCGGTGTGAGGTTTATACATATTGTGCTGGTGCAAGGTTAGGCAGTAGGCAATGTAACGGCTTCGTTGTGACCTCTCGACCACACTCAACGTGTAGAGTGGTAGTGCGTCGCGAGCACAAGACAAACTAGAGGATTCACATCATGTGGGTAAAGATGTACAAACTCTGCAGAGTTAAAACTAATCGATTAGTCGTGCTCACAGTCAAGAGCGGCATGGTGAAGGGTCATGAGTATAGTTTTATCCTTTCTAAATGTGTCTTTTTGAAAATAGGATGTGGAATGGTTTATTTATGATATACACGAGATTATAATAATGGTTATGATGAAGTAAGAGAGATATTATGATTTGTTGATGATTACTATGATTTACATTATGTACATATTTTTAAATGCTTTACAAAGTACCGTTGCAAAATCTTGTGAACTAAAACCTGCTTTATATTGAAAATGAGATCACAAATAGCCTCCTTTGATATAAGCTTGCATGTAGTATGTTAGGTTTGACTCTTGCTATATTTTTGTGTTGTTATTTTAGACTTGTTGCAGGTAAGGTGCTGCTTAGGTTGAGTGCTCCGCAGGACTCGCTATTTTCAGAATGGTTCTAACTAGTGGCCAACCCTAGTCGGTTTGCCTGTGTGGTTGGGTAGACACGCAATCCGCTGAGCCCTATCTGGCCTATGGGCCTATGTAATAAATTAGTTGTAATCTAGTTTATCTATTCGTATTCCCTATATTGTTGATATCAAATGTTTTGATGAAAGTACGAGGCTAGTCACTTTTTCTTGGACCAGCTAAGCATGAGTATGGGCTTGGACCAATTGAGATATTTGCTTAATAGCCATTTGGTTTCGAGTCCTATGTGGTATGCAGTCGCTTGGTCACCATCATTGAGTGGTTGACGGGCATACCTCGGAAAGGACTGGCAAGACTATTTTATCGAGTATCTTATTTGTTTCGAATCCAACACTTTGAGTTATCGTATTTATCATTTGCAACGTCAAGTCTGTTTTGAGGTGTGATGGTTATAATATTTATTTGGTTTTATTTGAGATCTTACAATTCCAATATTTAACGTTGACGTGGCGAGTTGCAAATCACGATATAAGTCTCATGATGTGCTCACATTGTACTGTAAAGGTACTCTCATCATTTTCTCCTGCTAGTTGTTTAGTATGGAATATCAACACATTTTCCGAAAATCAAAAAACAAATCAACATTATTATGTTATGCAAGCAAAAGGATTCACCGTATATTCATGTGGAACGACTCCTCGCCGGCGTCCAACATCCCACTATGAACAGTAACTTTGGAGCTCCCGCCCGGTTTATCACCATGTACTATTATCATGAAGTACTTCATTACCCATCATGAAGTACGATGCCCATGCATCAAGTTTATAATCATCTGAAAGCGAACATTATGTCTTCTTTGCAAGATAGCGAACACTTTCAGTTTAAATTGTTCGACCAGTTTTCAGTATCATCAATATTATTTGAAAGAGAACAATCTCAACCACAATTGTGGGCGACCTATTCTGGTAGTAAAGTGTGAGGAGGCACTCAAATTTAGACACCAACTCATCTGACTTTGGGTCAATACCCAACCATGTATATTTATATTTAGACATATCTAGTGCCTCCAACCATTCAAGAACAAGCCTTCCGATACCATGTCATATATAATTTCGAGATGCAACCATTAATTTAGTGCTACATTTTAACCATAAACTGATACAGCCCTACATTATCAGTAACAATATTGGTAATCAAAGAACTACACAGTGTGATACCTGAGGGCCCTGGTGAGGCTCATCCTCCCGGACGCGTCCCGGAGCATCCGCGCCACCCTCATGGCCATGTGGCGCTGGTGCATCGCCGCCGCGGCCACCTGGCGCACCAGCTTCTCGGCCTCTTCGGCGGATGAGTTCTAGCCGGAATCCGTCAGCTCGGCGACCACGACCATGGCCACGGCGGAGACGAAGGCCACCGAGGACAGAAGGGACCCAGTGGGGCCTTCCGCCAGCGTGGATCCTGCCACTACTACTGAAACTATTTTTTAGACGAGAGGGATTTATTTTTACACGCGGACTATAAAAATTTTTACATGTAATAATAACGATAATATCATATGATCTAAATCTATCTATAAAAATCAGTTTCTAAAAAATCCATCTCTCATAATTTTTACAGACAGAACTCTTTAGGGCCGCCTGTGAAAATCAATTTACATATACGGCCAGAGATCACCGCCTGGAAAAACTGAGCAACAAAGCGGTCTCATCACCTCGCCACCACCTCGCTCTCCTCTCTCCGGTCTCTCCCTCTCCCTCAACGGCGACAACGGCGGGACGTGGGCGGCGGGGGGCGCGCGGCAACGGCGGGACGCAGGCGGCGAATCCGGCGGTGGGGGGTGCGCGGGCGGCGACAGGGCGTCGGGCTTCGCGGGGGGGGGGGGGGGGGGGGGGGGCGCAGACGACGGATCCAGCGGCGGGCGGGCTCGGGCTGCGGCGGAGCTCGGTCACGGCGGGGCGCGGCAGCGGTGGCGGCGGAGCTCGGGCTTCGGTGGGCTCCATCGGATCCAGGCGCGAGCGCTCGTCCACGGCAGCAGGCGAACGCCGAAAATGGATGTTTCTTTTTCTTTTTTGCAAAAAAAACCTTTTTGCATGCATGTGACTTAAGGTGCTATCTGCAAAAATTAATTTCACAGTCAAGCGGACGGAGGTCCGTATGTAAAAATTGACGATTTTCTATGACCTTTGATCACAGGCGGCTTGGCTAGCTGCTTGCAAAAAGTAATTTTGACCGCCAGGAATTGCCCTTTTGTAGTAGTGTGCCGAGGAGAACGGAAGCGTAGGCGAGCGCCTGAGGTTGCTCGGTTCATGCACGGGCACAAGGGTGTCAAGGCGGTGCGCGTTTGGTCGGAGATGAGTGTGGCTTGGAGAAGGGCCGTGCGCTGGCGCAAGGAGACGCGGACGAACACTTCTTCCTCTTCTTCACCGACGCGGCGACGAGCAAGACCATGGAGGACGACCTCTTTTGCTTCTGCTTCGTCGTGGTGGCGGGAGACGCATGGACATCGACGCGGGCGGACGCATAGTGGCATAATTTGGCTTATGGTTAGTTTCATTTGAGCAGGCCGAATTGATTGGAATAGTTGTCGTATTTATTGAGTGGTTTGCTTGAAAGATGGTCAATTTTGTGTACGCAGATTGCTAGGACTACAACATTTAATTTGTCATGTGTATGGGTCAGTTGAGCTTTGTTGTAATCAAGGAAGCCTCTAGTGCAACACTGATCGTATGTATGCAGGCGGATGAGTGCAGTGAGCTAAGCAAAGAGCTGAGGATATGCAATATGCACAAGTTGAAAGATATGGTGTTTGACCTAATATGTACTGCGTACGTGGGTCATCTGAACTTCAATGGAGTAGACTTTTATGCTGTTAGTTTTGCATGTAGCAACGTAGATGAATGGCATCGATGGAAGCTCGTGCATGTGAAGCAGATGCATTAGGCTTGCTTGGTTTCTCGCGAGTGGAATCTGATCCACAATGTAGAAGCCATACGCTTGGTGACCGAGGCATGCGGGAGTTGGCCTGGTGGTGTCTGGCACAAAGCTACGTACGGTAAAAGCAGTAAGTCTATGTTGTGGCAAAGGAAAGAAGTGATAAATTTTTGGCAGTTGATCTGTTAGGAAAGAGTCATATTCGGTTAGCTAATTTGTTAGAGTTGTCATGTATGTATGTATGCATGGGCACTCCTATATATACTAGGGTATTGGGTTAATTTTTTCCCTGAACAATTATCAATTTATACTAGTTTTTTTCCTATTCATCTACTTTTCTATTATTAATTTTCATCAATGCTATTTTGCGTTGAAAAATGGTTGGCTTCCTCCACGAAAGAGGAATCCTTTGTTGCTTTGCTTGAAAAGCATTCACTGTCGTTACCAAAGTATAATAGTTATCGTGTTTTTGCACGAAAACAGGAGGATGACCTCTCTTGCATCATTCCCACAGCGGAGGATAGAGAGGTGGCGGTGGCAGCGCGAGGAGACACGAACGAGGATCTCTTCTGCTTCATCACGGCAGGGGCCACGACGGCGGCGGGCATGATTACCTGGAGGGAGGTCGGCAGCAAGACTGAAACAGGGTCGATTGCGTTGCGGTGGCGCCGAAGCTAAGCCCTAACAAAAACCCTTCTACCCAAATGTCGAGAAGAGAAGAGAGGAGAAGAGGAAAGGAAGGAGAAGTGTACGGACGACAGCTGGACAAGCAGGTGGTTTCCACGCGGCGGATGCTTGGACAGTGTGTGATTAGTGATTAGTGCTAATTAACCACGTTGGTAGTTTCAATGTTAGTACTCGCACAGAATGTTATGGTTGGAAAACAGGGTAAAATACAATTTAAGATATTTTTAGGAGAGAAATTTCACAAGTTAATGATTTTCTAACAGCCATGAGCAACGTGAACGTGGAAATGGACATGATATAGAAAGAAGGGAGGGAATTTCTAACGTAGGGAGTAGTCTCTAGTAACATTTGCAATTACCAATTTACCACTGATTGCCAGCACAACGGTAATGTTATCTATCATTCCACTAAGACGTATATTAAATTATTAAGTGGTTTGGTTTTAGCTGGTCGCAACATATAGTGTGTCATTCTAATAGGGAAATATAGTACGAAGTAATATCCATTATCGAGCTAGAAATAACGATTTTACTCTACTCAATCCTAAACACAACGGCGATACATTCACGCATTCCGGGCAGTCCCAATGTATTTCCTCCACATCACATAAAAATTTGTCCTCTAAGACCTAGCTCTCTCAATACGCCACACCACTAATTCAATACACTAATTTAACAACACTACTCCCTAAGATGTCGGGATTATTTGGTTGCTTGCTTCAATTTGCCAAACTTTTATAGCTAAAATGTGGCATGCCACAATTTATGTGGCTAAGAAATCCTTAGCCACAAGTTAGACAAGTTTTAGCAAAGATATAAGCCTATGACAAGTGGGGGCACAAAATCAAAAAGTGTGATATGATAAATATATGGCAACAAAACAAACATTAGGCTAAGTTAGTCAAAGTTGCTTACCAAAGTTACAGTAAAGTGTGGCCACCATTCAAACACCCCCGTTGTATAGAAACAAGTCTTATACAAGATATAGTTTTGTTTTCTTTCTTCATTAAATCTCTCGCCACATCATCACAAATTATATGTGGCAGCTCATCTAATTCTATGAAAACATATATTCTAGACAAATTTTAAGAAATGCAATTGACAAGCATCCGATTTCACGTTTTACCATCAACGAATGCCAATTTCAAAGAAATGTCGTCCTAACCAAATTGTCTAAGAAATGCCACCACCGTCAGGGTCCCATTGATTTTATTCCATTAGCTCGATCCAATTTTCTTTAAATACCCAAAGTGCCCTCACTATCATAACAAACCCAAAATTCCCGTTTTTTGTCCATACCAAGAACAAAAATGGAGAACCCTAGAGCTCCACGTGTCGTGCTCGTTGGTGGCCTTCTACAACAGCCCGTAAAAAGCTCCGGTGGGTTGCCAAGGAGCATCCCTGCAGGAACACTGGTGAAGACGGCTGAATGAGGTTGCCAAAGTAGGCAGCTAGGACGGGCAGGTCAAGGCAGGCGCGATAGTCCATAGAGACATCAAAGATGGTGATGTCTAAGGGGGTTGAGGGCGTGGGAGATAACACGCCAGATGTGGGCGTTGAGCGACTAGAAGGAGAAGGGCTTGCCGCTGGGGGAGTGCGACATTGACAACGGCCTTGGCGTGGGCAACAGCATATGCCAGGAGGGAGGAGAACTCAACAAGGATGTAAGATTTGGAAGCTCAAAGGGCACCATCGTCGCTGTCGCCACCGCCAATGCCTTCCTCCTCCTTTCCTTGCCGTCCCCGGCACCATCTTCCTTGCCGATGGTTGCCTCCCTACTTTCACAAGCGTCCAACACACGGGACCCAGTGGCCTTGAGCTCATGGCCACTAGATCGAGTGGCCAGGAGCTCCCAAAATGGCAGCAAACAGTACGGAGGGAGGGGAACAAACGGTGACAGAGACAAGGCCATGAGACCCTTTCCTCTTTTTTTTTCCTTTTTTTCTTTTCTTTTTTGGGACTAATAAGGCCAGAGGAATGGATAATTAAATAGAGAATTGGAGATTGTGTAAACATAAAGGGTCTTTAAACATATGCTAACGGAGTACAAGTGATACTAACGATGGTGGTATTTCTAAGATAAAATGGCTTGTAGGATGACTCATTGTTGATAGCAAAACGTAGATTTAGATGCTTGTCAATGGTATTTATTAGAATTTCTTTATATTCTACGTGAAGTGTTGGGATTGCCCTTAATTTGTAAAGTGCAAAAACTTTAATTACTCAATCCGTGAGAACGGTGCATGCTTGCGTCCAGAAGCAAGCCACCGGTCTTAGGTTCGAACCTAAGGTACTCACCGCCTCCCAAAATTAAATTCCGGGCAGTTGCTTCTTTCTTAATCCTCTTTGATATCCCTGTTGACGCCGAAAATCGCCGGGATCAGTTCAGCGCCCTGCGAGCCACGCGAAGGCCTGGGAGATTTGCTTTACTCCAGTGCAGGTCCTAAAGATTTGAGGTTCGTAGGCGTGCCAGTCAATTTGACCCTGCAATTGACAAGGAAGAAAATGTTAGATTCGTGAGCCTATCGGCTAGAAGCCGATATTGACTCATCTCATCGGCTCATGGCCGATGGGCACTGTAGCACTTACACACCGGCTAGAAGCCGATGATGGCATGAGCAGTAACAAGATAATAAGTATTTAAATCAACTGATCGCCAGAAGGGTTTTCAGGGATCAGTTATGAACAGACAAGATAAAATATTAAAATGCGCAAATAAATTAAAGAACATCAACCGATTGTGATTGGAATTGATGATGCCACCACGAAGGCCTTGTCCGTGCCCGTGCCCGTGCCCTTGCTCGTGCCCGCGCCCGGACTTTTATCAGCTGTTCGTGCCCGGGGTCTTACCTGTCTTCTGTGCTCGGGTACTCGTGGTCGCATCGGCGATGTAAACTAATCGGCTAACCCCCCAGCCGATTACGATAGTGACGCAGACAAGGATATATGACGAGCAAGGCAATCGGCTAGGTAAGGAATAACCTATCGGCTAGGCGCTCCGATAGAACATCGTATAAAACCCATCGGCTTATCAAGAGTACAGTTATTATCATCAGTCTAGTAGATCGGACCCAACCGTTGCAGCACAGACTAATGATGATAGCAGGACCTCGGTAAACCGATAAATTTGATACGATTATGATGTGATGATAACTTATCGGCTAGGTGCTCCGATAATACATCGCATAACATCGATCGATTTGTTAAGAATAGAATTACTATTGCCAGTCTAGTAGATCGGACTCAACCGTTGCAGCACAGACTGGTAACAGTAACAATATCTCAACAAGCCGATAGATCTGATGCAGCTGTGATGTAAAACAGGATAGCTTATCGGCTATACGCTCCGACAAAACGCTTGCATAGAAAACATCAGTACATCAAGGATAACTTATCGGGGCAGTTTAGTAGGTCGGACCTAACCGATGCGGCACAAACTGTTGATAAACTATACCCAATGGGCCGATATGATCTATGCACGCGTGATGTGGTATGCCTAATCAATCTATGAGATCAAACTCATAAACAGAGCAGACATACCGTGGTAAGGGGTGACGAGACTTACCTTCTCGCTGGGGTTCGGACCTAACCGATGCAGCCCGGCTCGAGAGGCGAGATCCCATCAAAAGAGTGGCGATGCGCCGAATTTTATTGATCTGTGATTCATTCTTTACAAGGTGCCCGGGCATACGTATATATACCCCGAGTTACATGAGTCCTTATAGGACACGATTTACGACTTCCTAATCACGATAGAAAACACCAACAAGGCCTGACCAGACACGAGGTCAGGTTTCCTAAAGATAAATACTTGCCTAATTAACATATACAGTAATTAACTGCCAAGCAGCGGTCTTCACGGCTCCTCCCTGGATCCGGTCCCTTCCGGATCAATCTTCATCAGTTGACTGCAATCTTCTCCTTTGACCGAATCCGATACAGGGCCTTACCAAATTTTGGCGTTAACACATGCCCCCCAATTTCGGAGTTCTCCTATAGGACTTCGAAATTCTTTCACTTTGGGCCTTTAGATCTCTTCCAAACCGAGGCGGCTCAAGGTAGCCCACTTGCCATAATTGTTTGAAATAGTGCAACGGCCTCGATTCCCGCCCAGTCATCATACCTTTATAAAACGCTTCGTCCCCCCAGCCTTTTTTTTATGCTTTCATACCACCAGAGCACACCGCTTCATCTTCCAAAGCCCCGTCAAGCTCCAGCAAACCCAGACGAATCGTCGCAACCCCTTTTCTCCAGTCGTTGATTCCTACATCTTCTCCCTTCCTTACGATGGCGTCCGCATCTGCAGTCCCTGAGGTAATCTTCTCGCCCGATCATTTTTCTTCGTTCTGCAACTTAGATGGATCCGATCTGCTACGTTTTTACCTGCTCTTCGTCATGTTCTTGTTTACTGTAGCACCTTAGAGGTCAGATCTTGATCCCGGCCGCCGACTACCCAAATTTTTCTATCATGGCCCCATGGGTAGTGAAGACCCCACAGATTTTATAGCCGCCGAGACCCAGCGTATCCCCTTCAAGAACTCGGCCATGCGAATCAGCGACTGGACCAACAGCTTCAGGTCGTGGCCGAGTAAGCTGTCTGGGTGGAGAGATTGGTACCTCAGGGTATCGGCTGCAAAGAGAACCTATTGGGAAGAATCTCACATCGGCCACTGCATCAATCTCTCCCTGGCCGATATGGAAAGGAACGAGTCTTTGCTCGCATCGGCCTCATATTTCTGGTCTGATGCTCTTAATGCCTTCCTGTTTGGGCATGGGCCGATGACCCCCACTTTGCTGGATGTGACCATGCTTACTTGTCTTGATACCACGAGCTACATTGACCCCTTCAAGCTCCGCTTCAAACCTGCTCATCGGCTCCAGGCAAAGAACATCGGCGGCTGGTCCAGGTACATATCTCTCCATAACAAGGGAACCGGACCAATCGATGATCGAGAACACGTTGCCTTTCTGAACCTCTGGCTGGAGCGCTTTGTCTTTGGTGGCGCTACCCTTGGTCCGACAATCAATATGCAGTGCTTGGCAGAATGCTTGGTTGATCGGAAATAGATCCCTCTGGGGAAATTCCTCCTTGGTGCCACCTACCATCTGCTTCATCAAGTGGCCACTAAGCTATCGGCCGGCCTGTCACGCCCAGAATTTCCATCCAAAATTCTGGAGTTTTATTGTGTGTAAACCCTCGTCCAGGAATCAACCGAGACACACATGACAAAATTGATAATCAAAGTAATTGTTTACGTAGCGTAAACATTTATTACAGAGGTGAATGGTACCTCTCACATAAATAAAGTTCTAACAGCGGATAAATAAACAACAGCGTGACGATTCCCACTCCACGCACTTGACTGGGGTCCCTCCTAGTCCTCCAAGTAGTCCTCTTCGCTGTAGTCCTCCTCTGAAGGATTGTTGATTGCAAGGTGAGCATATGACATACTCCGCAAGCCACACAGCAAGTATGCAAGTGCACAGGATAACAAAGGAGGGCATAGTATGGCTCATAATTGCATAAAAGCATTTAATAAAACATTTGAGAGAGTAATAAAACAGTAATTAAATAACAGTATTAATCAACGCTATACCGCTCACCAAAACGGTATAGGCCCAACCATTCCAACCTGGAGCTACTCATGTTCCATTGTTTAACCATCACATTTAAGTAGTGTGGGACTAATCACAAAAACATTGCTAGGCTCGCCCTTAACCGTGGGCACGGCTATTCGAATAGTTTTACTCTGGCCAGAGATGTACCAATTTACCCACGAGACACAACTCCACAGCACATCACTATGCCCCTCAATACCACCACGGTATCTCGGTAAGGAATTGTGACAGGATCATTCATGTAACTTGCCCAATAGGAGAGCCTCCCGCCAAACCTCCGGTCTCCGGTAGGGGTGATCAATGCCCTCCCCGCAAGACGGTCCGACACCCGAAGCATGGCCTTATTGGCACTGCCATGTGTGGACTTATACCAGCCACAAACACGCCCTGGAGCCTCCTATTGAACTCGGCACACTTCAAACTCCTGCTAGCCCATACTAGCTTGTGGTTAGCACAAGTGTTGCTTCGCAACAAGTAGTCCGCGAACCGGTCCTTAACTGCCACGAGCACCGCTAGCAACAAACACAACCCTGGTGCTCGCGACCCACCTTTTATTCAAGTTTTAGTGGACCATTAAGTTGTCCTTGTACGACCATGTCGTAAAGGGATCATCCTTTCATGTGACTGAAGAATAGTATAGAAAATTATTATGACAACCCATAAGTTATTCTATTAATTACTAGGCATGGCTAAGCAGGTTCCTAGAGTTATTCTAGCTAACCAATAAATAAAGGTAGCTAGTCAAAATTATCCCATAGGTACAATGTCATGTGATCAAATCAAAGGGGCCATAAACAAAGGTTAGGGTTTTCCTGTCCCGATGACATTCCAAAATAAATGCAGCGTTGAAAGAAAACGTAGCTTTAATCATAGGATCAATATGTTCAATGAGAAAGAGGAATCTGTGTGACTTGCCTTGCAGCTCCACACAGTCTTCGACTCCTGCTTCGACAAACTGCGCCTCTTCCTGAGCGTCGGTAGCTATAGGCAAATAACAAAATGGCAAAACAGTACATCAACACACATGAACAGTACATTATTATATTTTTAATGGATAGTTCACGATTTTTAGAGAAATTAGAGACTTGAACGACCTCAAACCGAGTTCGTATGAATTAGTTATGATTTTTAGAAGTTTTAACCCTTTAGACTATACAACAGAATTAACTGATTTATTGCATCATAAGTGAATTAATTTTATTCGGAAAAGGCATTTAGGGCGTCACAGGAGAAAGAGGGTTGTCGGCTGAACAGTGGGGCCCACTGTCAGTGCGAGGGAAAGGGTCTGGTCCATGGTGAACCGAGTCCACCGCGGTCCACGGGACAAAACTGACGGCTAGGTCTCTAGGGTTTGGATCGGACGGGTGGGATCTAACCGATAGGGTCCAACGGCTCGCATCGATCCCGAAAGGATCGGCCTACGGTGACGAGGTGACGGCGAGCTGGCGCCCACAACGGCGACCACGGCGACGGCTACAGCGACGCGGCGACGCACGGGAGGAGCGGGAAAGGATAAAGGGGGTCGAGGCGATCGTTACCGAGGGCGAAACAGCGAAGAACGACGACGGAGACGGCCGGCGGCAAGCTTGAGGCGGCGGAGGGCTTCGGGTCTTCGTCGACAGAGGTGCTCCGGCGGCTTCCGAGGGCTGGGAGACGGTGGCCTGGCTTCAGCGGCGTTCGGCGAATCTAACCGGGGCGGCGGCGAACTCCGACGGCGGCTAAGGCGACGGCGGCGCGCAACTGAAACCTGGCGGTGGCGGCGGAACAAGCGCAAGGCGCGGGGAGGCGGCTAGGGCTAGCTTGAGCTCGAACAAAAGGGCGAAAACGACCCTAGGGGTTCCAGGCTCGCTATTTAAGGCGGAGAGAAGAGGACTCCGGCTCGGATGCGGCGAGTTTTACGGCGGCGACGAGAGAGAGAGAGGAGACCGACTCGGGAGGCTTCGGGGCTCCGTTCCACGCACGATTCAGCTCCGGATTCTTGGGGATTAGGTGGAGGAGGATAAGGACTCGGTTTTCCCTCAACCGATACGGAGAGAACGGGTCCGAGGCGAACGGATTTGGCGAGATTCGCGGCGGCGGCACTCGGGTGCTACAGCGCCTTCGGGCGCGAGGAAGACGACGACGACCCCGTCAGGCGGGTCCCACCTGTCGGCGACGGCGGCGGCGCGGGCGCGGGCACGAGCACGGCAGGGGCGCGGGCACGGGCACTGGAGAGGGCACAGGCACGAGCACTGGAGAGGGCGCGGGCACGAGCACTGCAGGGGCGCGGGCACGGGCACGGCACGGCAGGGGCGCGGGCACGGGCACTGGAGAGGGCGCGGGCACGAGCACGGCAGGGGCGCGGGCACGGAAGGAAGGCTGAGCACAGCAACGGGCCGAGACCTGGCCCAGAAACTGTGAGGGGATTTAAAACCTTTTTCTTTTTATTTTACTGCTGTGAGCTCATTTATTTTGCCAAAGATGTTTCCCTTAATCGATTAATTCCCAGAAAATTCCAGAAATTAAATAATTAAGCAGAGAATTTTATAAAATTACTTTCAAGCCCATTTTTCTTTAGATTTTTCCCTGATTTTATTCTTTTCACTCATTGAGACTTTTAATTCCATTTTCTTAAAATTCCTTTTTGCACAATATTTTATGTAGGGATAATTTCAGGGTGTTACACGGCCAGCCCGTCGGCCATATTGGGGGTCCTTG
This sequence comes from Oryza meyeriana var. granulata, assembly GCA_003991445.1. Taxonomy (NCBI): domain Eukaryota; kingdom Viridiplantae; phylum Streptophyta; class Magnoliopsida; order Poales; family Poaceae; genus Oryza; species Oryza meyeriana. The sequence goes on along the minus strand of RYFJ01003068.1, from coordinate 238,323 downwards.
GTGGTTTGTACAGCTCTGGATCAATGTTTATACCTCCAAGGCCATCCCAGAAACTTCTCTCCTCAAGCAATCCTTCCCAGCCGATTACCCAGAAGATCAAGACCCCGTCTACCGCCGATGCATCTCTATGGGCGAAGCTGCATCGGCCCTCTCTGGCGGCAAGATAACCCCTGCTGAAGTTAGTCAGTGGTTCAAGGGGTTTTATTATGGCTTCACCAGGGAGGCCACTCTCTGGTTTGCTTACAACGACGCATCATCATTCGAGATGCCCTCTAACTTCGACCCACTCAAAGCCCTGAATGATGATGAGTCTAAAGCCATATTCCTATCAGCCATCAGCCCTTGTCTGCTGCCAATCGGCTTTTCTTTGGGCCGAACTCAGCCTTCATATGAGTTTTATCATCCATCAGTCTGTTCTCGCCAGTTTGGCCTTGGTCAGCTCCCGATCGGCCTATTCTTCGCCGACAAACTCCATGCCCGGGGCACGGTCAGCAGCGCCCTGGAATATGACCGGATGCGGACTCTGACAGACCCCCTCCTCTTAGGCGCCGCAACCGAGGTGTGCATCTGCACCGCCAACACCAAGCTCTTTGTCCGATGGTGGTCAGAATGGAGGAAACATCTGTTCTGCTTAGCACCCACCTGCTATTGCTCCCGCCTGGACGCCGACTATGTTGAATCTGATAACGAGGTAACACCCGTAAGCCTCAATCGCCTTCTCCAACCAACTCTTATTCTTAATTTTTCGCAGGCTGCCAGCGTCGAGCCCCCGAGAACAAGCAACAGCGGTCGGCCGATTCAATATCAACCTCCATCGGCCACTCCAAACCTGGGGCGCGACGCTCCTATTCCATCGGCTCTCCTCAAGGCGCCTCGGCCGATGGGGCAGAAACGTAAGAAGTTAGCGCATCACCCCCCCTTGAAGAAGCAGAAGACTGATGCCGATGTTGCTGCCACGACGCCGTCTTCTCCTCAGGCCACATCGGCTCCCTCATCTCCTTAGGTATGCGCCAAGTCTTGATATTATTACCCGCTTTCCTCTTATCTTAACCAGTTTTATCCCCAGCTCGAGTCATCGGCTCCAGAACCTCAACCGACTTCCGATATCCCTTCAAGCACCGAGCCGATGACTTCTCCGGCTGCTCCACCCTCGGCACCAAGCCCTCCAACCGTCGGTGAAACTGTTGCTGCTCCATCGGCTGACATCGACCCCCCTGAAGAACAATCCATTCACCTCCCTGAAGCCGATGTTACCCGAACTGCCGATGTCCTTCCTCAGGTAACTTTTTATGCCCATATTCTGTTCTTAACCTTTTACTGATCCCCTCACCGATGTCAATTTTGCAGTCCTTAGCCGATTTATTCTCCTTCGACATCGGCAAGTATCTGGAGGCAGAAGACGAACCAGTCACCACTGCAGCAACCAAGCCGTCATTTCCAGCCGATGTGCGCAATTATTTAACAAGCATTAACAATCGGCTGGAAAACCCAATTGACGCGCTAGTGGAAGACTGTGGGCCGATCCGGGCGAGGCTTGCAGAAATCGAACATTATTTGCCTGAAGAGCTCGTCGATGCATTGACCCCTGCAGCATATCTGGAATCTCATAGGTTTAAACTTATCAAGCTCAGACAACGCATAGCCGATCGAGCTGACCAACATAAGATCACCGAAGACATCCAAGTCGATCGGCTGCTAGCCCAGGCAGACAAGAAAAGACTTGATGATATGGCTGCTGCCCCCCAAGAACTTCAACCCAAGCTGGATCAATTAAAGAAGAAGGAAGCCGATTTGCTGGCAGAACTTGAAAAAGTTCGTAAGGATCTTGAAGCCATAGAGTCCCAGCTTATCGGCCTGCCGCAAGCCATACAAGACCAAGAAGCAAAGGTTGCGGCGACGGTGCGTCAAGTCATCCATCGGCGCAAGAACTTGAAGGCCATCCCAGGCTCCGATGATGACGACATCCGTGCCATTAATGAAATTGATCAAATCCGGCTGCGTGCAATTGAAACTATCCAAAAATTCTTGTAACTTAACAATTGATGGCTTCCTGAAATACACTGGTTGCGCTGTAACATAACTCGATCGGCTCTGCTGCTTGTTTCCTCAACTATCCCTTAATATTATTTTTCGCTTATTTGGTCTAAAGGCGATACCAATTGACATCAGCTGTCTTTAGGCGATGCAAAACATCGGCTTCCCATACTACTTTAGAAATCGGCTATACTCAACCGATTCAAGAATCGATCCACACGCTAGGGTAATATTTCTTGAGATACTTCCCGTTAAGCGCTTTAGCAAACTCCGTCCCATCAAGATCTTCTAACACATAGGCATTACCAGGCACACAGCGATTAATCCGATAGGGCCCCTCCCAATTAGGTGACCATTTTCCAAACTTATTATCTCTGGACCCGATCGGCAAAATCAACTTCCATACAAGATCTCCCTCGGCAAACGACTTATTTACTACCTTTTTGTTATAATGCCGAGCTGCCTTAGCCTTATTTTCCTTAATCCTCTCCAATGCCCTTAGCCGATTTTGAGCCAAATCTTCAAGTTCATCCGTCATCAAGTTATAATAGTCATCGGCTGTCAACTGATTTTGCAAAGAAATTCTCCTAGAGCCGATGTTAGTCTCCCATGGTAAAACTGCCTCATATCCATATACCAACTGATACGGTGGCACTCGAGTAGATCCATGACATGCCATCCGGTAGGCCCATAATGAATCGGCTAACGTAGTATGCCATCGCCGTGGTTGCTCATCAATTTTCCGCTTAATCAACTTAATCAAACTCTTGTTAGAAGCTTCTGCTTGTCCATTGGCCTGAGCATAATAAGGCGACGAATTTAATAGTTTGATTCCCATACTGGCAGCAAACTGCTGAAATTCATCCGACACAAAGATAGACCCCTGGTCAGTAGTTATCGTCTGAGGAATCCCAAACCGATAAATAATATGCTCCTTCACAAACCCAATCGCTTCCTTGGACGTAACTTTCTTCAAAGGAACCGCCTCTACCCACTTGGTAAAATAATCTGTTGCCGCCAATATGAACTTATGTCCCTTACTTGATGGAGGAAAAACCTGGCCGATCATATCAATCCCCCAACCTCTGAACGGCCATGGCTTGATGATAGGATTCATAGCCGATGCTGGTGCTCGCTGTATATTTCCAAACTTTTGACAATCTTGACACCCTTTATAGTATCTGAAGCAATCCTCCAGCATTGTCGGCCAAAAATACCCTACTCTTCTTAGCAACCATTTCATCTTATGAGCCGATTGATGAGTTCCACAGATGCCTTCATGCACTTCGCACATAACCACTTTGGCTTCCTCTAAATCCAGGCACCTGAGCAGAACTCCATCATAGGTCCGATAATACAACTCTCTATCAAGTAGCACATACTTAGTAGCCTTATACCGAATCTTCCTGGAAACATACTTCGACGGATCTTGCAAATAATCAACTATTTCTTGTCTCCAATCATCGGCCTTGTCTTGAACATCAATATCGGCTATTTCAACCTCAACCTGCTTATCCAGCCGATACCCTGAAGCAACCTGTGCAAGATTATTGGCCTCTAAATTCTGCTCCCTAGGAACATGATCTATTGATACCATCTTGAAATCCTTTAACAAATCCATACACTCCTCATAATATGACCTCAAAACATCATCCTTGCACTCATATTCTCCAGACAACTGTTTGACCACTAATAAAGAGTCGCCAATTATTTCTATGGCATCAGCCCCAATTTCCTTCAAAAGCTGTAGCCCCTTCAACACCGCCTCGTATTCCGCTTGATTATTAGTCCGATAAGGCTTAATTGTGAAAGCAAACTCGAAACTTGCCCCCCGAGGCGATATAATAACCAAGCCGATGCCAGATCCATGTTTGCAAACCGATCCATCAAAAAACAAAGTCCATGGGATCGGCTCCACATAATCTTCGTGAAACCCTCTATGTTGCACAATGAAATCGGCCACTGCTTGTCCCTTGATTGCCTTAGCCGATTCATATCTCAAGTCGAACTCTATCAAAGCAAAAATCCACTTGCCAACTCGCCCTTTCAAGACTGGAGCCGACAACATGTACTTGACCACATCGGTCTGGCAAATTACTGTACACTCGGCCGATAGGATATAGTGCCTCAACTTTGTACATGAGAAATATAAACACAGGCATAATTTCTCCACCGCAGGATATCTTGTTTCAGCATCCAGAAGTCTTCTGCTCAGATAAAACACAACTCGCTCTTTTCCCTCAAACTCCTGTACCAAAACAGATCCGATGGATTTCTCATCGGCCGACAAATACAACTTGAACGGCACCCCTTTTTGTGGCGGAATTAAAATAGGTGGGGAACTCAGATAATTCTTGATCTCGTCAAATGCCTTCTGCTGTGCCGCCCCCCACACAAACTCTTGATCGGCCTTCAACTTCAATAACGGAGTAAAAGATTCAATTCTCCCCGACAAATTTGATATAAATCTCCTTACAAAATTAACCTTTCCGATCAATGACTGCAACTCTGTCTTGTTGGTTGGTGGCTCTGTAGTCTTAATGGCTCTGATGCTTCGCTGACTAACTTCAATCCCTCGCTCATGAACCATAAAACCCAAAAATTGTCCAGCCGATACACCAAAAGCGCATTTGTTGGGATTCATCCTTAGTCCGTATTTCTTGGCCCTCTCCAGCACTTTCCGCAAATTGGCTATATGGCTCTCTTCACTTTTAGACTTAACCACCACATCATCAATATAAATCTCTACTAGCAAGCCGATGAGATCATGAAATATATAATTCATCGCTCTTTGATAAGTCTCACCGGCACTTTTTAATCCAAAAGTCATTACTACCCACTCATATAAGCCGATAGCTCCTGGACACCGAAACGCGGTCTTATGTATATTTTCTTCAGCCATAAAAATTTGATTGTATCCTGCATTGCCGTCCATGAAGCTGATAATCCTGTGGCCTGAGGCTGCATCCACCAATAAATCTGCTATCGGCATTGGGTATTCATCCTTGGGAGTAGCTTTATTCAGATCCCGGAAATCAATACATATCCTTAATTTCCCGTTCTTCTTCTCTACCGGGACGATATTAGAAACCCCCTCAGCATATCGGCACGGCCTTATAAACTTGGCATCGTATAATCTTGTGATCTCTGCTTTGATCGGCTCGTATAACTCTGCCTTGAATCTCCTTGGAGCCTGCTTGAATGGCCGATATCCTGGTTTAATGGGCAGCCGATGTTCAACAATCGATCGGCTTAATCCTGGCATCTCATGGTACTCCCAGGCAAAACAATCCCGATACTCCTTCAACAACGCTATCAATTCTTCTCGAAGTTCAGGACACAATTTCTTGCTTATGTACGTCGGCCTTGGCTTATCTCCTGGTCCTATATCAATTTCCTCCAAATCATCAGCCGACGTAAATCCTTGCCCCAGTTTCCCCTCGAAGTCTTCAATAGAACCCATCAGAGCAACAATTCGGAGCCGACTTGCTGAATCGGTTGTATCCCCTGGCTAGTTACCTTAAGGTAATCTCCTTCCCATACTTTTCCGGATAGGCAATCAACACCGTCGGCTTCCCAGACTGGTAGATCGGTCATGGCAATATTAGTCGACCGATCTGCTAGCACCACTTCGACTTGATCTCCCTGCCATTGTATCAAACACTGATGCATTGTCGAGGGCACACAGCAGTTTGCATGAATCCAGTCCCTGCCGAGAAGCAAACTATACGACCCCTTCCCGTCAATGACGAAAAACGTGGTGGGCAATGTCTTATTCCCTACTGTCAATTCCACGTTCAATACACCTTTAGCTTCTGATGAATTCCCACCGAAGTCTTTTAGCACCATATTTGTCTTGATCAGATCTTCGGCAGTCTTTCCTAACTTTCGGAATGTGGCATGAGGCATGAGATTAACTGCAGCTCCTCCATCAACCAGCATCTTTGTCATCGGCTTCCCATTTACGTAACCCTTAATGTATAACGACTTTAGGTGCCGATGCTCTGACTCCTCAGGTTTATCAAACACGGCCTGATCAGATTGTATCGTCAGCTGAGCGAAAACCTCCTCATCGCCTTCTTCATCTGATGGAAGCGCTTTATACTCCCGAGGCAAAAAGAACACCATGTTTACTGGAGCCGATGCGCCTTCATCGTCCTTCTTGACTTGCCAAATCTGTTTGGTCTTTTTGAGACAATGATCAGCTTCCTCTTGATCCTGACGCTGCTCTTCTTGTTGCTCTCGGTGTCGTAACCGTTGTGCCCTTCTCTTTTGATTCTTCGTGAATATGCCACTAGGGCATCATTGAGGATTCTGGACTTGTTCTTCACGTACTTCCTCTTCCTCTTCAAAGAATTCTTCGTGGATCGGCCCTAATCGGCTATGAACCGATGCTCTTCTCCCAAACGACCGATCCTGTGAAAACCTCTGCTGCTGATCATGTCGATTCCCTAAACCACTGCATTCGGGACAATCTTCTATTGATGGCAATCTCATCCCCTGATCCCAGCAGAATTGGAAGAACGGGCAATCCCAATGCGGATTATATCTCTCTATCTCATCCCTCCGTTCTTCATATCTTGAATATTTTTCTATCATGCCCGATGAAGTAATCCTTGGATTATACCTTAAACGTCTTGCTCCATCGGCCTGATCTCCTGATGACGACCCCGCATAGACCATGTTTACGGGAAACGGGTGTCCATCAATCTTCATCGGCTTCTTATCTTCAAACTTGATTCGTCCTTGTTCAACTGCCGATTGAATCTGTTGCTGAAAAGCCTTACACTCGTTGGTATGATGTGATACCGCATTGTGCCACTTGCAATATTTCCTCTTTTTTAGCTCTTCGGCTGACGGAATCACATGGTTTGGCGGAAGTTGTATCTGCTTCTCTTGTAACAGCAAGTCAAATATTTTATAGGCCTTACTAATATCAAAATCATACCGCTCTTCCTTGCCGATATCCTTGACCCATGGGCACGATACTGATTTCCTATTCCTGGCCCACTCCGCCAATCCAACTTCAGCATCGGATTCCTCATCGTCTGAGTCCGATGAATAAACCTGTACTTGAGCAACTCTTCTCTGGTACTTATCCCTTTTTGCCTCTTGAAATCGGCCCTCATGAGCCGATACCTTCTGTACCAGGTGCGCCAGGGATTCAAACTCTTGAGAAGAAAATCTTTCCTTGATTGGCGCCAAAAGACCCTGGAAAGCCAGATCAGCCAGATGCCCATCGCTCAGGTTTAAACTATAACATCGGTTCCTGATATCCCGAAATCGCTGAACGTATTTCGGTACTGTCTCATCTGGTCATTGCTTAACCGATGTCAAGTCCGACAGTCTCATCTCGTGGATCCCAGCAAAAAAGTATTTATGAAACTGTTTCTCCAGATCGGCCCATCCCCGAACAGAATTCGGCGGTAATGAAGAGAACCATGAAAAAGCCGATCCAGATAGTGATAGGGGAAAAAACCTAACCCTAAGGGCCTCTTCAGCCGATGCCTCCCCGCACTGTGCCAGGAATCGGCTGACATGTTCTACTGTAGACGTGTTGTCCTGCCCTGAAAACTTAGAGAAATCCGGGACCCTGTATCGGTGTGGCAATGGAACTCTATCAAACCACTCAGGGTATGGATGCCGATACATGAACGCTTGTTCTTTGGGCTTGATCCCGAACTGCTCCCTTACTATCTCTTCAACTCGCACCGACAAGTCTTCTTCCCTTGGATTCTCCTGTTGAAACTGTTGATACTGTTGATACTGTTGATACTGTACCGGTGGAGTTGGTTGCCGATTTTGTCTATGATATTCCCTTTGATAAGTACCTGGATCGGCTCCTCCTGGATAGTTTTGCTGATATCCCCCATAATAAATAGATCGGTGATATCCAGGAGGAATGTCCTGTTGCCCCCCAGCCTGGTTCTGTCCGAACAAGTGTTCTGGTACATCCCTACTGATGTTGTAATTAACTTGATTTGGCTCTATCTTTGGCGGGAGAAAAACAGGACCTCGAGTTGGTTCTTGGGCAATTGATCCATCAACAGTCTTCTTGATGAGGTTATGCAGTGTGTTTACCAAGATTCCCGACTGATTGATGAGCGCATGGTGAACAGCCTCATTGACCATCTCCTGTAAAGGTTTGATTGGTGGGCTTTCGGGTTGTGTGCGGCTCGGTTCTCCTACCAGCACTGGTTTTGGGAACTGAGACTTTTGAACCGGCCCTTGCCTTGTCATGCTGAAGGACTCTAAGCACAGCCTCTGGAAATTAGCCATGGTCTGCTCAACTTGCTGTTTTTGCTCTTCAGTTAAATCTTCCATGTTGACCGGAATTACGTTATCTGTCTTGATTTCTTTCCCAGCCATGTCGCAAATCTGATTGTTGATCTTCGTGTTAAAACTTCGCGTCCCACCAGGCGTGCCAAAAGCGTGTTGACGCCGAAAATCGCCGGGATCAGTTCAGCGCCCTGCGAGTCACGCGAAGGCCTGGGAGATTTGCTTTACTCCAGTGCAGGTCCTAAAGATTTGAGGTTCGTAGGCGTGCCAGTCAATTTGACCCTGCAATTGACAAGGAAGAAAATGTTAGATTCGTGAGCCTATCGGCTAGAAGCCGATATTGACTCATCTCATCGGCTCATGGCCGATGGGCACTGTAGCACTTATACACCGGCTAGAAGCCGATGATGGCATGAGCAGTAACAAGATAATAAGTATTTAAATCAACTGATCGCCAGAAGGGTTTTCAGGGATCAGCTATGAACAGACAAGATAAAATATTAAAATGCGCAAATAAATTAAAGAACATCAACCGATTGTGATTGGAATTGATGATGCCACCACGAAGGCCTTGTCCGTGCCCGTGCCCGTGCCCTTGCTCGTGCCCGCGCCCGGACTTTTATCAGCTGTTCGTGCCCGGGGTCTTACCTGTCTTCTGTGCTCGGGTACTCGTGGTCGCATCGGCGATGTAAACTAATCGGCTAACCCCCCAGCCGATTACGATAGTGACGCAGACAAGGATATATGACGAGCAAGGCAATCGGCTGGGTAAGGAATAACCTATCGGCTAGGCGCTCCGATAGAACATCGTATAAAACCCATCGGCTTATCAAGAGTACAGTTATTATCATCAGTCTAGTAGATCGGACCCAACCGTTGCAGCACAGACTAATGATGATAGCAGGACCTCGGTAAACCGATAAATTTGATACGATTATGATGTGATGATAACTTATCGGCTAGGCGCTCCGATAATACATCGCATAACATCGATCGATTTGTTAAGAATAGAATTACTATTGCCAGTCTAGTAGATCGGACTCAACCGTTGCAGCACAGACTGGTAACAGTAACAATATCTCAACAAGCCGATAGATCTGATGCAGCTGTGATGTAAAACAGGATAGCTTATCGGCTATACGCTCCGACAAAACGCTTGCATAGAAAACATCAGTACATCAGGGATAACTTATCGGGGCAGTTTAGTAGGTCGGACCTAACCGATGCCGCACAAACTGTTGATAAACTATACCCAATGGGCCGATATGATCTATGCACGCGTGATGTGGTATGCCTAATCAATCTATGAGATCAAACTGAACTGATGCAGCCATAAACAGAGCAGACATACCGTGGTAAGGGGTGACGAGACTTACCTTCTCGCTGGGGTTCGGACCTAACCGATGCAGCCCGGCTCGAGAGGCGAGATCCCGTCAAAAGGGTGGCGATGCGCCGAATTTTATTGATCTGTGATTCATTCTTTACAAGGTGCCCGGGCATACGTATATATACCCCGAGTTACATGAGTCCTTATAGGACACGATTTACGACTTCCTAATCACGATAGAAAACACCAACAAGGCCTGACCGGACACGAGGTCAGGTTTCCTAAAGATAAATACTTGCCTAATTAACATATACAGTAATTAACTGCCAAGCAGCGGTCTTCACGGCTCCTCCCTGGATCCGGTCCCTTCCGGATCAATCTTCATCAGTTGACTGCAATCTTCTCATTTGACCGAATCCGATACAGGGCCTTACCAAATTTTGGCGTTAACAATCCCATATTTAATTCATTTTTAAAAATTACTCGATCCAATAGCACAACATTAGTTATATGTGCAAGCTAGTTGGAATTTTGTGTTCCTGAGTCCTGATTCAAGCTTTGTTGAACTTGTTACTTTATCTATTAGAGATACAAAATTAGTAGAAACGGGCTCCATGTGGGCGCGTATCCTCTGCCTTGGACAGAGGGGGCTGGAAACTGCCACCCACTTCTTCTGTAGATGATCAAGAGGCGAAGAAGTCCTAGCCGCCGCCCGCTCCTCAATCTTGCCCATCCGTGGCTGGAGCAAGTCGCCGGCAAGCCGCACGGCAAGCAAGGAGGGTGGCAGCAGGGTTGACCGGTCACGCCGTCATTGTAGCGGCACGACGGACCACGAGAAATGGATCCTAAATATCATGGCCTTTTTTGAGGTGTAATATTGGAGTTTCCTTGTTGGTGCGACGTTTTTGGTGGCCGTGTCTTAGTCGGATCAGTTTTGATGGCAATGGTGGCGGCAAGATTTGGACGAATGACTGATTTACATCTCAGTTACTCTCTGACGTTATCTTCCGTTTTGATTCAATGTCAGTTGCCAGCGATGATGTGAGCAGAATTCGATCAACACAATAATCAGTCACTGATTTCGGAGATTCTGTTTTCTGGTTTGAGTAAGATAAGGACTACATACAACTTATAAGCCGTTGGGAATGGTTATGTATATTCTCACAAAACATAGATAGAAGTTATCTCTATCTTTAAGGAGGTATCATTCGTCCTACAACCATTCTGTAATAATTAGCTGTAACTTATTTGAAGCAAATACTAGAATGAATTTTATTATCTAGAAAAATCTAGAAAAAGAAAAGGCAGAGGTTGCCGTAATGTTCATCCACCGCCCGTAATAATTTGCAGCAATCTGACGGGTTACAGTTAGTAACCCCAGATAACTAGTATGCTTGTGGAGTCATGGTGCTACGCCTGAAAGGGAAAATAAAAATCAAAGTTAGAACACTCAACTCCTGCAAACCAGTTTCAACGTTTCCGTTCATCCTCACTGCAGGCATTGACATCAGTTGGTCACTCGATAATTTGTTCAAGTTGATGACACCTTGATCCACAATTGGAGCTGCATCTGCTCTCGAGCCCATCAGTTTACTGTTTAAATCAATAAACTTGCTATGATTTTTTTGTCAAACAGCAACTGCTAATTGAAAGCTTGTGTGAACAACTAGAAAATACCCGCACATTGCTGCGGGATTTATTATGTTTATTATAATAATAATTGAAGTTTATAATTAGCAGGTGATAATAGACGTATAAAATTGATAATGTTGCTTCACGGTTTTTTTGAAAGAACCATTTTATAGAAAATTTCATAGAAATAAATATGTATGTCGATGTTTTACACCGGTAATATGAATATGGGGCTACTCGGCGGATGGAAACTCGGTGGATTGCAAAGGAACACAGAAGATTTTATACTGGTTCAGGCCCTCAATGTGAGGTAATACCCTACGTCCAGTTGTGGTGTTATTCCTTTGAGGATTTGTGGTGGTGATTCTGGTGAACCAACTCAACCTGCCCTCATGGGACGTCCTGCCTCCCCTTATATACTGGGGGACAGGGTTACAAGGTAGAAGTCCCAACCGGATTACGGCCAAGGGGTCTCCTTTTAGAGATATAACGTACCCGACTAGGACTGTATATTCCTTTCTATACAAGGCAAAGTCTGCCGAATCTAGCTATATCTCTAATTACAAGGCTAGACCCATCCTCTATCCGAGTGGCCCATATGCTTGTCGTGAGGTACCCGGGGCCCATGGCACCCATAGTAGCCCCTGAGACCTTCATAGTTGAGTCACAACTGATGCGAGTGCTCATCCTCCACGGTGAAGTCTTCCCGAGTGCATTGCTCCCGCGTACTCTTTTGTTCGAGTGCTTCTTCTCCCGAGTCCTGCTTCATGTCAGCTGGCAGCGAGGCTATGAAGGGCTCCATATAGATGTACGAATAGTGTGCGTCGAATAGACGCACCTATTAGGTGTAGCCCCCAACTTTGTGCTTAATTGTGAAGACAATTAAACATAAAGTCAAAGATCTTTAACCTGAAAGTCTTTCCCGAGTAGATTACTACTGGTATATGAGACTCTTCGGTATCATGTCAACCGGAATATGATTTATAGTCTTGCCGAGTAGGGAACTACTCGTATATAGGACTCTTCGACTTCATGTCAGTTGGAATGTATGTTTATAGTCTTGCCGAGTAGGATGCTACTCGTATATGGGACTCTTCAGCTTCATATCAGCTAGAAAGGGGGTTTATAGTCTTTCCCGAGTGGCGTCCCACCCAGAAGTTAGACTCCTCCGCGTCATGTCAGCGGGAATAAGAAATTTATAGTCTCTCTCGAGTAGTGCACTACTCGAAAGTTAGACTCTTCAGCGTCATATTGGCTGGAATAATGTTGCTCATGGCAACTGATAGCCACGCATGTAGGCTGAGTACCACTTTGTGAAAATAAATCCACGGTGTGGTCAGGTGTACCCGAAAAAGATACCTGCATCCCCAATTTTAATGAAGACCAGCTTGTGATCCTTATAAGGATATATCCTCGAGACCTGGTGGATAAAACAGATACCCAAACATACATGTTTAGCAATAAGGCTCTCACGAAGCATATCTGTTTACCTCATCGGCTCCTGTTGGTAGCACCAGCGCTATAATTTCAACTCAGCCTGCGGGCGGCCCACATGGAGCATGCTACTATAGGAACTCATATCTTGGTGGCTGCTACCAAATAAGCCGTCCTGAGCTGACCTACCCAGCATAGCTCTATAGAAGTATCATCCATCGCATGTTAGGATGAGTTTTTTGGTGTCGGTAACCGCAATCAGCCAGAGAAATCCTTATTTGCAAGCCTTTCCGACTTACGTTCTGGATGCAACCTGGTTGCCACAGGTGCCTGAGTAGGTATGTTGCAGGATCTGCTTGCCCTCTTCAGGTGTGACGCAATGCACGAGAACTCCGCATGCGCTTTGACGATGTAAGTCTTCTCTGATTTCAGGAGAGCCGAGCAGGGTACCCGAACCTTACATTAGCATAGGATTTGGCTAGCGACCCTTATGGGGCATACCCTACCCAACAGAGTTATAGCCAAGCTAGGTACCCGAACCTTGCATTAGCATAGGATTCGGCTAGCGACCCTCATGGGGCGTACCTAACCTAACAGAGTTGTGACCAAATAAGGTACCCGATCCTAGCATTAGCGTAGGATTCGGCTGGCGACCCTCATAGGGCGTACCTCACCTAGTCGAGTGGTAACCAAGCTCCGACTGGCGCCGGAGGTCAGTTATTAGCCCCTGTGGAGCGTAGCCGGGGAAGATGACGTCCCGACCGGCGTAAGCACTCGGTTAATAGCCCTCATGGAGCATTCTGAGTGATTCTTGGCAGACTAGTCCAGCCCCCGAGCGTAGGAGATAGGCTCGCAGCCCTGAGTTCATGTCATGCGTATCCGGAGCTGGCCCTGCGCTATAAAGATATCGGATGAGTAGCATCTGATGATGAAAACAATCACCCGAATAAAATGTATTTTACAATATATGTAAATACATGTTCTTCCTCTTTTTGATATTAATTTCCCCGAGTAGTTGACTCCTTACGTTTAAGCACTCTGCCCGACTAGTCATAGCCCCCTAGCGTCGGGATTTGGCTCATGGCACTTTCCCAAACACGCGTTTTGGGTGACTTGAGTTCGTCTTTCATGGAGCAAAGTTTCACGGATTAGGATTTATGCTACTCGAGTACTTTTGCAACCATTTAAGAGCAAAAACAGAAAAAAGGTATAGCACAGCTTGTACACCTATTAGGTGTAGGTGGCTGCGCCATTTGGCAAGGCCAAGTGAAGAGATCAGAAAGCGACTTAGCTATTTGATATTTGGAAGTGGGGATGTCATCCTCGCGTTTGGGCTTGTGAGCCCCCGAGCGTGTCACTTGTTGTTCTGATAATCTCCAGTTGTTGAAGGTCAAAGACGGTTGTGACCGACTGCCACAATGAAGCCGTCTGACTTGCGTTTGCGATTCCTAGCTTTAGTCGGGACCGTGTCGTCGGTGCCCTCCCGCTTCTTTTATCAGGGTGTCTTCTTGTCATCGAGGACGTTAGCAACGGCGTTAGTTGAGTCGGCGTACTTGTTCGCCATGTTGAATAAAGCCTTGACAGAGTTGGGAGGCTTCCGCGTGAATTTGTCGATGAACGAGGTGTCTTTGACTCCTTTTCGAAAGGCGGCAATGACGACCTCGTCCTTGATGTTCGGGATTGAGTTCTTCTTCTCAGAAAACCTCCTGATGAAGTCCTGAAGAGACTCGTTCTTCCTTTGATGCAACTGATATAAGTCGTATTCGGAAGATGGCCTCTCGTATGTTCCTTGGAAGTTGGCGATGAAGCGTTCCCGGAGTTCTCCCCAGGAGCCGATTGATTGCTTGGGAAGTCCTGTTAGCCATGTCCTCGCTGAGTCGACTAAAGCAACTAGGAGGTAGTTAGCCATGACTTTATGATTTCCTCCAGCTGCTCAGATGGCCGTAGTATAGACCGTGAGCCAGGACTCGGGATTAGTCTTGCCGTCGTATTTTTCGACTCCTGTAGGCTTGAAACCCGATGGCCAGTCGGCCTGTTGTAGCTCCTGGGTGAAGGCCGGTACTCCTTCATCTTCATGAGGACTCCGACCCCGACTACGGCGGCGAAACCGCTTGTGGTGGAAGTCGAAGCACTCGTTCTCGTCTTCTAGTCGGCGTTGTTTGTCTTCCTTGTGTTTGCGGCGCGAGCCTTGATATCCTGCCGAAGATCACGCCGTAGTCGGCCTCGGAGGTCCTGGTTGTCCCGACGGTCGCTTTGACGTTGCCAGTTGCTGTTAGGGTTGCCGAGTGACGTTCGGCGTGACTCCGTGTGCAGCCGACTAGAGCCGACCGCTCGACGTCGCTTTGAGGTGGATGAGACTGCCGCTGGGGAAGCTGACCGACTGGTCGTTATGAGTGTGTTGCCCGACTGTTGGTGCTGCTGACATGCAGCAGCGGTAAGCATGGCTTTTATCCTTGCGATCGTCGGGGTGGCCTGGTGATCAGGCCCAAGCTGGACCGTGTCCAGTAGGGTTGCGGCGGCCACGATATTCTGTTGTGGCGTGACGAAGACGTCGTGGTCGCCGACTTTTGTTTGGAGGGTTTGTTGCTGAGCGGTTCGCCCAACCCTACGTAGGCCGTCGTTGCGGGCGTGCGGGCGTCTTGCTTCTTCCTCCTGTTGCTCTTGCAGTCGGCAGGCCTCCTCCTCTTGTTGCTCGTGTAGTCGGCGTGATTCCTGAGTAGGAGTAGAGCCTTTGGATGCCATAAAGATTTCTTGTGGTAGGGAGAAGCTTGCCGAACTGCTGTCCGACTTAGAGTCGGAATCCGACTGAGAGTCGTAGTCCGACTGAGAGTCGTAGTCGGAATAGTTAATAGGGCTGATGATAACTCCAACCTCCCTAGATCCGATCTCGAGAGGCTCTAGGCCATATCCGAGTCGAACTCCAGGGGATCGGTCTTGCCGTGTCGGATGTTGTCTGAAGATATCCGTGGCGTTGCCGAGTCTGTACTGGAGATTGACGATCTCTTCCCTTCTTAGCTCGATCTTGGCCGGCTCAAGGCCGAGTCCGAGTCGAACACCGAAGGAAAGAGTTGTCTCGAGACCCGGACAAGATGAAGATAGCCGCAGCAAGTCGATGAGGGTTGCTGCAGCGTCGTGTGGACCGACTAGCGCGGAGTCGGCCAGTTCCCTAGTAGATCGGATCGAGTTCGAGTCGGCCAAGGTGAGATCGCCGATCTGGTCAGCGACGAAGTCGAGGCTTCCGAATGCAATTGTATCTCCGGGGGAGAGTTTGCCGCCGTCGACTCCGGTTGCTGGATCCATCGAGCTTGTAGATGTTGATCGCGCCGAAGCCCCTACCTGGCGCGCCAACTGTCGATGTTTTACACCGGCAATATGAATATGGGGCTACTCGGCGGATGGAAACTCGGTGGATTGCAAAGGAACACAGAAGATTTTATACTGGTTCAGGCCCTCAATGTGAGGTAATACCCTACGTCCAGTTGTGGTGTTATTTCTTTGAGGATTTGTGGTGGTGATTCTGGTGAACCAACTCAATCTGCCCTCATGGGGCGCCTTGCCTCCCCTTATATACTGGGGGACAGGGTTACAAGATAGGAGTCCTAACCGGATTACGGCCAAGGGGTCTCCTCTTAGAGATATAATGTACCCGACTAGGACTGTATATTCCTTTCTATACTAGGCAAAGTCTGCCGAATCTAGCTATATCTCTAATTACAAGGCTAGGCCCATCCTCTATCCGAGTGGCCCATATGCTTGTCGTGAGGTACCCGAGGCCCATGGCACCCACAATGTATATTATGAAATCTAAACATTACATGTTTATTTAACCTTGATGCTGTAATTAGATTGTGTGCTCATCTTATGAGAATATGTTACTGGACACAACTATATAGTTATCATAAATTACAGATAGAGAGAAATTGAGAATAGAAAGAGACAACTAATGAATGCAGATAAGTAACTCACTAGCCCAACGGTTGATAATTTTGTACTAACTTGATCAAATGGTTTATGATTATTGATGATGTGTATCTAATTAAAGATAGAGAGAAGGGGAAAAGACGGTTAATGAATGTGTATAAGTAACTCATTGATCTAACGGTTGATATGTTTATTGTCACATGATTAAATGGCTTAGGATTGCTAATGACATGGCTTCTTGCATGTGCTTCTTTTGGTGACAACTATGTAGGATATATAGATATAACATGATCACCTGGATCGTCCTCACTTCCAAACTCCGTAAATGAATCAAACTCCTTCCCCGGTCCATTGCTCAGGTGTGATACAAATACTTCTTTGAAGTTATAGGATGCGGGTCATTGATCTTGCAAGGAAGCTCTGTGTAACATCCTGAGTTTTGGAACTCAAATAAAAGAAAAAATTTCAAATAACAAAAATCACACCAGTCAAAAACCTAAATTTTGAAAATTGCATCATGCTAGCTTTGTTGAATTTGTGTGTTACCGTACTAGTGCCAAGGAAAAATTCCTTATTTAAACTAACAAAAAAATTAGTTTGCACCTATATTTGAAAAACCTCCCTACCAACATTATAAAATTCCTTGTTTTAATTTATAAGAAAAAAATTTATTTGCAAATTCAAATTTTGGCCCTAGTTTGGAGCCCAAATCTTTCCCTAGGCCTTGGCAGGCCCAACTGGGCAGGCCAGCCCACCAGGCCAGCCAGCAAACCGGCCCAGGAGTTGACCCATCTAGCAGCTAGGCCTACCAGGACAAACACCCCTTCCCTCGACCGCGGGCCAGCTACAGTAGGCCAGCCCAGCTGCCGAGCCAGCCTGCCAAGCTGCCTACCGAGCCAAGCCGTGAGAAGCACACCGCCGAGCCCCACCGCTATACCACCTCGCTGCTGCCCCGAACGAATGCTCGGCCGGGTCTCGCTGCCGGCGAAGCCCGCAACTATTTCGCTCCGCCCCGCCGTGCCTCGCCGTCGCCAGAGGCCGCCGCGCTGGGCGCAAACTCTAAGCCTCGAGCCTCCCAATGCCGTGCGCCGCAGCTCCCTTACCTACCTATCCCGTGCGTCGCACCGCGAACACAGCCCAACGCACACAGCTAGGCAGGTGGACCGGACCGTGTCGCGACAAGTTGCGATCGCTGCGCCACGTGTGCCTCCTCTCTCCCCCATTCATACGCCCACCCCACCTCAGTCAGCCGCATGGGGGTAATCATTGGTGCCAGGAGACCGGCCCCGTCGGGACACCAATCCACCCTCGCCACGCGCCGCGCCCATCGAAGGAGGGGGATGAACCCCTTTTGCCCATCCCGCACCCTCCTCGCTCCCTCTCTCCCTTCGCACTACCGCCATGGCTGTTCAACACGCGTTTGCGCCGGTTGCGAGAATCCCGGGCGGTGGACGATGCCTTAATGGCACGACGACTTGGAGGCCTCGCTCAGTTGGCTCCTGGTGACGGGAACGGGCTAGCCAATGCCTTTAAGCTTGAGTCAAGGCCCTTCATCCTTTCCTCCCTCCTTGTCTCCCCCCCCCCCCAGCCATCCTCGCCACACCGCACCTGGAGGTAGTTTAGGGGCCATAGTAGCTACCCCTAGCCCCCGCGCAGCCAATTTCTACCCGCCGTCGGTGCCATGGCTACGCCGCCGCATCCCCCTGCTCCCTGCTATCGCTCGAACAACGTAGGCAGCGAAACTGCTCAGCCAATTAGGGAAAAACCCTCCCCTACCAATAGCGAGCCCCGCCGAGTGCGGCCTCAAGCCGTCGCGCAGCCGACTGGGCCAATTTTGCGGAGGAGGCGCACTGCTCCCCGCCGCAGTCGCCGCCTTCCTTAGTCTTCCCTCCTCGCGACCGCGGCCGGTCGTAGGTGGTAGCGTGGCGGTCTCTTGTGTGTCCCCAAGAGCCCTAGGACATCGCCGCGGGCCTCTGCGTCGCCGCCCTGTCGCTGCCATGCCGTCACGCCGAAGCCTAGGCACCCCGCACCGCTGTCGTTCATCGTCGCGCCACCCTAGACACGGCGGAGGTCCCCATGGACCTCCCCTCGCCGGCCACCTCGGGTCCTGGCCCGGCAGCGCCACGCGCGAGCCGTTTCGGGCAAGTGGCCACACAGCGAGGAGAGAGGTAGAACGCAAGAGAGGAGGAGGAAGAAGAAGCCCTTGGGACAGACATGTGGGCCTAGGGGATTTGGAAATTAGAGGATATTTTTCTCGAGAACTGGAAGATCGGAATATTCAGAATACTGTAAATGTTCTGAAAATAAAGGAATTGACGAGGATAATTTATGGGAACTGAAATTGGGGCAAATCTGGGAATATTGGAGGATCTGGGTTTAGATGTATTTTATTCCAAGAATATGGATATTTTCGAGAATCTCGGATTCGGGAGTCAAAAGGGATTTTAGGGTTTCGGAAAAGAATAAACCCGAGAACTCTAGATTTAAGATTTCGATGAGGCTTTATGGTTCCAGGAGCGACACTAAACCCTAGAAGAAGAAAGGAACTGGAGTTCGAGATGACGGGAGAGACATCAAAGGACTGAAACAGGAACGACCCGAACAAGGGAAAAGAAAGGGATTTTATTTTATATTTAATTAATTACTGAAATGATCTTTATAGCATTAAAATTAATTTTGGAGCTCCAAAAAATCTGAGAAAATTTCAGAGAGTTCATTAACTCATGGGGAATTACTAGAGGCAAAAACCACCATGAAACCAAGGTAGATTTATTACAAATAATTAAATGCCTAAAATATTCCGACAAAAAAACCCCGGGAATATAAAAGCATCCAAGCATTAATTAAAGTTTCAACTTGGGATTTTTAATATTGGAAAGTTCAGAATTATATTCAAACACTTTTTCAAACAAAATTTTCTAGTATATTATCGTATTTCCATTTACCCAAAATAATTTTTAATTAGACCGATTTTCAGGGTGTGACAAATTCACCCTCCTTACAGAAATCTCGTCCCGAGATTTAAAGCGGCTAGAAAGAAAAGGGTTTGGTTGATCTCCAACTCTTTCCTTTAAGCAACTTTCTTCTGGTGACAACTTCTCGGAATCTATCTCGTTGTCTATCCTGGCGGAAATCTGTCTCCACAACTAGTGTTTCGTGACTTTATTGAACTCTCATACTTGAATCCAACTTCTGACCTGTAACGCCCAGAAATTGACAACCAGAATTCTGAATATTTCTATGTAATAAATCCTTGTCTAGGAAAGCCAAGGTACACAAAACCAAGTTGCCATATAAAATACGTCTTACAAAAAGAATAAAAATTGTCTTACATAAATGCAGCGATAAAAGATAGAGAAAGCCACGCGGAGGCGTCCAATCCATAGGCATCTTGATGGCAGATCCAGCCTAGTCCTCCTGACGATCCTCGTCGGACAAGTACTCCACCACTGAGAGGGAGAAAGGGAGCAAGACTGAGTATCACCCACAGTACTCAACAAGTCACACCCGCAATTATGCACAATGCACGGGAGACACAGATAGGCTCAGGGTTCATTTGCATAAAAGCAGTTGTAAACAATAGTAGTTCGCAAATAGTAAAAACGTTGATCAATTAACCAGTATTAATCCTCCACCGATCAACACTTCACCACGTTGACCATGAAAGTGCATCTAGCCCCTAAGTGGGTTTTGGTGGATTAATGATAAAGTGGTTAAGGGACTAATGAGTTTATCGAGAATTGTGTAGAGATTAGTCCCAGCTTGCTTGGTGTGGTGCGTAGAGACCCCCAAAAAAATGACGCAAAGCGGCGAAGCGACTCGGAGTTTATTTTAAATTCTTTTGAATTTTCTTTTGAGTCGTAGGAAAACCGTACTATCAAGAGAGGTTGCAAACAGTGTTCCAAGACCACTCAAGTGATTAAGATCCAAATAGCTGAAAGTTCATCACTTTGGCACAACACATACACTTGGGATGGGCTAGTTTCAGTGTTAGGGTCGGAGGTTCGTACCCCTGGGGTCGGAGGCTCCGACCAACCTTCTCGACCAGAGACTAAGTGTTGGCCGGAGATTCCTACCTCTGGGGTCGGAACCTCCTGGCCAAAATCTGTGAGTAACGGCTAAGTGACGTATGCCAATGCCTATAAAACCCAAACCTTGTTTCTAACCGTTGCTTGGCCATTCCACTTCTATTCCACTGTCTCCTAGTTTCTCCTAAGGTCTTTTGAGCTCTCCCAACTAGTTCTACTGCCACCTTTGTGATTCTTGTGAGGATCTAGTGGGGAATTGAGCGAGTTTTGTTGAGAGAAAACTAGGAGGATCTTGTGCACTTGAGGAGGATGCGGATCAACTGCTTAGAGCTTATTTCTCTTGGAGGGAAACCTCCTAGATGGTTAGGTGTCGCCCGCGAGCTTTCTCAAGTTGTGGATTGTTCCGGGAAGTTTGTGAAAGTTAACCTCGCCTCCGCAAGAAAAAGAGGTAAATTCTAGTGGATACCAAGTTGATCTTCGTGGTCGCTTGGTGAGGCAAGAGATCAATCAAGACCCGGCTCTTTGGAGCTCCTCAACGGAGACGTAGGATCTTTGTGATTCGAATTTCAGGAAAAAATCTTTGTGTTTCCGTTGTGCTTGCACGTTATTGCTTTAATTTGTCTCTATACTTGGCTGCATTTATCTCCTACCCTATTTTTCACTACACTTGATCTCTGTCAATTTATCCATTATTGAAGTGTTTTGGTAGAGTCAGAACATCAGGATCGAAACCTCCGGCGTTCTTGGCTGGAACCTTCGACCAGCCCGAGAGAGCCGGTCGGAGGTTCCTACCAAAATTTTACCGCTGCATTTTGAGAATTTTTCAGGAATGCCTATTCACCCCCCTCTAGACAACATCAACGGGCTTTCAATTGGTATCAGAGCCTAAACTCCTAAGAAGCTTAACTGCTTGGAGTTGATCCAAGGATGTCGACCGAGAAGGTGGTTAATTCTACCAGAGTTCCAAAAGATGGAGATGGCTCTACTAGCAAGTCGGGTGGAAGGAAGGGAGCTATTTTTTATCTTGATTACAACAAGTTTATCCCTCCCCCTCAGCAATTTGTCTCCGTGCCTTTCGGACGCGCTCTCCATTTTGACGGGACCTTCTATAGCGCGTGGAAGCACAAGATGGAATTGCATCTAATCTCGTTGCATCCAAGTGTTTGGAAGATTGGGTGCACAGGTGTGACGGATTCTCCGGAGGAAGGAAAGGAACCTACACCGGCTCAAGAGGCTCTCATCCACCGCAATGCTCAAGCCGCAAGCGTCATCCTCAACTCTTTAAGCCCCGAGGAATTCAACAAGGCGGACCAACTTTAGGAGGCCAAAGAGATTTGGGATACGCTTCAATTGGCGCATGAAGGATCCCCCGGTGTGCAAAAGTCCAAGATCGAGTTGCTTGAGGGGCAACTTAGGCGGTTCGTGATGGAAGACGACGAGACGCCGCAAGAGATGTACGATTACATGATGGTCATTGTCAACAAGATCAGTGGTCTTGGTGTTGAAGATATGACCGATCATGTGGTGGTCAAGAGGCTTCTCCGTACGATCGCTCCAAGGAATCCCACCTTGGTGACCCTCATCCGGGAGATGAAGAACTTCAAGAGACTTACCCCAAGCAACATTCTCTCGAGAATCATCTCACATGAGCTACTAGAAGAGTAAGCCAAGAAGGTTAAGCAACTTACCAAGAACGCCGCGATCGCCAAGAACAAGAAAGTTACTTTGAAGGCCAAGAAGGAGCAAGCCTCAAGCGACTCCGAGAGTGAAAATGAAGACTTCACTCTTGTGGTAAGAAAGTTCAAGCACTTCCTTCGTCGAGACGGCTTCGGCAAGGACAAGAAGGAGGATGACAAAGGAAGGAGGCAATCCAAGTGGGCGTGCTACAAATGCAAGTAGTACGGCCATTTCATCGCCGATTGCCCCCAAGCTCAAGAACAAGGGCGGCAAGTCCAAGGTGGTCAACAAGAAGAGTGGGTGTGCTTACATTGGAGAGGAGTGGTTTTCCAATGATGAGGACAACGACAAGGAAGAAGGCGATGAAGGAGGGGTTGCCACAATTGCTATCAAATCTTCGTCGGCGTTCGAGGAGCGTCTCTTCGACAACTTAAGCGATAACGACCATTATGAGCCCACTTGCCTTATGGCACAAGGGCGAAAGGTAACCTCGCCATCCAAATCTCATCAAATTGATGACGATGATCTTAGTGATGATGAAAGTGAGGGTGATATGGATGAGATGCTCAAAGGTTTTAGCAAACAGGCCATATTGCAATTGGCAAAGCTTATGAAGACATTGGAGGGTAAAGAGAAGTCCCTTGAAAGGCAAGAGGACTTGCTCATCCTTGAGAAAGAGAGAAACCTTGGCCTAGAGGAGAACTTGACTAAGGAGAAGAAGAGGGTTGAGGAATTGACCAAAAAATTCTCTTTGGTTAATAACTCAATAGCTAACCTAAAGAGTGTAAATGAAACACTTCAAGAAAACTTTGTGAAATTGGATCAAAATCACAAGTCTCTTGAAGTGCAATTCCACACTCTTTGGAATAGCATATCCACCTCCAATGAGGCCACTAAGACCTCCAATGTTTCCACAAGCAACGGTTGTGCTAAGTACTATAATTATGATTTGGATGTCTATACTACTAACCTTGAAGCTTTGGAGACACTCAAAAATAAGAATGAGTGATTGGGTACCTTGGTGAAGTTTGGATGTTTAAAAATATACCAATCCAAGAATGCCCTCTACAAAACCCTCACTGCCCACTCCAACAAGAACGGCCATGGTCTTGGTTTCTCTCCTCATGAAAGCAGGCCATCTAGAAGGGTCATGGTGAATGGGAAGCAATGTCGGAAGTTTGCAAAAGAAGGAATTTCATCGCAAGCTGAGGAGGTAAAAAGTTCCTTGGTCAGCCCGGGGGCCGGAAGCTCTGACCAAATGGGCCGGAGGTTCCGACCCGGCCTCTCAGCTTGGCCGAGAAGGCCGGTTAGAGGTTCCGACCGGCTTTTCCAGGCAGACAGAGAGGGCTAGTAGGAGGCTCCGACCAAAATGGTAAGAGGTTCCGACCAGCCAACCCAGACAAACAAAGAGGACTAGTAGGAGGCTCCGACCAGAAAAACTATACTATGAGTCATATGAAATCACCAAGGATCACCGTGGTAAAGTGATTACTCATTTCATTGGTGATTGCTATAAGGAGTACAGGGCTTGTGTGTGGGTACCCAAGGCGCTTGTGACTAATGCTCAAGGACCCAAACATAGACAAGTTTGGGTATCTAAATCCCAAGCTTGATTCTTTTTGTAGGCATGTAGAGGCCATGGGCCCCGGGTACCTCATGACAAGCTTATGGGCCACTCGAACAGAGGATGGGCCTAGCTTTATAATTAGAGATATGATGGAGCTCGGCAGACTTTACCTTGTACGATAAGGAATATATAATCCTAGTCGGTAAGTTATATCTCTAAGAGGAGATCCATTGGCCGTAGTCCGGCTGGAACTCCTACCTTGTACCCCTGTCCTCCAGTATATAAGGGGAGGCAGGGCGTCCCATGAGGGCACACAGATATTCATCAGAATCATGCATCCTCAAAGGAATACACCCCAACTGGACATAGGGTATTACCTCACATCGAGGGCCTGAATCAGTATAAACCTTTCGTGTTCCCTTGCAGTCCATTGAGTTTCGATCCGACGAGTAGCCCTATATATTTACTGCTGGTGTAAAACATCGACAGTTGGCGCGCCAGGTAGGGGCTTCGACGAGATCAACCTGAACAAGCTCGATGGATCCGACAACCGGAGTTGACGGCAGCAAATTCTCCCCTGGCGACATGATCACCTTCGGAAGCCTCGACTTCGTCACCGACAAGTTTGGCAACCTCACCTTGTCTGACTCGGACTCGATCCGATCGGCCAGGAAAAAGGCCGACTCCGTGCCGGTCAGCCCACACGACGCTTGTTCGCACCAAAAACCACCGGGTGTGCCAAGAAGCTTGTTGATGATCTGGTTTGATGCGATTGAACATACAAAGGCCTGGGAGATCTGCTTAGCTCCAGTGCAGGTCCTATATTTGAGGTTCGTGGACGTGCCAGTCAATTTGACCCAGCAATTGACAATGAGATAGAAAAAAGTTAAATCATTGATCCAATCGACCAACAAGCCGATACAGACTCCTTCCAGCCGATTGCCGATGGCACTTGTACATCAGCTAGAGAACCGACAATATAAAAAAAATAGAAAACCAGCCGACTTCCCTCGAGCCGACTGCTTGACTACCGACAGCACTTGTGTATCGGCTAGGAAACCGATAACGATATAAATAAATAAATCAGCCGACTACCAATAGAACATGTACATTGGCTGGAAAGCCGATAATAGTGTAGATAATCAAAATAATAATCAAGACAATATAGTCGGCTTTATCTAGTGAAAGATAACTTATCGGCTAGGCACTCCGATAGAACATTGCATAGGCACCCATCGGTTTAACAAGGATAAATCTATCATTATCAATCTAGTAGGTCAAACTTAACTGATGCAGCACAGATTAATAATGATAAAAGAACCTTGATGAGCCAATAGATCTAATGCAATTGTGATGTACTATACGATAACTTATCAGCTATACATCCCGATAAGACGCTTGCATAAAATCTATCAACCTAGCAGGAATAACTTGTCGCAAGCAATTTAGTAGGTCGGACCTAACCGATGCAGCACAAACTGATGATAAATTATCCCCAGTAAGCCGATAAAATATATGCACGCGTGATGTGATATATCCACTCGGCCTAAGAGATCAAACTTAACTGATGCAGCCGTAGACAGAATAGATATATCGTGGTAAGCTGACTACCGTAGACCGGCTAGAATATCGGACCTAACCGAGGAAGTCCTAGCCGATACGATAGTCGGGGTAACGAGACTTACCCTCTCGCAAGAGATCGAACTTAACCGATGCAGCCCAGCTCGAGAAGCAAGAACCCGTCGAAAAAGGGTGGCGATGCGCCGAATTTGTATTGATCTGTGTGATTATTTACATGGTACCCGAGCATACATATTTATACCCCGAGATTGATACAGTCCTGATCGGACATGAAACAGGAGTTTTCTAACTATAAAAGGAAAATTAACAAGCCCTGATCGGACACAAGATCAGGTTTCCTATAAATTAATATCCCTGCCTAATTTATAGATAAAATAGTTAACTGCCATGCTGTGGTCTTCATGATTCCTTCCTGAATTCGGCTTCTTCTGGATTAGCTTCCATCGGCTGATATAGCCTCTTTCCTTAACTGAACATGATAACGAACCGTACCAAATTTTGGCGTTAATAACGCTGCAGCAACCCTCGTTGACTTGCTGCGGCAATCTTCAACATGCCCAGGTCTCAGGACAACTCTTTCCCTCGGTGTTCGACTCGGACTCGGCCTTGAGTCGGCCGAGATTGGTGTAAGAAGGGAGGAGGTCATTAATCTCCCGTACAGACTCGGTGATGCCGCAGGTATCTACAATCTACATCCGACGCGGCAGACCCGATCCCCTGGGGTTCGACTCGGATACGGCCCAGAGCCACTCGAGATCGGATCTAGGGAGGTCGGAGTCGTCATCACCCCCATCAATTATTCCAACTTCAACTCTCAGTCAGACTTCAACTCTAAGTCAGACAGCAGTTCGGCAAGCTTCTCTCCACCACGTGAAGTCTTTATGATATCCAAGGGTTCAGCTCCCACTCAGGAATCGCGCCGACTACGCAAGCAACAAGAAGAGGAGGCCCGCCGACTGCGAGAACAACAGGAGGAAGAAGCAAGACTCCTGCACGCCCGCAACGACGATCTGCACAGGGCCGGGCGGACTGCACAACAACACATCCTCAAACCCAAGTCGGCGACCACGACGTCTTCGTTACGCCTCAACAGAATGTCGTAGCTGCTGCAACTTTACTGGATACACTCCAGTTCGGGCCTGATCACCAGGCCACCCCAACTATAGCGAGGATAAAAGCCATGATTACCGCTGCTGCATGTCAGCAGCACCAACAGTCAGGCGATACCCTCATACCGACCAACCGGTCGGCATCTCCAACGGCAGTCTCATCCGCCTCAACGCGACGCCGAACGGCCGGCTCCAGTCGGCCACACGCGGAGTCACGCCAGACGTCACTCGGCAGCCCCAACGACTGCCGGTGGTGTCAACATCAAGATGACCAACGGGACAACCGGGATCTCTGAGGCCAACTATGATGTGATCTTTGGCAGGACATCAACGCTCGGTGCTGCGAACGAGAGGAAGACGAGCAACGCCTACTAGAAGACGAGAACGAGCGCTTCGGCCTCCACCACGAGCGGTTTCGCCGCTGTATTCGGAGTCAGAGTCCTCATACCGATGAAGGAGTACCGGCATTCACCTATGAGCTGCAACAAGTCGACTAGCCCTCAGTCTTCAAGCCAACTAGAATTGAAAAATACGACGGGAAGACCAACCCCGAGTCGTGGCTCACAGTCTACACTCTGGCGATTCGAGTAGCTGGAGGAGATCACAAAGCCATAGCTAACTACCTCCCAGTCGCTCTAGCTGACTCAGCAAGGACATGGTTAACGGGACTTCCCAAGCAATCAATTGGCTCATAGGGAGAACTCCGGAAACGCTTCATCGCCAACTTCTAGGGAACATACGAGAGGCCATCTTCTGAGTATGACCTATATCAGTTGCATCAAAGGAAGAACGAGTCTCTTCGTGACTTCATCAAGAGGTTTTCTGAGAAGAAGAACTCAATCCCGAAGATCAAGGACGAGGTCGTCATCGCCGCCTTTCGAAAAGGACTCAAAGACACTTCGTTCATCGCTAAATTCACTCGGAAGCCTCCCGCTTCTGTCAAGTCTCTATTCGACATGGCGAACAATTACGCCGACTCGACCGATGCTGTTGTTGAGGCCCTCGATGACAAAAAGGCATCCTGACAGAAGAAGCGGAAGGACACCGATGATGCGGCCCGACTAAGGTTGGAAACCGCAAAAGCAAGTCGGACGGCTTCATTGTGGCAGTTGGTCACAACAGTCTTCGACTTTCAATAACAGGAGATTATCAGAACGACAAATGACATGTTCGGGGGCTCACAAGCTCAACTGCAAGGATGGCATCCCCACTCCCAAATACCGAACAGCTAAGTCACTTTCTGATAAATATTTCTTTACTCGGCCTTGCCAATACCGCAGCCGCTTACACCTAATAGGTGTATAAGCTGCACATTTTTTCTGTTTTTTCTCTTAATGATTGCAAAAGTACTCGAGAAGCATAAATTCCGATCCGTGAAACTTTGTTCCATGAAAAACGAACTCAAGTCACCTAAAACGTGTGTCTGGGAAAGAGCCATGAGCCAACTCCCGACGCTAGGGAGCTATGACTAGTCAGGCAGAGTGCTTAAACGTAAGGGATCAACTACTCGGGGAAACTAATATCAATAAGAGAAAGAACACGTATTTACATATATTTAAAATACATAAAATTTCTTCAGGTGATTGTTTTCATAATCAGATGCTTCTCATCTCATATGCTTATAATGTAGGGCCAGTTCCAGATACGCATAACAGGAACTCAGGGCTTTGAGCCTATCTCCTATACTCAGGGGCTGGACCAGTCTGCCAAGATACACTCGGAATGCTCCATAAGGGCTACTGACTGAGTACTTGCGCCAGTCGGGACGTCATCTTCCCTAGCTGCGTTCCCTATGTGGGCTAATAACCAACCTCCGGCGCCAACCGAAGCTCGTGTACCACTTGGCTGAGTGAGGTATGCCCCATGAGGGTCGCCAGCCGAATCCTATGCTAATGCTAGGTTCGGATACCTTA
This sequence comes from Oryza meyeriana var. granulata, assembly GCA_003991445.1. Classification (NCBI taxonomy): domain Eukaryota; kingdom Viridiplantae; phylum Streptophyta; class Magnoliopsida; order Poales; family Poaceae; genus Oryza; species Oryza meyeriana. The sequence continues at coordinate 209,821 of RYFJ01003068.1, read as the reverse complement.
TTCGGTCACAACTCTACTGGGTGAGGTACGCCCAATGAGGGTCGCCAGCCAAATCCTATGCTAATGCTAGATTTGGGTACCTTATTCGGTCACAACTCTACTGGGTGAGGTACGCCCCATGAGGGTCGCTAGCCGAATCCTATGCTAATGCTAGGTTCGGGTACCTTATTCGGTCACAACTCTGTTGGGTAGGGTATGCCCCATGAGGGTCGCCAGTCGAATTCTGTGATAATGCAAGGTTCGGGTACCTTATTCAGCTTTACCAAAGTCAGAGAAGATCTATATCGTCAAAGCGCATCTGAAGTTCTCATGCACTGCGTTACACCTGAGGAGAGCAAGCAGATTCTGCAATATACCTGCTCAGGCATCTGTGGCAGCCATGCTGCATCCAGAACATAAGTCGGAAAGACTTGCGGACAAGGATTCTTCTAGCTAATTGCGGTTACCAACGTTGGAGTACTCATCCTAACATGCGATGGATGCTACTTTTATAGGGCTATGCTGGGTAGATTGGTTTAGGCCGACTTATTCGGTAGTAGGCCACAAGATATGAGTTTCTACAGTAGCACGCTCAATTTGGGCTACTCGCTGGCTGTGTTAAAATCATGAAAGCCTCATTGCTAAACACATGTGTTCAGATACCTAAATTATTCACCAGATATTTAGGATATATCCTTATAAGGATCACCAGCTGGTCTCCATTAAAATTAGGGATGCAGGTATCTCTCGAGTACACTTGACCACATATTGGATTAAAATCCATAAAGTGGTACTTGGCTTACATGCTTAGCCATTATTTGCCCTGAGCAAATATCTTTCCAGCCGACATGATGCTGAAGAGTCTAACTTTCAAGTAGTGCACTACTCGGGAAAAACTATAAATAATTCCTCCAGCTGACATGAAGCTGAAGAGTCTCATATATGAGTAGCATGCTACTTGAGAAAGAGTATAAAAAATTATTCCGGTTGACATGATACCGAAGAGTCTCACATACCAGTAGCACACTACTCGAGAAAGACTACAAGGTTAAAGATCTTTGACTTTATATTTAATTATTTTACAATTAAGCACAAAGTCGGGGGCTACACCTAATAGGTGCGCCTATTCGGCGCATACTATTCATACTTCTACATGGAGCCCTTTATAGCCTCGCTACCAGATGACATGAAGCAGGACTCGGGAAGAAGAAGCACTCGGACAAAGAGTACTCGGAAGCAATGCACTCGGGAAATCTTTACCGTGGAGGATGAGCACTCGGCATCAGCTGTAACTCAACTATGAAGGTCTCAGGGGCTCCTGTGGAGGCCATGGGCCCCGGGTACCTCATGACGAGCTTATGGGCCACTCAGACAGAGGATGGGCCTAGTCTTGTAATTAGAGATATGATAGAGCTCGGCAGACTTCGCCTTGTACGATAAGGAATATACAGTCCTAGTCGGACAAGTTATATCTCTAAGAGAAGATCTCTTGGCCGTAGTCCGGCTAGGACTCCTACCTTGTACCCCTGTCCCCCAGTATATAATGGGAGGCAGGGCGCCCCATGAAGGCACACAAAGATTCATCAGAATCATACATCCTCAAAGGAATACACCACAACTAGACGTAGGGTATTACTTCACATCGAGGGCCTGAATCAGTATAAACCTTTCGTGTTTCTTTGCAGTCCATTGAGTTTCGATCCGACGAGTAGCCCTATATATTTACTGCCGTTGTAAAACATCGATAAGGCATACTCCTCCGGTGGATCGAGTTGGGTTATTGACAGCGGATGCACCAACCACATGACGGAACAGAACAATATGTTTGCAACTCTTGATGAGAATGGAGGAGATCACGACAATATTATCTTTAGAGATGATGGTAAGGGCAAGATAATGGGTCTAGGTAAAATTGCCATCTCCAACAATCTATCTCTCTCTAATATTCTTCTCACCAAGTCCTTAAGGTACAATTTATTATCAGTGTCTCAATTGTGCAAATTGGGCTATAATTGCTTGTTTACCGATGAGGATGTTACCGTCTTTAGATGAGATGATAATTCCATCGCATTCAAGGGAAGGTTGAAGGGAGATCTTTATCTAGTGGACTTTGACCTAGATAAAGTGAACCCGAAAGCTTGCTTGATTGCAAAATTCTCAATGGGGTAGCTTTGGCATCGAAGGCTAACCCATGCGGGGATGAGGAACTTATCGAATCTTCTAAAGGGGAACACATCCTCGGGCTATCTAACGTCACATTTAAGAAAGACCGTGTGTGTAGCGCTTGTCAAGCTGGAAAGCAAGTTGGAAACCCACATCCCGTAAAGAACATCATGACTACCTCAAGGCCGTTGGAACTACTTCACATGAATCTCTTCGGTCCCGTGGTCTACCTAAACATCGGAGGTAATAAATATGGGCTCGTAATTGTTGATGACTTTTCTTGCTTCACTTGGGTGTTCTTTTTGTAAGATAAGAGTGAAACCCAAGTAATTTTTAAAAAATTCACAAAGCGAGCCTAAAACGAGTTCGAGCTCAGGATCAAGAAAGTTAGGAGTAATAATGGGGGAGTTCAAGAATACTCAAGTGGAGGAATTCCTTGATGACGAGGGGATTAAGCACGAGTTCTCCGCTTCATATGATCCATCTCAAAATGGAGTGGTGGAGCGGAAGAACTGGTCTCTTATCGAGATGGCAAGGACTATACTAGATGAATACAAGACCCCAGACATCTTTTGGGTGGAGACGGTGAACACCACGTGTCACGCACTAAATCACCTCTACCTACACAAACTTCTCAAAAAGACGGTATATGAACTTCTCACCGATAACAAACCCAATGCCTCCTACTTTTGTGTCTTTGGTTGCAAATATTTTATTTTGAGTAAGACATCGCTCATCTAAGTTTGCTCCCAAAGTGGATAAAAGATTCTTACTCGGATATGAATCAAATGCTCACGCATACCGTGTTTTCAACAAAGTCTCCGGAATTGTTGAAACCACGAGAGATGTGATGTTTGATGAAACTAATGGCTTCCAAGTAGAGCAAGTTGAGCTTGAGATGCTAGGTGAAGGAGTTACGGGACACGACATCAACAAAAAGGCAATTGGAGAGGTGAGGCCGCTAGAAGAGTTGGAGGAGCAAAGAGGCATCGAACAAACTCCTTCCACTCAAGCGGCGCCTCTGAGCACAAGAGTTGATCAATAGAATGATCTAGCACGAGTGGATGGGATCGATGCCGAGTGCACTAGTGAGCCAAGAGACACCGTGCGAGCTCAAGTCCCCCCGGTGCACCATCCAAGAATTCACCACATTATGCAAAGAGATCATCCCGTCAACAACATTCTTGATGATATCCAAAGAGGGGTAACCACTCGCTCTCGGGTCGCTAACTTTTGTGAGAATTACTCTTTTGTCTTGTCTTTGGAGCCAATTAGGATGGAGGATGCACTTGATGATCCGGATTGGGTGATGGCCATGCAAGAGGAATTGAACAACTTACCCGTAATCAAGTGTGGTCATTAGTGGAGAGATCCAAGCAAAACGTCATCAGCACCAAGCGGGTCTTCCGCAACAAGCAAAACGAGAATGGAGTGGTTACTCGCAACAATGCACGGTTGGTGGCTCAGGGGTTCACTCAAGTCGAGGGCCTCGACTTCGGTGAAACCTTTGCGCCGGTTGCTCGTCTTGAGTCTATTTGAATTTTGTTAACTTATGCCACTAACCATGATTTCAAGCTTTATCAAATGGACGTCAAGAGTATTTTTCTCAATGGACCAATCTCCGAGTTGGTGTATGTGGAGCAACCGCTCGAGTTTGAAGATCCCAAACATCCAAATCATGTCCACAAGCTTCACAAGGCGCTCTACGGGCTCAAGCAAGCCCCTAGAGCTTGGTATGAATGCATTCGTGACTTTCTACTAAAAATAGCTTTGAAATAGGCAAAACCGACACTACTCTCTTTACTAAGAAATTCAATAATGATCTATTTGTGTGCCGAATTTATGTCGATAACATAATCTTTGTCTCTACTAATCCCTCTTTTAGTGAAGAATTTAGCAAGATCATGACTAGGAGGTTCGAAATATCGATGATGGGGGAGCTCACTTTCTTCCTCGGGCTTCAAGTCAAGCAACAAAAGGATGGGACATTCATCTCGTAATCGAAGTATCTCAAGAACATTCTCAAGAAGTTCGAGATGGAGGGAGCCAAACCCATCAAGACTCTAATGTCAACAAATGGACATCTCGAACTCGACGACAACGGCAAACCAGTGGATCAAAAGGTATATCACTCCATGATTGGATCTCTTCTTTATCTTTGTGCATCTAGACCAGATATTGTGCTTAGTGTGTGCATGTGCGCTCACTTTCAAGCGGTGCCTAAAAAATGTCATCTTATTACCGTTAAGAGAATTCTAAAATATTTGATGCACACTCCTAATTTTGGTCTTTGGTACCCTAAGAGTTGTGATTTTGAGCTAATTGGATATTTCGATTCCGATTATACCGGCTGTAAGGTTGACCGCAAGAGCACAACGAGGACTTGTCAATTTCTTGGACGGTCTCTAGTTTCGTGGGCTTCCAAGAAGCAAAACTCCATTGCTCTATCCACCGCCGAGGTGGAGTACATTGCCACCGACTCGTATTGTGCTCAACTCCTTTGGATGAAACAAACTCTTCAAGACTATGGCTACACAATAACCAAAATCCCACTCCTTTGTGACAATGAGAGTGCCATTAAAATAGCCAACAATCTCGTCCAACACTCAAGAACCAAACACATTAACATAAGATACCACTTCTTGAGAGACCACGAAGCTAAAGGAGATATCGCCATTACCCATGTGAGAATCGAACATCAACTGACCGATATCTTCACCAAACTCTTGGATGAGAAAAGGTTTTATGAGCTTAGGAGTGAGCTCAAAATCTTACATTCTTGAAACATTGTATAACTAAGTGCTTGACTAATCATTAGTCAAGTATGGGTCAAAAAAATGTCAATCAAAGTGAGCTCCTATGTTTTTGAGGCCTCTTCTTGTGTACAAAATGGTCTTAACACCAGGAACGAAGCTCCAACATTCCCTATTTTTTTCAAAATATTTGTGAAAATTCTTGTGTGCTAGTTTTTATTGAGAAAATTTGGTTCTTTTTGCTGTTGATCTGCATTTGTGACCATTGTTATGTGCTGATTGATTACTGCTGGTCACATATGGGTCAACGGAAAATCATGTCCACTTCCTTTGTGCCAAAATACTCTTGTTTCCCACTTTCCAGAAAAATTTGGTCGGAGGTTCTGGCCATAGGGCCGGAGGCTCCAACCCTTCCTCCCTGCTCAAAAATCGGGCCGAAAGTTCCGGCTCCCCAGCCCGGAGGTTCCGGCCAGCCGACGGTTTTTACTCTTCTATGCACGGCTGAGAGTCTTCTCTCTTCTTATTTTATCTCCTCTCAACCTTAACTCGCTCCCATCGCCTCCTTGGGCGATTTTTCATTCCAACTGTCAAAAACCTTCGGGAATTCACATTTCCCTCCTCTTTAGTGGTCGGAGACTCTATCCCGTCGACGTTTTTGCGCATCCTCATCTCAAGGTATTGGTTTCGATCTCATTCCTTAGGTTTTTATATTTTTGACCCGATCTCTCAAAATGTGAACTAGGACTAGTTCGCCTTAGTTAAAAACCTTCCTACACAACCCTAGACAATAGATCTATAGTCTTGCATCAAATACATTGGCTAGTTTTGCAAATCAAAGTTCCAGCCTTGTGTCGGCCAGAAGTTTCGGTCCTCTAGGCCAGAGGCTCCAACCCTAGGGTCGGTCCTTCCGACTAGCGTTTTCTGCTAGCCCTTGTAGCCTTGTTTCTTCCGATAAAACCTTGACCTCAGTTCTTTCCTTGATTCCATGGTTGTATTTCAGTGTCAATGGCTTGAGAGAAACATCAAAAGGCAAGACAAGATATTTCCACCTCCGGTATCCAAAGTGATTAGGAGTCACCTCCTAGAAAAGCTGACGAAGAAAAGGGACTGGCTCGTGCTAGCAGCAGGAGGAGGACAAGCGGAGGCAAGAGGGCCGCTACACAAACTCCCTCTGCTCGATAGACTCGCAACTCTGCCTTAGTGATCAGGGATTCTGATGCACCACTGCCACCAAGGCGTGGTGGATCTCGCGGTGGTGGTGCTCGCAGTACTGGTAATGGCACTTTCGATGACCCAATCTGAGTGATCAAGCACAGGGCAGTCAGCACTACTCCCTTTGGCCACATTGCAAGGCAACATTTTGATTATCTACACAATGTGGCAAGGGGAGACAAAGACAAGAAGCAGAACCCAGACTCTCTTCCTCAGGAGTTGTCAGACCCCCGTTTTATCACTGTTGTCCAGGTGGATTGGTATAACGCAGTCTTTATGAGTCGACCCAATCTGGTAGTGGAGATGAAGTATATTGACTGGGAGTACATGCAGCGCCAGAAGGGGCGGATCTTCAAGGATATGATTAAGCTTTGCCTGGACAAGAATATTGGAGAAATCATGGGCTTACAGTATGACTAGAGTGAGGAGGTGATCGGTCAGTTTTACATGACCGTGTTCTTTGAGGAGAGTCCACAACATGAGCTTCAGATGAGATGGTGGACTCAGGGAGTGGAGTACATTGTCACCATCTCTCAGTTCGCGGCCATTTTGGGGTTGGACCCCAATGATCTCAATAGGCCGAACCTTCACAGTGAGAAGACGCTGCCCATTCAGAGGACTATGTTTCTATATGCCGATAGGGCACCCAGGAACTGCATGGGCACTACAAAGGGGTTTCTTCCTCCTTACAAGATTCTGCTAAACATGATCAGGGCAACTCTCTCCCCTAAGGCTGGCAATGCCATAGCTTTCCCTGCTCGCCACTACACTTTGCTTGCAAGATTAAGGAGGAATCAGCCGCCTATCAGTGTCATGAAGTACATCTGATTTGAGATCTTTAACATTGTGATAGAGCCCAAAAGAGGATGCGCCTATGATCCCTATATCATGAAGATGATTAAGGAAGTGTCCGGACTAGTGTTCGAGAAGGAGGTGAAGCACAAGTCCTACCGTCCACCAGCTCCTCCTGAAGTGAAGTTTCCTTCAGCTCCCTCTCGGTCTGGCTCTTCTTCTCAGAGTTTCGAGTCACCTATCAGGAAGGCACTCAAGGCCATCTTTAACATCTGTACTAAGAATGCCGTGAAGATCAAGAAGATGGAGCACTGGCAGAAGGAGATGTTGAGGGATGTCGGTAAGACAGTCTCTGATGACTCTTCAGATGAGGTATATGAGGATCCCTTTGCTACATATGAGTCTGCTCAGCACATCGCCAGTGGCGTAGGTCCTTCCACTAGACCCTTTGGAGATTTCGAGTCCGAGGTAGCTTCTGATGAAGACACAGAGGAGGACTCTTATCACGATGATTATAATGGGAAGGATGATGAGAAGGATGAGGACAATGGTGAGAACAATGGTGATGAGGATGATAACTTTGTACCAGCTCCCCATCGGTTCAGCCTGACTTTGTGCCAGCTGTTCCACCTTTCCATCCTGGCTTTGTACCAGCAGCTCCACCTTTTTGGCCCGTCTACGATATTTCTCCCATCGTTGAGAGGGATGATGATGCCGCCAGTGAAAATACAGAGATAATTGCTCTTGATGATGAGACCGACACTGTAGGCAGTACAGCGTCCGGCGACACTAAGATCATCCCCTCCGACGACGACTGAGTCCCTTCTTCCCCTGATTTTTCTCTCTTTTTGGTGCCTTGAGGCCAAAGGGGGAGAAAATTCAGAATAAAGGGGCCTTCTCTCACCATTTTTTGACTGTTGTTGCAGTATGGTCGGGGGTTCCGGCTCTGGCAACTGGAAGCTCCGACCCCCCCTCCCTCCTGTTTTAGGATTCCTAGATTTCCTATCGGCTTGTGAACATGTATTGACTATATGCTGGGATGTAATGACTGTTTAACTATAGTTTTAGTTTAATTTCAGTATTTAGATCTATTCTTGTGATGCCGTGCAATGTGATGTGATGTTATTTTTCCTTTTTTGTGTGCTTACCATGTCATATGTAGTTTATATACTATTTATCATGTCACACTTTGTACCCCACGGATGAAAAGAGATAAATGAGGTTTTCCATGTTTCTCCAATACTCAATATGCATATATACTTCACTCTCACTAATATATGTATATTTCTAGGGGGAGTCAAATTCATCTCCTTTCATTCAAAATCAAATTTATATATTCATTCTGTTGTAAGCTTTAACAGTGCTGTCATCAATCACCAAAAAGGGGGAGATTGAAAGTGCATCTAGCCCCTAAGTGGGTTTTGATGGATTAATGACAAAGCAGTTAAGGGATTAATGAGTTTATCGAGAATTGTGCAGAGATTAGTCTCAGGTTGCTTGGTGTGGCGCATGGAGACCCCAAAAAAACATGACGCAAAGCAGGGAAGCGACTTGGAGTTTATTTTAAATTCTTTTGAATTTTTTTGAGTCGTAGAAAAGCCGTACTATCAAGAGGGGTTGCAAATAGTGTTCCAAGACCACTCAAGTGATTAAGATCTAAATAGCTAAGAGTTCATCACTTTGGCACAACACATACACTTGGGATGGGCTAGTTTCAGTGTTCGGAGGTTTCTACCCCTGGGGTCGAAACCTCCTGGCCAAAATCTATGAGTAACGGCTAAGTGACGTATGCCAATGCCTATAAAACCCAAACCTTGTTTCTAGCCGTGGCTTGGCCATTTCACTTCTATTCCACTGTCTCCTAACTTCTCCTAAGGTCTTTTGAGCTCTCCCAACTAGTTTTAGTGCCACCTTTATGATTCTTGTGAGGATCTAGTAGGGAATTGAGTGAGTTTTCTTGAGCGAAGGCTAGGAGGATCTTGGGCACTTGAGGAGGACGCGGATTAGCTGCTTGGAGCTTATTTCTTTTGGAGGAAAACCTCCTAGATGGTTAGGCGTTGCCCGCGAGCTTCCTCGAGTTGTGGATTGTCTCGGAAAGTTTGTGAAAGTTAACATCACCTCCGCAAGGAAAAGAGGTAAATTCTAGTGGATACCAACCTAATCTTCGTGGTCGCTTTGTAAGGCAAGGAGTTGATCAAGACCTGGCTCTTTGGAGCTCCTCAATGGAGACGTAGGATCTTTGTGATCCGAACTTCGGGAAAAAATATTTGTGTCTCCGTTGTGCTTGCACGTTATTGCTTTAATTTGTCTCTACACTTGGTTGCATTTATTTCTTACCTTATTTTTGCACTACACTTGATCTCTGTCAATTTATCCATTATTGAAGTGTCTTGGTAGAGTCAAAACATCAGGGTCGGAACCTCCGGCCAGCCCTCTCGGCCAACCCGAGAGAGCTAGTTGGAGCCTCCTACCATTTTGGTCGGAGGTTCCTACCAGAATTTTACCGCTACATTTTGAGAATTTTTCAGAAACGTCTATTCACCCTTCTCTAGGCGACATCAACAGGCTTTCAGACCAAGCCCAACCATCCCTCCTATCTCTACAGCAAATTTTAGGTCAATTTATTAAGGTGAGACTAATCACGGTGAGTCTTGACCAAATGCCCATAACCGCGGGCACGGCTATTTGAATAGATTTTAATTCTGGCCAAAGGTGTACAACTGTACCCACAAGACGCAGTCGCACACACGTTCCCGTGTACCGGTGTGTCACCACGACACCCCGCGAGAGGCTGTGACAGGACCGTTCACGTAACTCCTACTTTGTGTTGGATGTTTGAGGTATAAATAGATGAGGGATGGAGGCTCTAGATGCATAACTTTTGAGAAGAGAGAAAAGCTAGGGTTTAGTCTTGAGAGAGAGTAGTGCTCTGTATGCACTTTGTAAACACATCTTGATGCAATAAAGTTAATCTACTTTGAAGAGCATCTTCGGTGTGTATTCTGCTGAATTCCAACGGTTCATCCGACAAGAGTGTGGTGGCGAGGCGACGGTTCTATCGACGGACATACGGCCCTCTGGTAGGTTTAATTCTTGTCTTTCGATCCTACAAGTGGCAGCAAAACCTTGTTTTTGTTTCTCTTTTGATCTTAATCGATCTTGAGTTGTCATGGCGGATAAATATTCAATTAAGCCACATGTTTTTTATGGAGTTGATTTTTCTTATTGGTGCAAAAAGATACAATCTTATATTATGTCCCAAGGTTTCGACATTTGGCAAAAAGTATCAAAACCCTATGTTATTCCTGAAGAGATTACTACAGCTAATAAAATTGATTTTGAAAATAATTGTAAAGCTCGCAATTATATTTTCAATAGAGTTTCTCGTTCTGATTTTGATCGAATCTCTCATTTTGAAACTGCGCATGAGATGTGGAAGGCCTTTTGTGACTTTCACCAAGGATCTTCTAACATCAAGGAACTGCGTAAAGATGTTTTTAAAAAAGAGTATATGAAATTTGAGATGAAATCTGGAGAAGCTCTTGATGATTATTATGCTCGCTTTAACAAAATTTTAAGTGATCTTCGTTCTGTTGATGATGCTTATGATGCTAATTATACTCAGTCTGAAGTTTCTCGACATCTTTTAAATGGTCTTGACATGTCTATTTGGGAGATGAAAGTTACATCTATTCAGGAATCTGTAAACATGAATACTTTAACCTTGGAATCTTTGTATACCAAACTAAAGACACATGAGATGAATATTCTTTCACGAAAAATTGATTCAAAATCTTCTGCTTTAGTGTCTTCTTCTAGTTATTCAGTCAATGCTTCTTCATCACTTTCTTTAACTGCTTTTAATGCCATGTTCGATGATCAACTCAAGCACTCTCGAGCTTTGAATAATGTAAGAAACAGAAAACGAGGAGGTCCAATCCGGTGCTTTGAATGTGGAGAGCCTAATCACATTCGCGTAAATTGCCCTAAGCTCGGGAAAGGAGCAAAGGAAGATGAAGAGGACAAGAGCAAAAAGGAGAAGAAGAAGAAGATATTTAAAGGCAAGAGAAACAAAGAAAGTTACAAGAAGATGCTAAACAAAGTGTGTGCTGCCTTTGAACAAGCAAGTGACGTCGACTTTGGTAGTGAGGAAGAAGATGATGACAAAGGCAAAAACATCTCTGGAGTATGCCTCATGGCTCGTGGAGAATCAACATCTGGAGAGTCTGATTCTGAAAACGAACACATTGAGGTAACACCTTTTCAAGATATAATTGTTTCTCTCGGCTTTAAGATTCAAAAATATGAGAAAAAGATAAAACAACATGACTTTATTGTTGAATCTCTTAATGCTGAAATTTCTAGATTGAAATCTCTAATTCCTGATGATGATAATTGTACATCTTGTGAAATTTTATTTTCTGAAATTTCTTCTTTACGAGATGTTCATGCTAATAACTGTTTAAGATTAGAATCTGAAATTGAGAAAACAAAAGTTTTTGAAACTTCTTTGGCTCTTGGTCTTGCTTTACATTCTCGTATTACCAATGAGTTAGTTTTGACAAAAAAATCTTTTAAAACAATATAAAGTTGCTTTTGGTGCAAGTTCTTTGTTCAATGTTTTATGTGCTAAAAGAATTAGACAACATAAGGAGGTTTCAAGTTCTAAAACTTGCTCAACATGTTCTTTAAATGAGATAAAAGTGAAAAATGCTCTTGGTCGTGTTGAGTATATGGAGAATATTGTGAAAAATCATGAGATGATTTCTTGTTCAAACTGTAAAAAACAAAAAAGAAGTTTTAATAGATTGTGAAAAATGTGCTAACTTGACTAAAGAAGTTTCTTATTTGAAAAGTTCCTTGCAACGATTTTCCGATGGTAAAAAGAAACTTAACATGATTTTAGATCAGTCAAAAGTAAGCACACATAATAGAGGATTAGGTTTTGATCCACATGCTTATTTTACTAATCATCAACCTTCTATTTTGAGTGTCACAAACAATGGAGAAATTTTGACAAAACCAGAACCTAAGAAAACTATTTTCAAATCTGCTGGAATTATGTCTTCTCTTTCTTCTTCAAACCAAGATGTTTCTACTGCAAAACCTTCAATTTCAAAATCATCTTCTCGTGTGAAGTATACATGTACTTTTTGTGGAAAAGATAGACATTTGGTTGGTTATTGCTTTAGACTTGCTCGTAAACAGAAAAAGGAAAGAGAAATTGCTTTCGCAAAATTAAAATGGTAGAAAATGCGTACTGTTTTGAGAGCTCCCGTACAACCGACGTACAGACGCCAATCAGACCAGCCAGCGGTCCAACCGCGGTACTACTGCCGGTCAGATCGGACTCAGCGTGTTTTTATAAAAAATAAATGTGGTACTGGTTTTACTCATACGGTTATACCTATTGGTTCTTCTGGTCGTGTGTCTCAGTACTGGATTCCTAAATTTCTTTTATCTAACCCCAGTACTGAGGCATCGACATCTGCATATTTATAGGCTTTTACGGCAAGGAAGGAGAACGTGTGGATAATGGACTCCGGTTGTTCGCGACACATGACTGGTGATAAAAATTGGTTCTCCTTCCTCAAACCGACATCCAAGACGGAATCGATTATCTTTGGAAATACTTCTACTAGTACAATTCTTGCTTCAGGATCGGTCAAGGTAAGTGACAAATTTACCTTGAAAGATGTCGCTTTGGTTGAAAATTTGAAATACAATTTGCTTTCAGTTTCTCAAATAATTGATGAAGATTTTGAAGTTAGATTTAAGAAATCTGAAAGTAGAATTCTTGATTCTTCTGGATCTTGTGTTTTGGGAATTTCTCATTATGGAAGAGTTTTTAAAACTGATTTTGAGAATTGTGTTTCTTCTGAAATTACATGTCTAGTTGCTAAATTTTCAAAGGATTTAATGTTTTGGCATCGTAGACTTGGACATATAGGTTTTGATCATCTTACCAGAATTAGTGGTTCGGATCTTGTTCGTGGTTTGCCAAAACTCAAAAAGGATCTGGATTTGGTTTGTTCCCCTTGTCGCCATGCTAAGATGGTTGCTTCTTCACATGCCCCAATTGTTTCTGTAATGACTGATGCACTAGGACAGCTTTTACATATGGACACTGTTGGTCTAGCTCGAGTGCAATCTGTCGGAGGAAAGTAATATGTTTTGGTTATTGTGGATGATTACTCTCGATATTCTTGGGTTTATTTTATGCAACTAAAAATGAAGCTTTTGATCATTTTTGAAACTTATATCTTCGTTTGGCTCTTGAACTTCCTGGATCCTTAAGAATAATTAGAAGTGATAATGGTGGAGAATTTAAAAATGCTTCTTTTGAACAATTTATGCTGAAAAAGGTTTTGAGCATCAATTTTCTTCTCCACGTGTTCCTCAACAAAACGGTGTTGTTGAAGGGAAAAATCGTTCTTTGATTGAGATGGCTAGGACTTTGCTTGATGAATATCATACTCCAAGAAAATTTTGGGCTGAAGTTATTAATACAGCTTGTTATATTTCCAATCGTGTTTTCTTGAGATCTAAACATGGAAAAACTTCTTTTCAACTTCGCTTTGGCCATCAACCTAGAGTTTCACATTTCCGTGTTTTTGGATGTAAGTGCTTTGTGTTAAAATCTGGAAATTTGGATAAATTTGAGGCATGTTCATCTGATGGAATTTTTCTTGGATATTCTGCTCACTCTCGTGGTTACCGTGTGCTTGTTTTGAAAACTAACAAGATTGTAGAAACTTGTGAAGTTACTTTTAATGAGGCTAGTCCGGGTACTAGACCAGAAATTGCAGGTACTTTATCACAGGTTCGGGGGGAGGATGGAAGCATATTTGAAGATGAAAGCGGCGACGAAGAAGAAGATGTCGAAGTGGTGGCAGGTTCGACTAGCCCTCAAATCGGTCCCACCGATGGCAACCAGACGGTCCGACCGGAGGCAGAGAGCCGGTCAGACCGGGAGGGTCCAGAGAGCTCGGGTTCATGCCAGATCGAGTTTGATGGATCTCCAGAATCATTGTCATGATTAATATTTTGTGATGAACAATTGGCTTTGCGAATGATTTATTTAATGAACTTTGATTTGAGAATAACTATGAATATTGGTGTGAGTGTGTGTGACTAATGTGGGTCAGGTTGCGATATCTGTGCCCAGAAACGGTTTGTTTTTATTATGGGTGTGCAGGTGACTTGTGGTCAACACCGTCAACGGTGGGATCGGGACAAAACTCATGGAGAAGTCGAGGTCCAGAACGATCAAAAATACCGGGTGACGTAGTTGGACGCAAGGTGCCACACGATGGATGGACACCATGTGAGAGGTCTTCGCAACAGGCTTCACAAGTCGTGTGTGCAAGCACCGGAAAAATCGTGGAGAAATTCAGAGGAAAATCGAAGAAGAAAAAAAGAGGACGAGAATGGTTACAATGCTTCGGTTGGGTACTGTAGCTGAATGTATGCGTACTGTAGTTGGGTATGCACGTGGGCTGCAGTCTTGCATCGATGTGTATGCATGTGGGCTGCAATGCAGCGATGCAAGGAAGGAAGCAGGCCCAGGTCGGTGGAAGGCTGGCCGTGGAGCAGCGATTTGGCATGCAGGATGTCGGTCCATGCAGCGGCAGGCCTACGCGCAGAAACGGCTCGGGTAGCTGCAGGCCCACGCGCAGGATTGAACAGGAGGAGTCCGACTTGGTTAAAGTCTCCTGTGATGATTTGAGAAGAGAGAATTTTTGGTAAATTATATTTGTTTAAGAATTTGAGAGTTTGAGTCCTAGTGGGATTAGGAGTTCTACTCCTACTTTGTGTTGGATGTTTGAAGTATAAATAGATGAGGGATGGAGGCTCTAGATGCATAACTTTTGAGAAGAGAGAAAAGCTAGGGTTTAGCCTTGAGAGAGTAGTGCTTTGTATGCACTTTGTAAACACATCTTGATGCAATAAAGTTAATCTACTTTGAAGAGCATCTTTAGTGTGTATTTTGCTGAATTCCAACGGTTCATCCGACAAGAGTGCGGTGGCGAGGCGACGGTTCTACCGACGGACATACGGTGGTCAGACCGGCGCAACAGAGACGGTTTGACCTGTATACTCCATCCAGGTTTGAGGGTTTCTTTTATTCCGCAAAAACTTTTGGTTTTTGGTATTCCTACCATTCACCCCCCCTGTGGTAGGTTTAATTCTTATCTTTCGATCCTACAAAGAATACGGTGTAACTTGCCTTGCTCTGGCTCTGCAAACTCTGCAACAACTTCATAATACACGGGAGAGTCGACAGCGTTGGATTCTATAGCAATCAAAATACAAACAATTAAAAACAATACATGTGGGTACTGAATCAAGAGCTAAAAGTATTTTTAATAGATTCTTGGCATTTTTATGGATTTACTGAAATTTGAATGGAATTAATCGGAGCTCGTATGAATTAGTTATGAATTTTTAAAGTTTCTCTGTGTTTTACTATACAAAAGTAATTTCCTAATGATTTACTGCGCAATTAACTGGATTTATGGCGTCAGCGGACCACAGGGCTGGCGACGACCAACGGGGCCCACTGGTCGGCGGCGCACGGTGGACCACGTCCACCACGGCCAGGTACGACCGCCACACGTGGCTACCAACGCAGCAGCCACGGCGGACCGAGGGCCGACACAGCGCAAAGGTGGCACCGACGTGGTGATGGAGTGGGCGCCCGCGGGGGCGCCACGCGGCCGGTCCAGATCCACCCCAGGGTAGATCGGACGGCGTAGGACAAATGGGGGCTCGTCCCCGTCGGCGCGGCCGCGCCGCGGTGGGACGAGTGGCCCGATGGTTGCCGCCGGTGACCATCCGGCCCCTGGAGAACGGCGGCGAGCTACGGGATGGAACGAGGAAGACAAGGGGGTGCTTACCAAGGGGTTGCAATGACCGGAATGCGGCGAACGACGGAGAGGAAAAGGAGTTGGCGGCGGCGGAGCTTCAGAATGCCAACGCCGACGGGGTTCCGACGGCGTTAAGGGGCAACGAGGGTGCGAACGTCGTCGGGGAGAGTCTGGGGAAGGTTTAGAAGGGGTTAGGGGAAAGAATAACCAAACGGGATGGCGAGATTTCACGGCCGAAGGCCGGCGGAGAGGTTCACCGAGGGGGACGACGAAGAGGACGGGCCTCCGACGGCGATGGGGCTCGCGGTGGTTGTGAACTGGGTCCCCCAGCGTGCGGCGGGCTGGTGGCGGTGAGAGACGGGCTTGGCGGTGGCTACAGTGACGGCGGCGAGCGGCTGGAGTTGGTGGAGCGTGGCGATGGCTCGGGAGCTCGGTGCGGAGGGGGTTAGATGGCATGGGGAGCTGTGGCGTTTGGGGCAAAAGGAGCGGAGGAGTACGGTGGTGGTTTAAGTAGACGTGGGTGAAAGTGCATCTATCTCCTAAGTGGGTTTTGGTGGATTAATGACAAAGCGGTTAAGGGACTAATGAGTTTATCAAGAATTGTGTAGAGAATTAGTCCCAGGTTGCTTAGTGTGGTGCATGGAGACCCCCCCACAAAGACATGATGCAAAACGGCGAAGCGACTCGGAGTTTATTTTAAATTCATTTGAATTTTCTTTGGAGTCGTAGAAAAACCGTTCTATCAAGAGGGGTTGCAAGCAGTGTTCCAAGACCACTCAAGTGCTTAAGATCCAAATAGCTGAGAGTTCATCACTTTGGCACAACACATACACTTGAGTGGGCTACTTTCAGTGTCAGGGTCGAAGGTTCCGACCTCCAGGGCCGGAAGCTCCGACCAGGTCCTTCGGCCACAGACTAAGTGTTGGCCGGAGGTTCCGATCCCTCGAGTCGGAACCTCCGGGCCAAAATCTATGAGTAACGGCTATGTGACGTAAGCCATGTCCTATAAAACCCAAACTTGGATTCTAGCCGTTGCTGATGTATTCCACTTCATTCCAACTGTTCCCTAGCCTCTCCTAAGGTACTTTGAGCTCTCCTAACTAATCCTAATGCATTCTTTGTGATTCTTGTGAGGATTTAGTGGGAAATTGGGTGAATTTTGTTGAGAGAAGGCTAGGAGGATCTTGTGCACTTGTGGAGGTCGCGGATTGGCTGCTTGGGGCTTATTTCTCTTGGAGGAAAACCTCCTAGACGGTTAGGCGTCTCCCGCGAGCTTCCTCTTATTATGGATTGTCCCGGGAAAGTTTGTGAAGGTTAATCTCGCCTCCGCAAGGAAAAGTGGTAAATTCTAGTGGAAACTAAGTTTGATCTTTGTGGTCACTTGGTGAGGAAAGAGGTCAATTGAGACCCAGCTCTTTGGAGCTCCTCAACGGAGACGTAGGATCTTTGTGATCCGAACTTCGGGAAAAATCTTTGTGTCTCCGTTGTCTTCTCTCGTTATTGCCTTTTTGTATATTAACTTGCTAGCATTTATCTCTTACTCCATTACTTGCACTTTACTTGATCTCTGTCAAATTTATCCTTTATAGAAGTATATTGGTAGAGTCTAAACTCCAAGGTCGGAACTTCCGGCGTTCTAGACCGGAACCTCCGACCAGCCCTCTGGGCCAGCCCGAGAGAGCCGGTCGGAACCTCCTACCATTTTGGTCGGAGGTTCCTACCAGTATTTTACCGCTGCTTTTGGAGAATTTTTCAGGAACGCCTATTCACCCCCCCCTCTAGGCGACATCAACGGGCTTTCAGTGGGGAGGGCGAGATCGTGGCCGAGGTGGCCGGATTTTGCGAGTTGAGGGAAACGGCGGCAAGAGACGGGGTGTGCGAAATTTGCACGGGATCATGCACGAGAGGGGTGGAGAACATGGGAGAACGGGATGGCGACTATGTCCGCACCGTTTGAACGAAGGGCGAGCGCGCAAGGAGGCGGCATGGGGCGCGGATCGAGCGGCGGCGGGGATATTTCCCCTCCGGCCAATTCGGCCAGAGGTTAGGGACAGTCCGATATGTGGGGCCCTGGTCCCACATGTCGGCGAGAGGGAGAGAGGGCACGGTCGAGCGCACTGACAAGCAGGGCCCGACAGTAGAGAGAGAGCAGGGAGGCACGCGGGTGAGCGGGGGCCGATAGGTGGGGCCCGGCTAGCGATGAGGAAGAGCAAGGGGCGCGCGGGAGTACGGGCAGCGCAAGCAAGCCGCACAGGAGCGGGCCACGGCCTAGGAAATGGAAAAGAAAAGAGAAAAAGAGAAAAGAAAGAAAGAAAAAAAAGAAAAGGATTTCCAGAGGGAATTTAATTCTAATAATTTGTTTTGATTTATTAAAATTACTTCCAGTGCTCTAAAAATTCTAATAAAAATCATTTTAGTGTATTTTGGCAAGAGGAATATAGAAAAAATACTCCCAGCCATGATAGATTATTATTTTGCATTTTCTCTTTTAATTAATTCCCTTGGCCTTTATTAAACATTTTCTTTGGGTCATTTCTTTAATATATTTTATGTGGCACTAATGAGGGGAAACTCAGGGTGTGACATGACCCTTGGGTTTAAGTGTCCACTGTATCTAACAACCTCTCTTGGCTAGCAGACTATTCCCTTTGACGATCTTGTCTTTGGTTGTTCGGTCGACTTCCAACTATACCTAATCTTTTTAGTGACGGATCCAATTCAATTTAACTGTCCTTTTGTCACTGGTGTTCCACATATACTTGCTTGTTGACGGCAGGGTGGGACTCTTCCCTTCTTCTACTGAATTCATTTCATCTGGTTTCTTTATCAATCACCTTTCTGCCTTTCTTCCTACTAACTTTTCTTATCATCGTCATACTTTAATTTCTCCAAATAGTGTTGGAAATATTCATATGTGGCCTCCAGAGTTGTTGTAAGTGTCTTGTCCGGTAGCTACTCCAACTTCTTGGGTGATTACTTATCCATAGATCTGTCATTGTTTCACCGTTACCTACGACCTTTCAAGCTTCTCACTAGTTTTCTCGATAACATTAACACAGATGGCTCCAATATTTAGGTCTAACTCAACTACAGGTATCTGTCCATCCTTGTTTAACTGGCTTGCATCGATAACTGGGTCAAACACATTTTTGTTTTGTCCGTTCGGTCACTTCTCATTGATTGGTCCATAGTCAAAATTCTTAAATCCTTATGTCCGTACCTAGGTTTTCTTGGGTACTTGCTACAACTTATCAATTCAAGATGGTCCATCTGTCTTACCAAGGTTTGTAGTTAAACTCGTGGTCCACGGTGGTGAGTTCTCCATGTTTCTACTGAGCTTTAACTCGACCATTTTCCAATCTTGCGCTTAGGTTGCATAAGGTTATCTCTTGTTCCCAGGTGATCACCTTTTCAAGCTACTGGTTATTACTCACTTGATCCAAGTCCTTCGTTGGGATACGAGCAAAAAACTCTTCATTCTCTGATGTCTCTGTGTGACATTTGATTCCTTCCGTCTTTGACTTCTGTCCTTGATCTGATTTTCGGACCATGAGGATTATGGTGTATCCGATCATCCATGATTCTTATCTCGTTGTCCTGCTCCTGAAGCTCTTAGGGAATATTCATGACCTTAAGCCACTCCTATTGTGTAACCATAATTCCTTCCGACACTACTCCACGTCTTTAATTCCAAGCTTTCCATCCTTTGATTGCTTCCATCTTAGGTACTATCCTTCAATGTAGATAGGCTTAGAACCGTGGCAACAACTGATGTTATTCCTAAAGATAATAACTTGGTCAGGCTTACTTTCTCCAACATAAACTGGCTTTCACTAACTCCATCGAGAGTTAGGCGTGTCTTCTCTTCTTCCAACTTCTAGTGCTACCATCTTGTCCTTCCTTTACTATGACGACTTCTGTGACGCTGGCGTTGTTGAGGCTCCTCTACGATGACTAGTTTTTATGCTTTGGTCGCAGTCTCGAGAAATTACCATATTCAAACATTACTTCTGTGGCCTTGATTGTGACTAGCAAGGTTGTTCTCCTAAGAATGTTGGAATGGTGAGGATGATCCATAAATCCTGGCTTGACTTGTCTCTTTCTATTCTACATCTTGTTCTATCCGTCTTCCTAACTGACTGCTTTGTCTACTGAGATTCGGTCATAATCTTCAAAAATAAACTTGAACTGACCACTTATTACTTGAGCTTTCTTAAATCTTCTTAGGCTTAGCTCCTTCTTACAGGCACAAAACCTACCACTAGCTTCCATAGGGGAGAGTAGCTCTCACAATCTTTAGGTGGATACAGTTCCACTTTAAAACCAAGGTTTGTTTCCGACAAAGGGCCAACTAAGCCTTGGTGAACTAGAGTTTCTGTCAAAATCGGGTTTGCACAGCTCGAGGTGAACCGGCGTTATGATTGTGGTCAGCACAATCCAAGGACTGATTCCAACATAATCTCTCTGTCCATCCGTGGTGAAAGGGTTTAAGGGTTAAAGGAAAGAGAGGGTGTAGAGCAAAGAGAAAGAAAGGAGCAACTTTTTTACTAAAGATTTAAATTATTACTGAACTGTAATGAATATAGGGTGTTGATTATTACACGTGCCAAACTAGTACGGCCATATCACCACCTAACATACGTCATACACTACCCAAGCACACAAACACAAAAGGAGCAAGCACCAACACACTAACAAGCAAGCTAACACAAGCGACTAAACTAAACAAGAGGAACTAATCTTGAGGGTGCAGCTTAGGCTTTGGGAAGATAATCGGAGAGCTTCTTCGATTTCTTCGGCTGACTTGAGGTTCCATCCCCAGATGCAGTACTGGTTGATCCAAGGCGAAGGCGCTTGGCTTCCACTGGCGGGCTGCCTCCTTCAGGCTGAGGGGTGTCTGCTTCTCCTTTTAGTTCCTTGAGTTCCTTTTCCAACTCTTGGATCCTCTTATGGCGTAGCTCCTAGTTCTGTTGTGTCAGTTGGTCCACTTGTCTCTGCAGCTTGTCGATCTTTGTCTGCTATGCATGCAGTTGGATTCTGGTTCTTTCTTTGTAATTGGCGTGGAGGTCATCCAAGTAATGTAGCATAGTCCTCATGTGCACTATCACCATGTTGTCTTCAAACCAGGTATTCTCGCAACCATTCTGTAGACCTGACCAACTGTGAAAGGGATGATATTGATACACTGTACTTGCCAGAGTGGTGTTGAAGCAATGACAAAGCTGACACATGGCTTCATAAGAGACTTCTTGTCAAGCAAACAGGAAACGATCGGCTCCGACGGCGAAGGTGAGTCAAGGGAGGTCCTCGCGGTTGGAGTTGAGAGTCACCGCGATCTTGCAGCAAAAGTCCGTATCGTTGTTGGCAATGGTGTGGTGATATACCGACAAAGACTTATATCCGATCACAGCAGCCATGCAGCGAAGCTCTGCGGAGAAACCACTATCTCCAAGGTACACGCTTTCTCTGTTGGCCATCTAAAACAATGTTGAAAAGTTTAAATTAGTAATCCCTCTTATGTTGTCTCTGATTAGGGGTAAGGAGAGAGAAATCAATCATACAAAAGGGAGAGCAAGAAGGTTTTCACAATTACAATTTTATTTCGCAAACATGTCCTTAAGGGCTTAATCGTTTAACTTATCCTACAGTCAAATTTGGCTCTGATACCAACTTGTCACGGCCAGAAATTCATCAGAATTTCCAAAGCTAATTTGTGCATTAAATCCTCGTCCAGGAATCAGCCAAGGTACACAAATCGACAATTTGATAAACATAACCAAAACGTAATAACGATAAATACTTACAGAAGAGGCATTTAGTCCTCACACGGAAGAAACCAGCAGCGGAACGGCAACTAGCGTAGCTTTAGCTCTGAACCACAGGCAGCTCAATTGGGGTATAAGCCAAATACCAAACTTCTCCTCCTCGCAAAGCTTCACTCTGATGATTGTAATATAGCAAGACTGAGTACCACCCACCATACTCAATAAGCCACACATGGAAATGCAAATAATGCAACAGGATTCCAAAAGAAAGGCATAGTATGGCTTATTTACGTAAAACAATATTTAAAACATTTGCATTTAAAAGCATGGAAAACAGTATAGTTTAATTACTATCCAATGTTAAACCAATCACTGAACAGCACTGCAATGCAGTTCAGGTCCAAACCATAATCCTCCAAACTGGAACTATCAAATTATCACCAATTATCACCATTATTAAGTAATGTGAGACTAATCACAAAAAACATTGCTAAGACCACCCATTGACCATGGGCACGGCTATCCGAATAGTTTAACTCTGGCCAGAGGTATACTAATTTACCCACAAGACACGGTTCCGCACATATCACCACGCCTCGAAATATCACCATGGTACTGCAAAGGGGAAAACCGTGACAAGACCTTTCATGCAACTCGCCCAACAGAAAAGCCACCCAGTGAACCACCAATCTCCGGCAGGAACTGATCAGGCACCCAACAGGGAGACGGTTCAATGCCCAAAACATGGACTTATTGGCATAGCCATGGTGATCTTATTGACACAGCCACAACACACCGTGGTGCCTCCTGTTAAACTCACTACACTACGAGTCCCGTCGTTGCCCATTCTGGCTTGTGGTTAATACGGTATTACTTCACAACAAGTAGTTCGCGAACTGGTCCTTAAGTGTCATGAGCACCACTAGCAACATCATCATTCCATGTGCTCACAACCCACCATTCAATTAAGTTTTAGTTGGCACAATTAATTAACCAGCCACGACCAACTGTCGTGAAAATATAGCCATTAATAGTTAATTAATCATAAATGAGTCACTAGTTACCCACATAAAATGACGCTAAAGTTTCTAGGCAATGCTAATCAGATCCTAAATAATCTAGCTAGACCATTAAATAGCCATCCAGCTAGTCAATATTATTTACCCAGGATATCAAGATACACGTATCAATAACAAAATGGCCATAATAATCAAGGGGTATTGGATAATAAATAAATAACCGTAATAATGTCATTCGAACCTTGCATGCAATAACGTTGATACAAAATAAGTTTTCACAAATGGGATCAACATGCTCAAGGAGATTGTCGTGAGACTTGCCTTACAATAGAAAAGTCTTCAATCACTCTTCCGAACTCTTCCGCAGGCTCTGCGATCCTCCAAAACGGTAGAAACGACTGACTACACGTAAAACGAGGAAAACCCTAAGAAACTCCAAAAAACAGTACATAAAAAGTATAAAAACAGGTAGATCATGATTTTAGATGAATTTAGGAAGAAGAACAGGTCGAATCGGAGTTCGGACGGAAAACATACGATCTTCGGAAGTCTAATTTCAGAGAAAATCAGAAAAGAAATAGAAAGGAAATATTCTCGGAATATTCTTTCGGAATTTAATTAATAAAGGAATTATTTTGAAACAGGAAAAGGAGGTGGGGCCCATTGTCAGTGTGATGGCCCATGGTGGACTGGGTTTATGAATCAGGGGAGAAAGAGGAGTGGTAGACCGAGTGACCTAGACATGGCAAATAGGGCTGACGTGGCACAGATCTGGGGCTATGGGAATCCAACGGCTGAGATTCTATCTCAGGAGATCGGATGGATGAGGTGGACTTGAAGTCTTTATGCAAATCCGACTGCACTGATTGTTCGGAGACGATCGGTTGGTGGAGAGGGTTTTGGGCACTGTTCACCAGGTCCACTTGTCATCCAGAGAGGAGAGACCGCCGGTGGGGACCCATTTATCAGTCAATGGGGAGGGGAGCTGTCAACAGGGCCCACACGTCAACATGCCCAGGGGCAATGCGAGCTCACGCGCTCAGCATGGCGCGATGCCACGGCGAGGCTAGGCTGGGAAAAACGCCGGCAGCGAGGGCACCCGAGGGCGGCGGGGATGGCGGCTCGGCGCCGGGGCGACGACGAGGGCAACGACGACCGACGGCAGCGGTGCTAAGTAGAGTGGAAGGAGGGATGCCGGGCTCTGGAATAGCGAGAAGGAGACGACGACGGCCGGTAGAGGGGAAAAAGGACGGTGGCGCCGGCGGCTCACCAGTGGCGACAAAGCACGCGGAGGGCAGCGAGCCCGGTCGGCAGTGGCGGCAGCAGTGGCTAGACGAGCAAGAGACAGCGGCGCGACTTCGCTGGGGTGGCGCAGCTTTGGAAGCAAGAGGACAGCGGCGCTGGAATGTGGCGGTGGGGTCTAGGGCACGGCGAGGGTGGCGGGCGGTACTGGATAGGCGCGGTGGCGGTGGATTAGAGCTATTTAAAGAGGAGGGCAAAGCTAGGGCGCAGGAGCAGCGACGCGTGGGAGTCCTGCGGCAGCACAAGATGTTAGAGCTAAATCACTCAACTCTATTGGAAATCACTCACTGATCTCCCTCTAGGAATTACTCACTAATTCCCTATACGATATGTCTCCCACAAACACACACAACAAAGCAATTCAAGGGACACAGGAGCTTGGTGACGCACAAACTTGTATCATTTTCTTTTTTTTTTTCACTTCTGAATTCATGCATACATGATTGAATAAATAGACTCATACACCGGCTGAATGCAACAAAGTAGTCCTATTCTAAAGCCACTAACTGCATGCATGCAAGTATGCCATAATACTTGGTGTTCCAGTAACCAAAACACACGATTAATACTAATCCCACTACATGCCGCTAATCACTAACTTTTGCATGCAAACCAACTGACTTTCATGCATCACCTCAGCACATTTGCACGCCTGCATGCACTTGCCGCCTCGCACGGCACGTCGACCTCTCGCCTTGCATACAACCCAGGCACCCGACGTCTCACTGGCCGAAGCGTCTCACACGCTCTTTTTCTTGATCTGTTTAACACACCATCTGCTACTACTCTACTTATTTCATGAAGTAAAACATGCAACTAAGACATACGCAACAAGGTTAACCCAACACGAGATGTGTGTGGTGGCGGCGCTACGGCGGCACGGGCAAGGCCAGGCTAGCGGCGGAGCAGCGGGCCGGGCCGAGGAGGGGGCGCAGGCATGGGCGCAGGCTGGCCGAGCTGAGGGATGGCAGGGGTGGGCCGAGGCTCGACCTCCTGTGACCAGGGGAGAGAGGAGAAGGGTAGAAGGAGGAGGAGGAGGAAGAAGGACGGAAAAAAAGAAAAGGGAAAAAATGGAAAGGAAAGGAAAAGAAGAAAAAGGGAGCGGTCTTTTGGGATTTTTCCCAAATTTGGAAAATGTAGTAATTTTGGAAGAATTTAGCTTCAAAGGGAATTTTGGAATATCTAGGACATTTTCATATAGAATATTGGAATGAAATATTAGGAATATTTCAGAATCGGGAAAGAACGGGAATATTTATGGAATCAGGAATTTGGGGGAAAAATGGAGGATATTTTACATTGACCGAGAAATTAGGATATTCGAGGAATAAATAAATATCCAAAATATATATGAATATTTTGGGGAATCCGAGACAGCGAATATTTTGTGGGATTCAGAGAATGGAGGATATTTCACCGAGGAATATTTAGGGAATAGAATATCGGAATATTCTTCAGTTTGGAAATTAGAGGATATTTTTCCCGGGAACTGGAAGATCGGAATATTCAGAATATTGTAAATGTTCTGAAAATAAAGGAATTGACGAGGATAATTTATGGGGACTGAAATTGGGGCAAATCTAGCAATATTGGAGGATCTGGGTTTAGATGTATTTTATTCCAAGAATATGGATATTTCCAAGAATCTCGGATTCGGGAGTCAAAAGGGATTTTAGGGTTTTGGAAAAGAATAAACCCAAGAACTCCAAATTTAAGATTTCGATGAGGCTTTAGGGTTCCGGGAGCGACACCAAACACCTAGAAGAAGAAAGGAGCCGAAGTTCGAGGTGACGAGGGAGACATCAAAGGACTAAAATAGGAACGACCCGAACAGGGGAAAAGAAAGGGATTTTATTTTATATTTAATTAATTACTAAAATGATCTTTATAGCATTAAAATTATTTCTGAAGCTCTAAAAAATCTGAGAAAATTTCAAAGAGTTCATTAACTCATGGGGAATTTACTAGAGGCAAAAACCACCATGAAACCAAGGTAGATTTATTGCAAATACTTAAATGCCTAAAATATTCTGACAAAAAAAACGCCGGGAATATAAAAGCGTCCAAGCACTAACTAAAATTTCAACTTAGGATTTTTAATATTGGAAAGTTCATAATTTTATTCAAACATTTTCTCAAACAAATTTTTTTAATGTATTCTCGTATTTCCATTTATCCAAAATAATTTTTAATTAGACCGATTTTCAGGGTGTGACAGGCGCCAAAAACTAAAATGCACCCTAAGTATATATATAGTGTAATGCCTGGATTTATCGGGTTCCAGGACTCCTCTCACCACCAGCTCGAGGCGTTGGTGCTAGGGGATGCATAAGGGTTCATAGTCCTTGGAGCGGGTGCCACAATACGAGGAAAACCGAAAGACCGAGCTGTGACAAGTCTTATGTGTTGGGTGCATCACGGAGTGCGGGTAAAGCGTGCATCCACTGTAGTGTAAGTAAAATCAATATATTCGAATAGCCATGCTCGTGGTTAAAGGAGCGCCGGGACTCGTTATACACTTGACTAGCCTCTGAAAATTTAAATCTTTCTTAGATTAGGATGGGCAATAGGTTGTGGGCTCTCCCGAGATACGGGAAAGTCTAGACTCATGCAGGAGAATAAAACTGAGCGTGAAAACAAGCCGAACCAAGGGACGCTTGGTGAGGGAACGAGGAGTTCTTGCGATTGGTTAAACTACTGAACATAGCGTTGTTTATAGTTTTAAACCGCTAGGTCTAGGGTTTGTGAAATGTTTTACGAAAGTTGCTTTGCCGCAAATAAGCCTCGCCACCCTTGAGTCCAATTCTGCATTAAAGCATCCTGTAGTGGTGGCTTGCAAGTATGTTTGTAATCACCGTTGGTTAATCCCCTTTTTAGAAGTAGGTGACAAGGATGAATCCGTATGAATGCGTCCCATCGGAGGAGAAGGAACCTAGGGAGACGCCTTAGGGTTTGGATCCCCAGTCGTTGCCTGTGAAGTGGTGCTACCATCTTTCTGCTTCTGTTTCCGCTTCCATTTCCATACCTAAATCTTTTGGAAGTTTTATAATGTATTCAACCGTGCTCGGTCTATTTGGGTCCCACTCGAACAACTCTTGTAATATTATGTATTGTAAGCCTTGAACGATGCAAGCATTGTGTACTAGCTAAGTGAGTACGTATGCCAACTTGATCCAGGGATTGATATACTATAGAACACAAGGGTTTCGGTGTATAAAGCTAGGGCCCACAACTCTAACTTAATTGCTTATCGAGGAAAACAAATCAAGAGCAGAAGTGTTTTGGGGAACTACCAAACATCTCTGTCTAATTCCATTCAAAATACCGAACTCTTTACATTCCACACAAGATCGAAAGACAGACAAAGTATAGGTCTTTTCTTGAATAACAGCCAAAATTAACTGATTGGAAATACAGAGGAGACTGTCCAAACAGTTGATTAAGATTTGAAGGCTTCATTATTCCTCACTTAATTCATACTAAATAAACCATCAATCTTACCTTCTAATCCCAAAAAGGAAAAAAAAAAATAATTTAACCGCTCAACTCGCTCTACATGCACCACTCAGCTGCATGGTTTAGAACCATCATCTTCCCCAAAATAAAAAGGGAAAATAAACTTCTTTTCTGTTAGGACCCACCTGTCGGTGAGACAGCTATTAGACGGAATCATATTAGCCAGCAAATCAGCAAAAACGCAAAGCCCCAAACAAACCACACCAGAAAGTGCCGGTGCGGGAAGCCCACGTCCAGCTCACCACGCACCCATAACGCCAGCCCGGCCTAACCGCCACACTCAGGCCATATGGGCCCACATGCCCTGGCCACCCTCCCTCTATAAACCGCCGCTCCGCGACGGCTGCGGCCGGTCACGCTCGCGTGACCGCAGCGTTCGAGCTGCCTAACCGTGCCCTCTTCTCCCCTCCGGTCACCTGCCTCCCCAAACCCCCCACGAGAAAGGGTGGAATAAAAAAATAAAACTTTTTTTACTTTATTATTATTTACACGCGCAGCGAAGCAGCGAAAGAGGCGAGGCTTTGCGTCGCCACCATCGGCTCCGCCGCGCGCGTGCGAGATCTCGCGCGAGCAGAGCACCACCGGAGGAGCACCCGCAGGTGAGGGGCTCGTCGATTTGGTGGTGGTTCCGCTGTAATTGTGGGCGGATCTGGCCGGATCTCGGGCCATTTCAGTGGGTTTTTTTTGTTTTTTTTATTTTTGCGGTGGTGGGTTTTAGGGTTTGCGGCGGCCGGGGATCCGGCGGCGATGGCGAGCCGGCTCAAGGAGGACGAGAGGAACGAGCGGATCATACGCGGGCTGCTCAAGCTGCCCGCCAACAAGAGGTGCATTAACTGCAACAATTTGGTGAGTTGCTTTCTACAGCTCTCTTGCTAAATGTGGTAGGATTTGGGAGGGGTTTGAGGGTGCTTGGTTGGGTAGGATCTAGGAAAGTGATTTCGAGCTTGCTTGGCTTTATACTCGAATGTCGCTAGTAATGGCGAAGGTTTTGAAGCTATCCGCGAATGTTCGTGGCATACTAGGAGATCTCATTGGCTGGATAGGTAGGTTTTTTGATCGGAGAACTGTTTTATTAGGTTGGTTAATTACTGAACCACAATTCAGTAGATTGGAACATAAGAGTAAAATGCGGCGCTAGTGCTGGATGTAATGCTATGCCCCGTCTATCACGCAGCGTGTTTTTTGGGTAATAATTACTTAATTGACAAATATTGCTACTGTCTGGCAGATAACATCGTGTTAGGACTTAGGACTAGAACAGTGACCGCAAGGAACCTAAGCTAGCAATATCAAGAAAGTAATGACAGATTATGAGCGCATGAAGTATTCCCATCTTTGCAGAAGAACGGATTATGAGTGTCTTGAAGTTATCATACCTTTGCAGTCAATGGCGAAGTTGGACTTGGGATTTTAGCCATCAAGGAACTCTTACATTGCCTGTGGTGGAACAAAACAAAGCACAACCTCAAAAGGCATAACAAGCAGAAAGGGAAATAAAAAATTCTTATAGTT
Source organism: Oryza meyeriana var. granulata (assembly GCA_003991445.1). Classification (NCBI taxonomy): domain Eukaryota; kingdom Viridiplantae; phylum Streptophyta; class Magnoliopsida; order Poales; family Poaceae; genus Oryza; species Oryza meyeriana. The sequence continues at coordinate 180,938 of RYFJ01003068.1, read as the reverse complement.
GAACTACAAGCCTATAACATATGGATTTTAATGACTCTCTAAATGGAAAACAGCTTTGGAAATATATTCTTTGCTATTATAAATGATGGCAATCATAAGAGAAGAATTAGAAAGAACTGCAGGTTGCCTTGGATCAAAACTTGTACTTATGATATGTCTGGCACGTACAAGGCAAATAAATAGCATGTCAATACTTATAATATATACAATGCACCGCTGATTGTGAACTCCAGATGATCTCTAAAAACTCACTAGTGTTCCAACCACCTGAGTATGTTATTTGACCTTGTTTTGGTCCGTGGGTGTTTAATATTTTTTTCCCTTCTGTTTTATACCCTAAACTCTGTCATGCTAATAGCCTAATACGTCATTATGCAAGATAGCGTCAAAATATATTATTTGGAACTTGAACAATTTTGCAATATAAACACTGGAGGGAATTGGCAGTAGAAACAGCTAGGTATGCCTATTTACGTCATGTGAAGATTCTGAAGGATTGTGCTTCACTCTTGCAATTAGGTGGACTCTAAGATTGTTCAAGCTTAAATGTATGTCCAATATTTTGATTCAGTAGGGTTTTCCTTGCTTAGGTGCTCCACGCATGTTTTATTTGGACAGTAGACTTATTTAATGAGTTGTTCTGTAATACTGATTTGAATTACTTTATTTCCTAAATTTCTGTGTTTTTCTATATTGCTGATGCACATATATTGATATTAACAGGGACCACAATATGTCTGTACAAATTTCTGGACCTTTGTGTGCACCAATTGCAGTGGAGCACAGTAAGATTCTTATTAAGTTCTGTTTTATTACACTTGTAAAATGTCAGACCTCTCTAGCTTCACTGTTCCTTTTGTCAGATTAGATGCATTTTGGTGAAGTCAATGAACCTACTTTTATTCATTATAAAATTTGTTTTGCTTTTTCTAGCCGAGAGTTCACACATCGAGTGAAGTCAGTTTCCATGGCTAAATTTACTGCACAGGAAGTTAGTGCTCTTCAGGATGGAGGAAATGAGGTAGCTTGTACTTTTTTATGTTTTCTATCAGTTTTGAGGCCTTATCTCTAGTTTGACATGCATTTGGCCTAACCTGTAGCGTGCCAGAGAAATGTTCTTCAAGGAATGGGATCCTCACCGCAATTCTTACCCTGACAGCAGGTTACCTTTTTTGTTTAGCTATTCCATATTTGAGATTACAACTTGTTTTCTTTATCTTGGAATTGATCTGTTTCTTTTGGTCTCAGTAATGCTGATAAACTGAGGAATTTCATTAAGCATGTTTATGTGGAACGGAGATACACAGGGGAAAGAGGTGCTGATCGGCCACCAAGGGGAAAGGTGATATATTGGCTAATTATAGCTCTATCAGTTTTCCTGCAGTGGCCATTGCTTGTTGGAAATGCCTATTATACTCTTCTAAATTCATTATTTCTTTCCATCTTTTAGGATGATAAGGATGAATATAGTGAAAATAGGAGATCTGATGGAAATTGGGGTAGTTCAAGAAGTCCGCCATATAATGAAAGCTACTCTGATCGTCGCAGTTATAGCGGAAGGAGCGATGACAGAAATTCCAGATATTCCTATGGAGAACGAAGTCCTGGCTATGAACAGAATGATTATAAGAAAAGCCCCCGCTACTTTGATGTTGATGATAGAAATCGTGAGGATAGATCTGGAAAAACAACTCCGGTTCAACGGTTTGAGGACTGCAGGTCTTCTGAACCACAGAGGCCAGATAATGGGTCTCCAAATTACCAGAAGGAAACTGATGGATCTAGCCCTGTTGTACGGCCAGTGAGGGATATATTAGGTGATAATGCACCTCAACTTCGGGTTGGTGAACCTCCTAAGCCAAATGTAGTGAGACCAATTGATCCTCCAAGACCAGTTGATCCTCCAAGGCCAATTGATCCTCCAAGAGCAATTGATCCGCCAAGACCAAATGGAGCCAGAGCCATCGAACCTCCACCACAGATGCAGGTGGTTATTTCCTCTGATGTTTCCTTTTTTGCAGATATTGCTTTTAGAAATATTCCTTTTGAACTATCACCATGTTCTTGTTTCCATTTCCTTGTTAAGCTGATAATTTTGTCAGTAGTTTTAATTCATTAGCTTACATACTTCATAATTGTAGAGGACATCAACTGCCAGCAGTATTGGTTCTTCTGAGGGGACTTCAGAACAGATAAAAGTGACAAACACAATAAGTTTAATTGATTTCAGTGCGGATCCTGAGCCTTCTGCATCTGTGCCACTGCCACAATCGACCCCTACATCACAACAGCAGCCTGCCAATGCACAGCCAGTGCAACCTGTTAATGCACCAGCACAGCAGCCTGTTCTGGAACAAGGGAAAAACGCGTCATCAGTGAGCAGTGGTGGTGGTGACTGGGCATCTTTTGATTCTTTTGGCCATCAACAAACACCACAAGCTGGCAATAGTGTAAATCCCCTTGAGTCTGTGCTTGCCCAACTATCATTTTCTGAAACAGCATCTGCATCCAATGCATCAGCTTTTCCAGCCTCCGCCAGTCCCACTTCAGTTTCAAATGATGGAGGATCATCATTTTTTGGTGCACCCCTTGGAGTCTCAGGTCACCAGGTACTTCTGTTTGCAGAAGAATATCATAAGTCAATTGGTGTACATTTCATTTCTTTTTTGCCTTGAAAGAGGTTTTCACTTGATACCTTTCTTAGGCCTCAACAGGAATTTCTATCCATGGATCTTCTGTTCAACAAACTGGTCTAGCTACTCCGGCAGCTGGACTTCCATCTCAGGTCTCTGCAAGTTCCCAAGCAACTAGTGGCATTCCAGAAGCAGCACCTTCTATTGACAGTAGATCCATTGGCCGGAAAGAACTTCCAGCGGTATGTGATTAACTGCTTGTAGAGTATTGAACATCTAGCAATGCAGCATTTTCTAGTCCTTGCAATACTGACTTGTTCAAATTTTTCCTCACCCCTTTGCTTCATTGGCCTCATTTAGATATGTTATCCGTTAATTTGTATGTTCTACGGTATAGCTGCTGCAATATACGATGCCATTCTCTAAACATATTGTAACCAAATTTTGTGGATCATAAAGCTGAAGTTACCAAATTTGCGGACAAAGCATAGAACTTACTACTTATCAATTTAGTATAGCATCTATTATTTTCTCTTTGATGCTTTAGAATCCATGCTGGAAGTTGCAGAAGAACTGCATTACACTATACCTATATATATTGGACAGCAGCCTGTGGCACCTTGGTGGTGCCTAGGCATCCAAGTCGATACCCGTTGGTATGCTTTGAGACTCAGGACTTACGATGTGGTTATCTTCCCATGAACCACTTCATGATATATAATCATTGCAGTTCAACTGAAGTGATTACTAGTTCAAAATGAGTTTAACTTAGTTCAGGTTTCACTTACCATATGCATACCAGGGGTATAAAACGTTTCATACCCAAGCTCCAAAATTCTTGTTGATCATAGACATGTATTGGACGATCATATATGTGTGCACCGCACCTACATATTCAGGTCCCTTGAATAATTTACATAAAGTTACAAAAGTAATTGCAGTGTCACATTGAAATTTTATGAAGTCGAAGTGTCAAATAAAAAAGAAAAGTACTTAGTACAAGATATAAGACCTCAAAACTGCTAAGAGATTGGTACCTACAATTTTCTATGCCTAATATTCCTTGAAATAATGTAAAATAATGCAAGGCATGGTGGCCCAAGGTTATGATGATCTTTTGATCTGTCAGAGGTGGAATTTATGTTTAACAAGCATTAGTTAACATGTAGGTGAATATATCATTTCCTATGTGATCAGTTTTGTTGGTTTGCAATTAAGGCAAGTTCTATAGAACAGCAATTAGACCGGCAATGTTGTATGGTGCAGAATGTTGGCCTACAAAAAGACGGCATGTTCAGCAGTTAAGTGTTGCGGAAATGCGTATGCTGCGTTGGATTTGTGGTCATACAAGAATGGATCGAGTCCGGAACGATGATATACGTGATAGGCTAGGGGTAGCACCAATTGAAGAGAAGCTTGTCCAACACCGGTTGAGATGGTTTGGACATGTCCAGCGGAGACCTCCAGAGGCACCAGTGCATAGTGGAATCCTAAGGCGCGACAGTGATATTAGGAGAGGCAGGGGAAGGCCAAAATTGACATGGGAGGAGGCAATAAAAAGGGACTTGAAAGGATGGAATATACCCAAAGATTTATCTTTGAATAGGTGTGCTTGGAAAGCAGCCATTTATGTGCCTGAACCTTGATCTGCAGCTTCTATTGGGTTTCAACTCTAGCCTACCCCAACTTGCTTGGGATTGAAAGGCTTTGTTGTTGTTGTTGTTGTTGTTGTTGTTGATGTTTATATATATTAGATTGCATTTTAATGGGGTTACATGGTTATTAACTTTTTATATTGTGCATGTAAAACAATGCATGGCATGGTAGGGCAAGAGTGGAAATAATGGTGTTAATTGCTATTTTGGTGCATTTAAAATTTCGAATGTAATATATGAGTTGACTGACCAGATAACATGGAAAGAAATCAGTTTATAGAGTGTGAAGGCTAAAAAAGCCATTCAGATCATCGTTATGAAGATTAGGTAGTTATTGGTTTGAGTCTATATTTCCAGTAAGTAATAAGTAGTGATCTGAATGCCCATGCATGCTGGTTGGGACTAACAATAGTTGCTCAGTTCATTTGTGTTCTGTTGTACCCATATTTCACTTGTATGATTATTTAAACTAACTTCGAATTGAAGACGATTGTGTCATCCTTTTCCTTTTCTGTGAAAAATGGTCATGTTAGAGAAAAGATATTACCCTATGGAGCCATTACCATGCTCCATAAAATCATTATATCAGCATAGTTGACCATTAGATCATTTTTTTGCAGGATATCTTTACTTCACTATATCCACCAGGACCTCCAACAATGGGGGGTTGGCAGAGAACACCCCAATTAGGAATGGGATATGCCATGCCATATCAGACTGCAATGGTATCTATCATTCTCATATTAGTAATTTATTATGTATCGCATGTTGATGTTTTCCCTTACTAGATAAATTATTTCCCAATCTTAGGGAATGCAAGCATATCCTCAGATGGCATTTGCTCAACCTGCATATCAACAACCTGTATATCCGCACCATGCATATGCCCAACCTGCAAAAGCATCAAACCCTTTTGATCTCGGAAATGAGCCAGCTCCAGTTCAAGCTCACACGGTATGATTGAAATACCTCTTGTACAAAATATCTGAAACTTTAATACTTGGTGAACTTCGATAGCTCGAACATATTGGATGTTCACCATGTTTGTTTCTCCTGATGTCATTTTGTTTGCCCTCTTGAGCATCCCTGACCTGGATCAGCTGGCATGACTCACCATCTTTGTTTGCTCCATTAACATAGTTATTAATTTTTGTGTCCTTGAGCAGCAGCAGCCCCTACCTGGACCACTGGGAGCATCTGCTGGCATGACTCCCCCAGCCTTACTTGGTACCTCGAGTTTTGGAGTCCTTCCACAACCACCTCAGCAGCTGTATCAGTCACCTGCACCTCCAAGTATTTGCATATCTCAGCATAATCTCTGAAATCATGCTCTTTATTAGTATTTCTTATACATGTGCTAACTTGTGGATCAACTTCAGACCATTACATGATGCAGCAAGTTCCAAACATGTCTGAGCAGCTACCTAATTCCATACTTCCAATGTGAGTTGACTGTTGTATTTAGTGTATCTCGTAAGTTTGTAGTGAAGATATTTTTTAGCATTACTTGTTAAAAAAAGAGATTTTTTTTTTGCTTGTGCTGAGTTAATTTTTTTCTTCATTTTTTATTGTTTCTGTTTGGGATGTACAAAAAAGTATCCAACTGTAAAATATAAACTAATTATTAATGAGTCCATTGGACCAGATTGGATGGTTGACATTCACCACTGAAGCCTAGCTTTCAGAGTTCTCACCTTTGTTCCACTATAAACAATAGCATCCACCTTCTAGTGTCATGGACAGTCCTTTGTTTGCATCATTAAAACCTCGTACAGCAACCAAGGCTGGTGTTTGTGTTGTGTCATTCTTTCATTTTATGATTAGTTCCTACAAGATACTCCCTCTGTCCAACAATATAAGCATTTGGAGCATTTGAATTTTGTCCAACAATATAAGCATTCCTACACTACTACTTGTTCCATCAATCACCTCCCATTCAAATTTCTTCCCATCTTATCCCAATCACCTTCCCACACCTATTCTTCCCTTATTTAATGAGGGGTACTAAAGTCTTTTATCCTCAATCTTAATCTCTGCTAAAAACAACCTAGAAATGCTTATATTGTTGGACAAAGGGAGTATGTTTCCCTTGTAAAATACTGCTACAGTGCTGATTTGTGTTGTGCTTTTTTGTTGTTTCGTCGCTTAGGCAACAAGGAGGGTTGGCTTCCCTCAACATGGGCTTTGATCAACAAACTGCTCCCAGGTACCCCCAGCCAAGCACTCCACCTTCCTATGGCTCTGTTGGGGGAAATCCTTTTGGGTGAGATCATATATAATCGACGATTCGACATACAATATTATCAGTTCTTTTGGAGTCCTGTGCATCATCGGACCAGCAGGACCAGGAACCATACTAGCCCCCGAGAGAATTTGTTTCATACAACTGGTTGTGTATTTATCTGCTGTAGTTGGTTGTACAACTCATTTCCCCAGGGGGACAACTCTGAGCATAAGCTCCAGACTCGGAGTTCTTGATGCGCATCCAATAGTGTTTGTATATTTGTGTTTGCTGCGGTTGCAACATGTATATTTGGGAAGGATGTGAGGCCTTAGGGCCTCGAATGTTTGTTTTACTTTCTTTTTAGATTTTTCTATGGACTATCCATCCGATCATGTATTCTTGGCCCAGATAGTTTATTTACCTCTAGTGCAGTTGGCTATTTAAATTCAAGTGGATGACATACCAGATTACGGTTGATATGTATAATTATGTAAGCTCTATTTTTTGGATGTTGTATGATACTCAGGACAAAAATGTTTTAAGTTGCTCTTTTTGTTCACTTTTCTATGTGCCTGAAGCTTCTTTTGCTTCTCGCCTCTCTAGCAAGTGACTTGCACAAGCGTGGTATTTGATTAGTGCGTGTCTTAAGGGTTAAAGATGTGCGCAAGCAGAATAGTTAAATAGACGTTGTTTACTTTTTGACAAAAATATGTTTGACTATACATCTTATTAACAAAAAAATACATAATTATTATTTATTTTGTTATGATTTATTTTATTTTAAAGAACTTATATGTCTAAAATTTTTAAATAAGATAAATAATTAATATATGTCTAAAAGTAAACGGTGTTATACATTAAAAGCAAAAGCTGGCTGACAAGTGAATGCAATAGCCTAAGCAATAATCCAATCCAGCTGTGCTCTTCGGCACTGTTCCAATCTACTGGTGGAAGATAAAAAAAAACCTCTTGCTTTCTATAAATACGTTTCTTTCTATAAATACATTTCTTGAACTGCTAAACAAATATATTTCTTGAACTGATAAACGGTTTTTTTAAAAAAAATTTCTATATAAAAGTTGTTTTAAAAAATCATATTAATTATTTTTTAAGTTTAAAATAATCACATGATAATAACTTATTTCATTTTATATAATCTTCTTTTTCTTCTCTTTCTTCATCTTCAATCTATCCCTTACGGCTAAGGAGTACATTTCACCACCATGCAGCGGACTCTTCACTTATCCTTCGCCCTTCCTTTTCTGGCCCGTTTGTGCCGAGTGGAATGGATGAATAGACTGATGAATTGTGATAATTATTCAAGGGTACGAAAGAACGAATTAACTATCACAAAATTGAAATGTTTGTTTTAAAAATATATTTTAATAAATTCATATATAGAAAGTTATTGCAAAAGTTACACCAGTTAGGATCTTGGAAAACTTGCCCATTGGGCATGTTTATTGACTAATAACACTCCCAAGGTATAGCACAAATGAAAATGATACACACCTCGCACAAAGTCCTGTCTTCCAACAATCCGAGGATTGCATCAAAGAAATATCCTGGATCCAGCAAGCATACTATTACCCTATGTACTTTGTGTAAAATATGGCCCCTCTGTAGCTAATCAAATTGAACCTCAACGAGAAGGGAATCTCCCTCGTACCCCTATAAAATATCCGGAGAACCCACACTAATGACCTATCTGTGTAAAAAAATACAAAATTTTCCATCTGAAACAAGGACAAAGGGCCGACTAATTTCTGTGGGTTTTATCATCGGATATGCCGATTGTAGAGCAAGCCCAATGATTATACAAGTGGGGATAAACGGCTTTAACATGGTTTCAGTAGGAGTCAGCAACCTGCGCAAAAAAATTAGCTATAATAACTGAAAAGATGTGGTTAACAACTGTCGCTAATTGTATAGATGGAAAAACACTTTACCTTTACAAGCTGAATCAGTGTAGCAGGTTGCTGTCCCGCTGATTCACCACTATTGGTCAGGAGTCAATACTGAAAAAGGTAGGACAGTCGATAAACACATTTTGCATTAACACATGTATAGCAAAAACAAAATATAGTCCAGAATACCAACAGATTAACTAGAATACCAAAATGAATTAAAACTGAAACTATTCCTGACAGATTAACTGAAGGATATAGTCCAGAATAGACACTTGAATCTAGCGGCAGGTTTAAACTAAGATCATTGGCGCACTGGGAAGAGAAACCAGGACGAAAAAGGGATGTAGGACTGTACACTTGCTCAACTACAGCTTTTATGCTGATGATTCTTAGTTGTTCGTACCCCACTGTTCCTCAGTATCATTTCCATTCACAAGGACAGCACCATCAGTTGAACCATCAGCCTCAACCTCAACAGCATCTTCTTGACTCTCTTCTACTCCATCATCCTCGACAGCCTGTTGGACCAGATTGATAATAGTATATTACAACTTAACCAAGAAGCATAGAGAATATAATGAAGAGCAACATAAGCTATTGTAGTGAAATAGTGAACCTTTAAAGATTGGTGAAAAACAATAGGACTTCGTATGCATCAAAATCTGTTCTAATAGAAGTAATTTAACATTCAAAGAACTGTCCAACTATTTAACAGCATTTATGACAACTCTCTTTCTGTAAGAGTGGTACCTCATGAGCATCGTCTCCATTTTCATCTGGCAGCACCTCCTCTTGATGTATATGCATATTTTTGAAAGCTTCCACCAAAGTCTCATTGGGCCTTTCAGCATGAATGATGTATTCCTCGGCTGGAGGATAAATACCCCTATTCAAATATGATTTCATCAGGATGGCAATAAAGGAAAGATTACACATGAATATTGACATAGCTTTTCTTTATTTCACCATGTGTTCAATGGAAGCACAATTTGAAATTTCCAAACCCACATCACATACATGGAAGAGGTCATCATGTTTATTTCACCAGATGCTTTCAATTAAAGCAAAGAGGAAAGCCTAAAAACCTTGATGGTTTGTCCCATGCATGGAAGAGGTAACTGGGTAAAACTTTCACAAAAGGACATAGTTGTAACTTTTACAGACAGACCTTTTAGGCGCAACATTAGCTTCCACATTGAGAGCAATTTGCCAGTCTTCAAACAAGTTTGGGTACTCGTCAGGATCTGCCAAAGATTCTGCTGCTTTCGGGCTTACCTATAAAGCAAATGGCACAAGGGAAAAAAAAAGGCATGGTTAGATAGTAAAACATAGCTCCTGCAAATTAAACACAGTGCCATGCAAGTCTGAAATGAGAACAATCATAATAAGCATGTCTTTTTGTTAGTTTTTGCATGCTAACCCAGATAATAGACAAATGCCCTTGATTAATTGGGTGCAAGAAACTAGATGACGCATTCAGCTCGTTAGATTAGAAACATCACTACAAATCATCAGTATTACCACCAGAAAGGGGTCATGTCATGGTAATGATGAACAGAGATTACATGAAACTTAAGTAGAAGTGACAATTCATGCTAAAATGTGAGCAACTGAACACTAGCATCTAATACAGGTGTGAGGAAAGATTAAGCATGAGGCTGGCTAGAAAAAAAGCAAGGAAAATTCATAGGAGATAGGACAAAAGGTACCTTTTGGAGATCCTTTTTCCATAATGCTACAATCTCAGGGACTTTGCTCGGAAGATAAGATCTTGCCATCAATGCTGCTTCTGGGATACGATTGCTGCACAGAGAATATAGTATAATCAACATGAAAGAAAAAAAAATTGCTAAATAAGCATTGTGTTAAATATGATAGTCTTGCCAAATGGCTAATTGGCTATACCTTTCGATCAACAATTGAAGGCATTCTTCCAATTTTCCTAGCATAAAGAAACAAAGGAAAGCAATATTGTTCTTCCCTTGTTCTTTAGCCATAGATGCTAATTTTGTTACCCCCTCAGCAGCACCAAGGGATGAATACAGAAGTAATAAACCGCTGAGGTCCATAGCATGCAAAAGACACTCCTCTGCCATATCAAGCTGCAGAAAGTAGTACGACAGGTAAGACCAAAAGTGCACTTTTTAAGCCAGTATCTAGTACAAACCGCTGAAACTTGAAATGGCAAAGTTATTACTCCCTCCGGTTTTTTTTGTTTGGCACCTTTGACTTTTGAATCTACGTTTGACCATTCGTCTTATTCAAAAAAATTACGTAATTATCATTTATTTTGTTGTGATTTGTGTTATCATAAAAGGTAATTTAAGCATGACTTATATTTTTACATATTTGCACAAAAATTTTGAATAAGATGAATGGTCAAATGTATGTCCAAAAGTCAACAGCGTCAAACATAAAAAACCAGAGTGAGTATATTGCAAGAAGAATCTACTTCTTAAAACTAAGATGGGAAGTTATAATTTTACATGCAGAACTCTGCCATCTCAAGCTGCAGAAAGTAGTATGACAGGTAAGACCAGAGTGCACTTTAATGTCAGTTTTGTATGTTGTACAAGGCGGTGAAACATAACATGGCCAAATTATTATTTTACACGCAAGATTCTAGTTTTTGAAACTAAGATGGAAAGAGCAAAAGTTGAAGGGGAAAAGTACTTTTTAGGTTCTAATTCAAGCATCATAGGAACAACCAAAGCTCCTTCCCATCAAAACTGCAATATTATTTCTCTTCATAAATGCCTTTGTTGAATTATATATTACTTCTTCTGTGTGCTCATAATTATCAAGTCACGTGGTATTAATAATCAAGAAACTCAAATGCCATGGCAGAACAGTCCCACTTCATAAGCACAATATATATTGAGCATAGATTCATGGAAGATAATTAATACATCCAACAGCTGCACCTTTCCAGTTGACATAGCTAACTCCCCTAACTGCTTCCACTTGGACTCACTTTGTGCTTCAATAGCAATTGCCTGCAAAGAAACTAAGTTAAGGCTATTTGAATAAAGACAAAAACATTCTTGGAAATGTGATAAATAAATTAATCATTTGTGCCTTTGCAACTTCAAGCCGACCAAGCTGCACAGCCAGGTCGAATCTGTAATTGGAGTCTGTTGCTATCTCAAGGGCTTCTTCCAACATGCCCCGCGATTCCAAGAAACGTGCCACACTGCAAATAAAAGGGTTATCTTTGTATGCTGAAGCCTGAGTTGCAGAGTACAATAATTAGTAGAACACGGGGCACCTGTCATGCTGTTCTTTTGGTATAGATGGTAAAAGAGTGTTTGCACGATCGAAGTCTCCACGCATTACAAGTGTTTTATACTCAATCAAAGCAAGGAGTAAAGTGTACCCCACAACACTGCAGTAAGAAAACAAGTTAACCTCAGATGTTCGTTGCGGCTTCGTACCATGACATAATACCAGAGCAACAGAGATGGGACTCACTTAAATTCCTTGTCAATAAGATAGACACGGCTTTGGTTAGCAAGATATCCCAGTAAATACATTTGCCGATCCAAGTGAAACAAGGTTGTGACCTGTAACACATGGAATAGTTATAACACCACTGGAAACTGTCTAACAAAAACATACATGGCAATGTATTTTCGATATGGTGAAAATACTCACCTCTCCTCCTACACAGTAATTAAGCCGTGATGAAGAATTGTTGTAGATAAAACAATCGCCAACCCATAGGCCAGTTCGGATGCGTTCATTGATCTCATGAAGTAGTTCAAAGGCATCTTCCACACCTTCCTCGCCAACTGAACCCGCTCCATCCAAATGAGAGGAAACTACATCCCTCTGGAAATGTTGTATTAATATTGGTTACATCAAGTAGCTGTAACGTAATTGAACTTTACAGAGCCAACAAAATGCAGAAAAACTTACATTGTACTTCAAAATGTAGAATGAGGTATCACTTGCAATTGTGACTAGATCACCGCTATCAGCCCAATACAGATTCTACAAATAAGAAAGTGGATCCATTTAGCACCATAATATTTCAAATGACACGCAAAGTAGGTTTGAATCCATGAAAAGAATTACTCACTTTCACATTGACATCAATCCTGCGTATCAACCTGCATTCTGCCCAGTCATAAAAGCAAATAAAATCATTTGTACACATAGCCAGCAATACTCCGCCAAATATTCTTTCTGCAGAAAATGTTGGTCTTATACTCTTTCTCTCCTGAAATTGATAGCTTCCATTATCATATTATGTTTCAGAAACCATAGTAAAGGGGATTGCTATTATATGCTCAGCAACTGCCTAATAAATATTCATGCAACACCCTGAAACAGTATAATATAGTTCATACCGTCCCATATTCAAATCACATTTTACATAAGGACAAAGGATAGTACCATATGAAATATAACATGTGGGCACAAGAGGAATAGAGATCATATTGAGTATTGATCTGTCTACCCCTACTATTATAGGCAACATTGATCACTACTATACCTCTACCAATTAATCTAGAGGTATTGAGGTAGTAGAAGAAAAATACTCCCTAACTGTTCCCTTAGTTTCCATAAGGAGTTGGACAACTTATATTCTAAAGAAAGTCAAGGATAAAAACTGGCTTTATATTATGAAACTTTCAGTGATATTTATAAATTGGAGATGCTTTTGCAGGATTTTTTAATTGGTATTAGCCGAATGTGAAAGATGATTTGTAACAAAGAATATTTTCCATGAAGATTGATAATGATGATTTATCAATTGTTTCCAACATATAAAATAGCCTCATGAGGTGTTGAATGTTTTGTTAAACATTTTGTGGTTTTCTATGCATGTTAGATCTTTTTGAACTACTTGCATTTTATATTTGCCAATTTTTATACTAATTTGTATTGGACATGCGATAACATGAATCTGTTGTACAGTACTCTAGATTTGTTCATGAAATGTGCACACCCGTTAAAGTTTTCTAGCCCCACACACTGTGTTAAAGAGAGACCCCTTTGCTGATGTACAAAGATAATTGAACGAATGGGTAGTAGGTAGTACAAACCTGGAAATTTTTACTGTAGATCTTTACCCTTGAGGTGCTTTCTCTGACAGCGTATTCTCCATCAAATGACCAAACGAATTCAAGTGCAGACCCAAATGATCTATTTCTCCATGCTAATGCAGTGTATATTATGTACTCTCCATCTCCACATACAACAACAAATCTCCCATTCGGATTATGCCTTAAGCTCTGAAATCAATATTAGTATTAGTAACATGCAAAACATAATCTAGAACGAAGGACAGCTAAAATACCCAAAAAAAATTGTATATTCTTGATTCACCAAGAAAAATGCAAACATATTCTTGCTTAAACTTCAAAGCAACAGAATAATTTTCAGAACATAGCGCATCACATTTATTTAACCCAACAAGTAAAATGCCAAAACAGGCACTCAAACTCTATGATTACGCTATGCCAGATTTGAGCTTAATTTAACTACACTGCAAATGAAACAACAGAATCTCCATGGTGTGGAAAAATAAAAATAACTCGCGTATGCAAATACCAAAATAAATTAACATATAAAAATGCTTCATCATGCATGGTCAAATGGTGTATACATGTGATTCTTGTATTGAATAGGGAAAAAAAAAAGAATTCAAGCTGAAATTTGGGACTCATTTGCAAGCATCAAGTAGTGAAAAACAACACTATGTGAATGATGCATTCATTTAAATATCAAATATAAACTTACTTGTGGATAAAGATCACACGTTCCCAACTCCTTCACAGCCAATGGTAAGCGCTCACTGTCTGCAATCTGACAATTTAAACAAGTTAAGGAACATAGTAAAGCATATGAGAAAGCATACAAGTTTTCAGCATATTAGCATGGTGAAGAAGACAACCTCATTGTCTGCACCAATACTCTTGATATTAACAGTTTGGATTTCATTATGTTTTGCCCATATGATTTTTCCACTGCTGTCCATGCTAGCAACAGGAACTTCACGGCCAATTTTTATCATTATTGTCCCTTCATCATATCCAATTACAACCCTGCACAAATGAAGTTTTGCCCATATCACTAACTTAACTTGAAGAGGAAATAACAAGTTAATGAAAGCTTGAAAAGAAACACGTTTCTGTGAAGAGCAAACTCTGCGACGAACTGTTCGGCAGACAAAAAATGTTATTACTACGTTGGGAGGGAACTGTGTAGCAGAGAATATATATGTTAAAACTAAAATACTTATGTCCTGATAGTTGAGGAAATATTGAATAGAAACAAATATGTACGCCGTGTGATTCGTTTTGGGTGTGAGGAGCTTCAATAGCACACAAATAGGTGATATTTAGTATCATGACACTTGACATTAATCATAAGTCCATAGCATCCAAATAGTAAGAGCGTAGTTCCGATACCTTCTTGAACCCTTCATGTATCCTAAAGCCCACACTCGCTCAAGGCCATAGTTAAGAGTGTTCTCAAGCCTGTAAAAATCAAGCAATGTGTTATTCACATCTACTCTAAGAATAAAAGAATAAAAAACAATGCTTGACAAAAAATGGAACAATCCAAAGCAGTCTTAAAAAATATAAACCGACGAACAGAGATAAGAATATGGCTGAAATACCCTGCCAACTGCCAACTAAGTATATGCATACATAGTAACCTACAATAACTATTGAAGACAGTATAATTCATCTAATTAACAAGCAGAGTAGCTAGGTGTGCATGTTTTTGTGTGGGCGTGGTGTGCATCTTGGTTGCACCGCGTGAAGAATGTTTACCTATATCCTGGTGTAGAATGCTAATTTCATGATTTGGCATTAGACTCTCCTTGCTCTCAACACCACAGGAAAATGATAGCTTCAAAAATTCTCTAGACATGATACTTCACTTCAGAGATCACCAATGGACAGGTCGTATTATAGACACATATTTCCGGTAGTTTAGCCCTAACCATCACTACCAGCTCTGATAGCAATCGGGACAGGGCTAATAGAAAATATCCCTCTTAACTACTCCTACTTCAGGCTGTAACATTTTTGTCCTATATTGTTACTAAAATAGGACTAAGGTGTAATACAAACTTATGCTATAGGAGTAAATGTAACCCTTTCACTCAAAACTTAAATCTAGAATTAAAGCATGCAATGCTGCATCAGCTGAGGATACACGACTAAAGAAATTACTAACTGTACAAACTAATTCCTAAAAATACAAGAACATGGAGACCAGAAACTACAATTAGTAAAGTCATCACTAGATATGACTGTATTAATGATTGTTTAAACACCAGATTTTCTGCCACTGAGCAGAGATGTTATCGATGTCTACAAGCACATTACATCTATGAGAGTAACATGTACATGAGTTTATCTCAAAATTCAAACTATGCATGAAGATACTATGAGTACTATTATAGCACCCCCAAAAAAACACACACAGAGCATGAGAGAGAGAGAACCTGTAGGTAGTAGAGTGCCACAAGCGAACTGTCCCATCCTCTGAGCCAGTAAGTATTATAGGTAACTCTGGATGGAAACAGACAGCAGAGACATTATGTGCATGTCCTTCAAGCGTTTGAACGCAGCTCTTAGTTTGATAGTCCCAAACCTGATTCAACAAAGCGTGTCATAATAATGTCCAATACACTCCCAAGATAGTTCGCTGCAGATGGCATACCTTTGCGGTCTGATCATCAGATCCTGTAATTAAGTATGGACGATCACCACCAGTAAAGTAATCAACACAATTGACACCTTTTGAATGGCCATCTAATGTGAAATTAGGATCAGGGGAACCAAGACTCCATACCTGAAATTAAATGAGGATACCACTTTCAGATCCAGACCAAGAAATGTTAGTAATGCAAAAACTATGCCAACAAAACGTAAGGAAAATCACAAACCTTTACTGTGCGATCAAGGGAAGCACTAGCAAACGTATTGGTATCTTTCGGGTTAAATGTGACTTGCATCACATAGTGAGAATGCCCCTCGAAGATTTGAGTGCACATCCAACTCTTATCCCAATCCCAAAGCTTAATCAGCATGTCATCAGATGATGACAGCACAAAAGGCTGGGTTGGGTGAACAGCCACACACCTGATGTAATCCGTATGAGCTTCAAAAACCTTGACCTTATCCATTGTATTATAATTGTACACACGTATGAACATATCATCGGCACCAGCAACTACCCATTGCTTCCGTGCAATAAATTTAACTGAACGAACTGCAATGGGGATTATTATATTAGCATGATGGTATACCATGGAACAGAAGCGATAAGGTGGGAAGGCATACCAGGTAACTCTGTGACTTCAAATGATTTCACCATTGTCTGGGGATAAATGAATATATTTAGTCACTTAATTTCAAGAGCAACTATACTGAAAATGTGTATGTTTTTTCTTTTCTTCCATCCACTAGAGTTTATTTTATGTTTTACCTCCTCATGTTTACTCTACATAGTCTGCAGACCTTTACAAATCCCAATTATGTAGCTAACACTCACCCATCTAGCACAACCATCTAGAAGGTCATTGAGTCCTTGTTACTTCTGTCTTGAACATATGTTTTCTACAATGCATTAAAGCCTTCCTCGCTAGGTTTTAGGAATTCATCACTATGATGTAAATATGAGGCACTCCCCCTTTTTTGCTTCCTTCTGGAATAACTTACCATCACTGGCATATCACCAAGTTCATTATTACATGCACCCTAAAGACCAGAATATTGAATTTTACATGCACCCTAAAATGTATATTGAATTTTACATGTCTATAGGAATATCCATTATTCATTTTTCAGTAAAAAAGTCTAAAGTACAGGTAGTAGATGATCATCGTTGCATAAAATACATGAAACTAGCAGCAAATGACGAGTTAAGCTACTGTGAACAGTCATGTACCTGCGTCTGGTAGTTCCAGATGCAAACGCTCCCTGAGTACAGACTCGACAAAATCCTGCATTACACAAGAGGAAGTTATTCATGTGATTTACAATGGCTGGATCGAAGCAGTGATCATTCAAACATGAGTAATATCCCCCAACCAAAACCATGTCACACAAACTGCCCACTCACCATGGCTCGATCGGATGCAGATCCACGGACTTGACCCTCTCCGACCTCTGTGCGAGCTTCCTCTGATACAACCAAACAAACGATCACTATCAGCTAAACATACTAAAACAGACCAACTAAACTAAGCTAAGCAGATCCGAGGGAGAGGCGCCGTAGTTACCTTGATATCCAACCGGAGCGGCTACCAACATCACAGCCATCGCCAGTCCACCGCCCAGAAACAATCACACCCGCAAACGAAAAGGCAATCACGTCAGTACGTAACGCGCAAAAACCCCAGATCCACGCGGAATTCGACGCTCCAGCCAGCGGATCTCGGCACGACACGGCGCGGCCGTCCGCGCGATACGAACGGCTCACCCCCGCCGTACCGATCCCCCGTTCGCGCCGAAACCTAAACAACGCGAGACTGGGGGAAGGAGGCGTCCGGTGCGGAAGGCGAAAGAGAGAGGCACATACCATTGTGGCACCCGCGACGGCCGCCTACGGCGAGGACGCGGCGGTGGAGGTGAGGGCGGCGGAGGTAGGTGCGAGGCCGCCCCCGGAATGGGTTGGTGGGTGGGCCGCCGGAGTGGAGACAGGCGGGCGCGGCGGCGCGTGGCCTCTCTCGGCTCTCGGGGTCTCGCCGGGCGGGGAGAGGTGGGGGTTGGGCGCTGCGCGGGGGACAGGGACGAAGGATTTGCGAGATGGGGGAGAAGGGTTGGAGCCTTGGAGGTGAAAGTGGTCTAAAATTTTGACGTTTTGGCCCTTTTTAAAAATTTATTTGAAGTATAGACTCGGAAAAACTATTGACAGTAACCTTACATACATGTAGAAAAATAATAACGATGATTAATTCCCTTGGTATGTATGTGAGGTTAGTGTTATTGGTTTTGGTGCTAACCTCCTGCTGACATGGAGTTGTTGTCACTTAGCAATGGTCTCAATGCGAAAGCACATGGCTCTGAGACATTTTACTTCAGTGTCAAGGATCTATTTTTTGTTATAGTTTTTGCTAGAATCCATTTGTAAAACGTGTTTATCAAGAGGATCAAGTTGTCAAAATTTCAGTGGAAGTGGCCAAGGACAAGGTGGCAAAACGGGTCTCGGATGTATGATGGGATATGGATTGGATATTTGTTGTCCCTGTAATGTTGACTTCTCGTGCTACTACCCGCGTAGTAGCTAAATCAAATATTTTACTCGTCTAAACTCTGAAATAAGCAGACCATAGTGAATGGTGGATGGTCATATGAGCTATTTTTGTTTTTTTAAAAAAGGTGAAACCGATCCTTACATCCAACCAGATGTACACGGTCATGCCATGTGATAAAAGAATGGTTTACTTTTATCACAGATAATTACACCTCGCATAGTCAAATATACATGATTACATTCTGCTCAAGGGTGGTTGTGTATTTGTGGTATGAATCGATTGCATGACAAGTACATGTGACTTAAATTCCATCCCCACCATACGTATATAAGTTGAGAAAAGTTTGAGTTTTTTCATAATGGAGTATATTTGGCTCAATCTGACTTCTACTCATTCCATCTTAAAACACTGCTACTTCTAAAATTTAAATTTATCTCACAGTAATACTACTTATCTGCCTATCTGTCTATCTCAACCAATTAGAATATTCCACATTTAATTCCTTCATTTACTTTCTCACATCAACAAATCACAACCATTTCCTAATCTCAACCTTAATTTCTTAAAAAAATAACATAGCTTAAAAGTATTTTAAAACAGAAGGAGTATACTATGATGCACATATATGTATCTCGTTACACCGTTTATAAAAACAATGTGAGACTTGAAAAGAGAAATGTTTCTCCTTCAACAGTACCATTTCTCTTTCGTTGTCTTTAAATCACTCCAAAAGAATTTTTAACATGTTAACAATTTGCAAATGGCTTATAATTTTATTCCTCAATTTGTAACAGAGCGACAAATTATTAAGTGAATAGATAACTGAATTGTCAATAATCAAATGTTCCAGTGCCAAACTGTTAACAGAACACCAAAATATCTAGAAGAATAAATCCACTAACCACTTGGTACATAGTATACATATCAATCTCCCTATCTCACACAACAGTACAACACGCATTAACCTTCTCTGAAAAAAGAGAATAAAAAAGAATTCCTAGTTTCAGTTTCTTCTCGGCTCCGCGGCAGCCAGCCCGGAGATCAATCCATCCGTCGGCTAGTGGAGCGCGTAGGTGGCGACGAGCGCGACGACCATGAGCGCGTAGGCGATCCCCCGGTCGACGGCCTGCCGGTCGATTACCCCACGCCGCGCCGCCGCCTTCTCCTCCCTGGCCCCCACTGCCATGGAAGATCCTGCTGCCATCTAGCTAGCTACGAAGTATGATCTCGCCTCTCTCAAAAGCAATTAATCTGCGAGCTAGCTAGAATTGAGCTGTGAGAGTTGTTGATGCCATGGCGCGGGTGTGTCTCGCTATATATACACAAGAGCACGGGCGCGCTGAGGGGGAAGAAGACGAGGAGGAGGACTTGCTCAAGGAAGGTCGTCAGCCGCCACGTTTGATTCGAGGGTCAGAGAACCTAGAAGAGTCAATTGATTAGTTATTTTCTCGGTTTTTAATAAATAACGCCGTTAATTTTTAATATAATATTTGATTATTTATTTTATTTAAAAAATTAAAATAAGTATAGTTTATTTTGTTACGACTTAATTTATTATTAAAATATTTTAAATATAATTTATATTTTTAATATTTATACTAAATTTTTAAATAAGACAAATAATTAAATCTTATCATAAAAATTAATGGTGTTGTATATTAAAAGACGAAGGTCTGTGATGTCGTTTTTCTTCTAGAGGCGAAAGCATATAAGCAGATGAATGAGAGCAACTGCTCAAATCTTGCTGCAAGCCCGTGCGATGCGCGGTCGGTTGACGTGGGAAAAACGTGAGAAATGGCGCGGGTGATGCGAGGAAGACGCACGCGCGGTTGCCGGCTTTGACCGGCCGTCCGTCCGGGGTGACGCGGCGTTAGCCGGCTGGCCGGGACCAGCTGTCAGAGATGGGCTGGAAAGCCCAACGGCCCATGGCTGGGCCCGACTGTTTCGTGGCCCATGATCTGCAGCAGCCCAAGGGCAGGGATCCAACTGAAGAACTTTTTTATTTTTATATTTACTTTTTTAGAAAAAATATATATTTTTGTAAATTAAAAAATAAGTATAAAAATAAAAAAAATTCTCCAACTGAACAGATGAAACAGGGCTTCTTCCTCTTCTGTTGTCTCTCTAGTCTCTCCTGTTCTTCCTAGCCACTGCTGCTGTTCTTCATGGTCTCTGTTCTCTACTGCTTCTTGTGATTAATTCCTAATCCCCATTTCTCTCTCCCCCCCAATCTCCCATTTTTCTGGATTAATTTTTTTATTTGAGGGGGTGTTCATAAGTCAATTACTTGTTTCGTGGAGCTTTTATTTAGCATGTTTACATTACAAATTTTAGGTAATGCTCGTAGGGTAAAAAACCAAACACGACCCTCACTTCACCTAGAGTCTGATAATAACTGTACACCCATCCCGTATTTTAAAAATTTTGTAGTAAACTACTACTTAAATTTGGCATTTTTAATATTGTTAGAGAACCAAACAAGTCTATGATACATTGATACTGTTGTGTGATAAAATCACAAGACTTTTTGGGTTAGAGAATGATTCACGTGTACCTGAGTTAAAGAATTCTTCAACTTATGAGGTAATTAAGGCGAGGACGTCAAAGCATCCTGCAGAGTGCAATCACTGGTGCTTATTCTTCCAAATCCGGGACTAAATATTCGCCGGTGCAAAAACATTTCAGAAGTTGGATAAGTACTGACAAACATTTGACATTTCCAGGGATGACCGTACGAAAATTCAGCTGAGAACGGTTAGCAGCCAATAATATGAGGCGGTTTGTTACCAGTCAAAAGCAAATATTTTCGTCCATCATTAAAATAAAAGCAGCAACTTTCTTGATGTTGCGGTGGCTCCTGAGAAATCAAGCAGAAATGGCCTCTGGTCTACGCTATGTCTTTCACTGTTGAACACGTTGCATGAATTGAAAGGCTGTTATGGAAATTAAAAACAGGCTCTTGTTCATAACCATGGAAAATGTCAATTATTAGACATTCAGACCACTGAACTTGGTTATGGATGGTGCTTACTTTTTTTTTTTGATATTTGTACGCTAGAATTGAGGGCTCACTTGGAACAGATGAGATTAATTTACATTGAACCTATAAAATTTTCACCAAAGTTCCCGCAAGAGTAAGGAGAAATGGGCCTGAATCAGCATCTTTCATACCAATTGCCAATGCTCGTAAGAAACCTTATAAGTTGTCAACAATCTTAGAGTGAGTGATGGAGTCAGCAACATTATTAAGCCTATGCAGCAAAAAAAAATATACTCTTGTTGGCAGCCAGCAATCTAAATTTAGAACCCACTAACTCTAAAACTCAACATACAAACATGCTACATTATCTTCCACTAGCACTATATCATACAATTTATTAGATTCTGAAGCTTAACAAGCAAGCATATCAAATAATCATTCTCTATATTATTTTTACAATATTTCAATATATATCTAACTATCATTTCAACAATATTTAACATATATTCATTCATGTATTTTATAGTAAAGCGCGGAGTGTCATCCAGTTGTTATGGTGTTTTTGGGCAACTTGGCATGGCATGCATCACTATCGAGTCTAAGGTAGCGTTCGTCAGTGAATGTTGGAGGAGAAAACTCCCTCGTTTTTTGTGAATATGTTTTTTGAACTCCTAAACGGTGTGTTTTTTTTTTAAAAAAATTCTATCTACACGTTTCTTCAAAAATCAAATAAATCCATTTTTTAAGTTTATAATAATTAAAACTTAACTAATCACGTACTAATGACTTATCTCGTTTTGCACACGCTAAAAATTTCAGCCTAACGCACACCTTCCAACAGTGCCTAAGGCCACTCGATCAGCCCAAAAAAAAAGCTGGCTCCACCTTTGGTCGGGGCAAACAAATGAAATAGATTTGCTTAAAAAATAGTGAAAAAAGAACAAAATTCAAGCAGAAAACCAATATTAACATTTCATTGGTGCCAGCTGCCAGGACTCATTTTCCTTTCGATGGATCAACGACGGAGGACGATATACAGGGTCGCAAATTTAATTTACATACTACTACGAAGTAGCTAGGCATATATGAGGTTTAATTTACCCGCCATTGAACGAGTAAGTTTTTAAACCGTGGCAATGCCATCACAGCTATGATCAGTTGATTACATCGATTTAATTAGCGGGCAACACCCCAAAGCGCTAGCCCGGTGGATCGCCGGCCGCCGCCGGCGTAGCGCGCGGAGAACGATCGCGAGAGGTACTCGACCTGGGGCTCTCCGCCGGCCGCGGCGCCCTCGTCGAAGTTCTGCTCGTACTCCTCCTGCGCGTACTGCTCCCTCACCGACGACGACCCGCTCCGGCTCATCACCTTCCACCTCCTCCCCCTCACGATCCTCCTCCACAGCGCCCGCAGGACACCCACGCCGCCGGACCGCGCCGTTGACGAGGCGCGATAACCTCCTCCCCCCGAATCGAAGTAGTCCGCCTCCTCCTCCTCCTCCTCCTCGCCGCGGCCGTTGCGGACGTCGTGGCCGTGGTGGTAGTAGCACACAGACTTAGTACTCCCTCCCAAGCGAAGGACTCTCGGCGCCTGGTGACCGCCGCCGGCGCCGGCGCCGACGCACGGCGCGAAGGTGGCCACGACGGCGGCCGGCACGGACCGCTGCCTCCGCAGCCGCCACTGCGGCGTGGCCATCGGCGGCGCGTCGACGACGACGACGCTGGCCGCGCCGCCCGTCTCCGAGCGAACCGTCGTATCAGCAACGCACGCGGCGGCGACACGGGAAGAGACGTACGAGAAGGGGCCGGCGTCTCGTGTCCGCGGCGGCTTGCGCTTATATGCAGGAGAGAGCGTGCGGGGCTGGTGTTGACGTACGGCGAGGTTGGGTTCGTTTCGCGCGCGGCTGCAGCGTTCGCAAGCGCGGGACGGGTCAATCGCGGCGTGCGCGGGGCGGGGAGTGTTTGATGCCGGCGTGGCGCCTGGCGCCGTCATCCGCTGGTCACCTGCCTTCCTGCCTCCGCGTGTTCACATTCTGTGGGTCGCTACACTCGCCTGTCTTATCTTATGTTCTTCTAGAATAAACGGCAAGCCTGTTTCAGGAGTCCAGTCATCGTGGTTCTCGTGGAGTTAGCCAGATTGATTAAGGAAATAAAAGAGGCACCGATGGACCGGGTATTTCTGAAGGTTTCTGTGAAAATTGAATTTTGAATAAACTTTGGCTGAATCAGTATAATTTTTGATGTATTAAAAAATTTCAAATATTCTTGACAAAAAAAATATCCTCCATGGGAACAAGAGATGGCAGTTTGTCCGTTTGCACGTTTATCTACAGGCAAAAACCCTATTAGGATTGCATTTATTCTTCACTTAGTACCATGGGTTTTTTATTGGGTCAAAAACCATGCCCAATAGGTAAATAGGCATCAACATGGATAATCTCTACTATGCCTGCTTCACTCGTTTACTCGCCAAAAAAACAGACATGTAGGTCTTCAGTCAATAAGTATAAAAGCCATCTTCTAGAGTTTTTCTTTCTTTTTCTTCCCCTTTGTCCACACCCCATAGCGCTGCTAGGAGCCCAAGACCGACACCAGGAGAAGGCACGCTCCCTACGGCCGACTCCCCAAGCCCCGGCTGCCACTGGCCTCTTCCCCACTCTTTGGCCACCGTCTACCTCTAGTAGCAACTAGCAAGGTATTTGCTCTTCTCGATCTAGTAATTTGTGTTCTCGATTTAGTTCTTCCTGGTTTTGATTTTTTTTTTTGATTGGCAGTGATCTGTAATTGTGTTGAACTATGTCGTTTGAATTTTAAGTTTGATTGATGAACTTGTAATACTTGTACACTGGCTCACTACTTATAGAGTTACGGTTGGACTAGGCTTATGGAGTTGCAGTTGGACTACTTGTAGATAAACAGGCATGCCTACAGGCACACGGCATCCATGAGCAGTGGGTATAGACAAATTTCTTTATCTGATATGTAGTAACAGGCCTACTTATAAGTAAAAATTTTCTCATAGACATGAACATAAATAGACACTACCCATACTCATGCCTATGGTGCCCGATTGTCATCTCTAATGGGAACCGATAAACCTTGAGAATTGAGATTCGTAACATTTCCTAAGCATTGAACCCTGCATTTAACTATGGGTGGGCCTTTTGCGGGTAGCCTGGATTCCAAGGAAAATAAATAAGGTGGCTGATAACACGTGAAGCGAGACAACAAGAGCACTCTGCTTATAACTTTGTTTGTCATAATTGTACTCATCTAGCTTAATTGTCCAAATACTCCCTGTCATGCAGATAGGCCGAAAAACTTCTCCAGAGGGTCTTGATGTGCCGTTACTCATGTATTATGATTCTAATATCTATAATATAAAATATATTTGAGTTTAAAAAATAACATGGGACCCTGGTGTAAGCTCTCACAAATAAAGTTTTTTGAGTTGTTTTTAATCTTCTCTGTAAATTGGTCTCATGACACTGTCGTGGCTGTTCTAATTAGATTAGCATTTGTTAATCAATAATTGTTTGGGTCTATTGGACGACACAAAGAAACTTGGTGTCAATTAATTAAAAAAAATGTGAGCGTGCCCAAGAGTCCAACGCAGGACTGTAGGGGGTTCAATTCAAACACCCTTGCCATTGCGCTAGCATGTACCTGTAAATCAATTTCATCTGGATTGAGTTCATCTCATGATTCGTGCTCCGTGGTATTCTTTTCCATGACACGAAACTTCTTAGGTTTTGGGATTTACAGTAGAGCTCACCAATGACTTTCACGCTGTTCGTTCGAGCTTAAGAACAGTGGCTTAAATCCTCGTTTTTCGTACACACACTTTCAAAAACGATTAATGGTGTGTTTTTTTAAAAAATTTTCTATATGAAAGTAGCTTTAAAAAGATAAATAGATCCATTTTTAAAATTTTTAATAGTAAATACTTAATTAATCATATGCTAATAACGTTTTGTTTTACGTGCGGCTTATATAAGTTAGAAAAATAAGTACACAATAACATCACGTTTGGCAGTTAGGGTGGGAGGCCATGGCCTCCAGAGATAATAGGTCAATGATGGACGGTGGTGTGGAGTTGGAGATAAGGAACATGTCGGATAATGTGGCTGTTTGAGGGGTAAGAGAAATTTTACTGTCTTTAAGAGTTATTGAGAGATATAAATTTTTTAAGT
Source organism: Oryza meyeriana var. granulata (assembly GCA_003991445.1). Taxonomy (NCBI): domain Eukaryota; kingdom Viridiplantae; phylum Streptophyta; class Magnoliopsida; order Poales; family Poaceae; genus Oryza; species Oryza meyeriana. The sequence continues at coordinate 155,119 of RYFJ01003068.1, read as the reverse complement.
GTAATATTTTATTTCTCTTGATACATGAGTATTGAGAAATAACAAATTTTAAGTTAGAAAATACGGTAGCTCACGGTTCTTCCTCATGGATAGTAAACCACTCTAATGGTCAAACCGAATGATAAGAAGACAGCGGGAGACGGAAGAAATCCGGGGGTCAGGAACCTCAAAAGATGGCGAAGACATGCATGCAGTCGTCTACCATCATTTGCTTTGTCCTTCTACTGTATGACACAAATAAAACTTTTGCTCGACTAACCCGTTAAGTAAGTCCGTCGATCATTCTCTTTCGTTCCAGTGTATGACACGAGTCAAGAACAACTCATCACCGCATAAACTTTCATTACTAATGCTTAGTCATGGCTTGCCGTGTCACATTGACAGATCAAAATGGTTTTGTACAACTTAAAAGAACATTGCAAACGTGTACAAACGAGACAAAAAAGAAGCAGGCAGCAATGCATCATCGGCCACTCATATCACTCATCCGACAAGGTAGGTGACGACGAGAGCCACGATCATCAGCATGTACGCGATACCCTGGTCTATCGTTTTACCTGAAGAAAAAGAGGGGAGAAATACAGAGCACATTCAGGTAAAGTCAAGTTCAGAAAAAATAAAGGGAGAGGAGGAGAAATCAAGTGTGCAACAACGGGAGAAGGAAAGGTAGCTAGCTAGCTAGCTCTTCTTACCGTCGCTGGTCTGAGCCTCCAAGAGCGACGCCGCCGGCGAGCCCTGGCAGAGCAGTGGGTGCAGGAGGACGGCGAGGAGGACGTAGGTGAGGATCATGGCCTGCACCTTGATGGAACCCATGGCCATGGCTAGCTAGCTCGAGCTGTCTATGAATGGACGGTAATTAAGGAGAAGATCTGCTGCTTGCTTGCTGGTGATGGTGCCTTCTGGGTGACTAGATCGAGCAAGTGCTAGCTACAATCTTGTTAGCTGTAGAATGTAGCTTGCAAGACTGAACTGAACTGAGAACGGAGCTCAAGCTGCTGCTGCCAGCGAAGGAAACCTCGTCAGTATTTATAGTTACACGGAATGACGGAAGCAACAAGCAATAGTAGATTAGTAGTATTAAGTAGGGGTGATTTGGGTTGTTTATTGCTGCCTGTTTTGATCGTTTCAAACGGTCCAAGTCCTACATGTTTTGAAGGTCTGATATTGGAGGCTGTTTTCTATCATAAAACATGGGATACAGTAGTGTTATGCAGTGGTGCCTTCTGTCTGACTAGATCGAGCAAATGCAGAAGTGCTAGCCTTAGGCACCGATTGATTAAGAGGGTGTTTATTACCGCTTGTTGTTTATAGCTTATCCCTCGATTTTTATTAGCATGTTTCTCAAAACGTAAAAACGCTGTGTTTTTTTAAAAACTTTCTATATGAAAGTATCTCTAAAAAATCAAATAAATCTATTTTTCAAATTTTCAATAGTTAATACTTAATTAATCACGCGCTAATGATATTTCTCTTTTGCGTACGGCTTATAAGCCAGCGTAATAAACCAATTCAAACACTCTCTTAGCTGGTGGCTTTAACTTTTTTCTTGTTTGATATGAGTATATTTTTTAAACTACTAAATAATATGTTTTTTGCAAAAAAAATTCTATAGAGAAGTTTCGCTAAAAAATCAAATAAATATTTTTAAAAATTTATAAAAGTTAATACTTAATTAATTATATTTTAATGACTCGTCTCAATTTGTGTGTCGCTAATACGCTTCAGTTAGAAGCTGAAGCAAACACTGTCTAAGGGGGCATTTGATGCAGCTTATTGCTAATGGCTTCAATCTCGGTTTTCGTTAACACACTTTTTAAAATGTAAAACGGTGTGCTTTTTATAAAAACTTTCTATATAAAAGTATCTCTAAAAAATCAAATAGATCTATTTTTTAAGTTCGTAATAGTTAATACTTAATTAATCATATGCTAATAACGTTTTTTGTTTTGCTTGTAGTTTATAAGCCACCGTGAGAAACTGAATTAAACAGCCCTGGATAGTCACACAGGGACAAGGTGATCATCTTCAGAAATGAGCACAAAAAACAGTTGACAAGATGAATATCTCAACATCTTGAGAAAACGAGTAAATCAGTGAGAAAGAAGATACACGCAGTGAAAAAAAAAAGGCGGTTGACAAGGTCAACATCTTCAGAAAACGATTAAGCCAGTGATAAAAATGAAAAAAAAAGAGCGATTAAGCCAGTGATAAAAGGGAAAAAGATTATCCGTGCACCAGCCGGGAATCGAACCCGGGTCTGTACCGTGGCAGGGTACTATTCTACCACTAGACCACTGGTGCCTTGTTGAAGGTAGAAAATAGAAGGTTGAAATTATCTGGTACTACCATTTGCTGTTTTAATAGCCCATTCGTACTATTGCCCCGGGCCATGAGTTATAGTCTTGCAGAACAGCCCAGAGGCCACAGGCTGAAATATGGGACATTCTGTCACGAAATGCGTAATCATGCAACAAGGGTCAAACAGTTCAATGCTTCTAACATCTCACTACAGAATAGTCTTCCTCACGATTCACAAAATGGTATGATCTCCGTGTAATCTATCAGGCGACGTGCGTCGTTGTAATGCTTTACAATTGTCTGAAAATTGTTCAGTTTAATGATTCATTCATGCAGAAAATTCAGGTCACAACTCACAAGCATGACCTGGACCTCAGTAAGGCGATGTGATCTTGCAAACAATCCGTCAATCGATTCCACACCCCTCTCACCACCACACAAAGATACGACGAGAGTCTTAATCGCAATCAATCAATCAATCAATTTCATATACTAAACAATGATACGCACCGATCAAACATATGGAGAAAAAAAATTCTCTAGTCTATCTGATGGTCAAGAGGTGGAGGTTGACGAGGATGGGCAGCACGACGACGGCGAGGAGCACGGCGCCGGCGATCACGGCGACACAGGCCCACTTGCGGCCGCCCCTCTGGTACTCCCGCGCCGTCTCGAGCTCGACGGCGCCGCGGCGGACGAAGGAGCTGGCGCGCGCGACGTGGCTCTGGATGTCGTTGAGCTGGTGGCCCTGGGCCTCGACGAGCGCCGCCATGTCGAGGAACACCTGGTGCAGGTCGAGGAGGCCGCGCTCGATCTCCCTCACGGCGTCGTGCCGCTCCTGGATCTCGGCGACGGCGTCGAGCACCTGGCCGCGGCCTTGCTCCTGGATCGCCTTCTGCAGGAACGTCTCGCTCTCCCCCGACGAGATGAGCGCCTCCACCGTGCTGTCCTCCGCCTTCTCCCCCGTCACCGTGTAGTACCGCCGCGCCACCGTCTCCTTGTACTCCTCCGCCATCCGACTCCTCAGCCCCTGCATGCATTGCATACCTCTCATCGTCTGTTTGTTTTGTCACACCCAGGATTCAATATTTCGGATAACCAATTTTTTTGTCACAGCCAAGATTCAATATTTTGGATAACAATTTTTTTGTCACAGCCTTTTGAGAATTTTGGGTCTATCGATCACCCTAATAGGATATTATGTCAGTCGAAATATTTCTTTTGAATTAAGCAAAACTTATTCAAATTTAACAAAAATGTATTCAAATTTTAATGTTTTCGTTTTCCAAAATTTCTGAACTTTCGTTTCTATCTATCCACCCAAAGAAATGTGCAAATCGCTAGATAGAACCCTGATCACAGCAGCCAATATTTAAATAGTACAATTTAATTTTATAGTTGATTTCAGAAAAAAATTATTATAATTTATTTTTCAGCCTTGCTTTTTAAATTACTTTTACCCGTGAATTCTACGGCGCAACCAATCAGAGCAGTACTAGTGTTTTCTTACCTGGAAGTCGTCCATGAGGTCCTTGAGCTTGGTGCCGAGGCCGGAGACGACGGCGGAGCGGGTGCGGTCGGTCGAGGAGCCGGGGCCGCGGCCGGGGAGCTTGCGGCTGGCGGCGTTGGCGCGGTCGAGGGCCTCGAGCTTGGCCTTGACGGCCCTGGCGCGGCGGAGCACCTGCTCGACGTCGGCGTCCATGCGGGCGCGGAGGGACTTGACGGCGCGGGCGTCGTGCGCCGTCTTGCTCTCCTCGTGCGCCGACTGCAGCCGCCGGTGCAGCGCCTCCAGGCCGCGAAGCTCCTCCTTGACGCCCTCCACGTCTTCGAAGAACTGGTCGAGGTTGGCGCCCTCGCCGCTGGCGGCGGCGCCGGACTCCATATCGTCCAGCGCCACCTGGTGCTTCAGGTCGGCGTACTTCTTGAACGACCCCGACGAGAAGAGGTCGTTCATCTTGGACCAATCCTTGATCGCAACCAGGCAAGCAAGCCGATCGAGAAATGCAGGATCGATCACAACTAGCTAATGATTTGATCAACCAGCCGGGCTGGCCGGCGGTGGCGAGAGCTTGGAACAATTTTAATGGCGGGTGATCTGAAAGTGGCTAGCTTTGATCACAAATCACATTTTTTTTCTTGGGATTCTGATGATAATGCAGCGACAAGATTACGAGGATTTGACAGATGTCGGGAGCAATGGCTTGGGTGGAAGATCGACAGAGAGGAAGGGTGCCAATTGGCGAGGCGAGGGGAGAAGAAACAAGAAAGGCCATCATTCCTAGAAATTAAAAGCTGGCATCCAACGAACGGAACGGACGTGCGGAGGTTGAAGATTGTGCTTCTCTGTGTCTCCATTTGTGTTGGGGTTGACTGAGTGTACAGAGATCTGCAGAGTATGTGTGTTGTGGCGAGCACGGCTCTCTCCCAAGCTATTTAGGGCTTGCCATATGCTTTTACATGGCTGCATCATGGGAGACAATCAATGGTTTAAAGGCACTAATTTTTATCAATGGTTTAAGAGCATCTGTCCTGGACATCCTCCGAATGATTACAAAGTTTACTACCATTGAACCTTACTTATTGGTAGAGTAAAACCAACGACTCTGTCATCACACCACCGATTTTGCACATATTTTTTAAGTTGATAGCACATATTTTGATGTTGATAGCACTGTACTACACGAACATGAACGGTGGTTTTATCTAATATCCAACAAATATGTATACATTATAGACCACATAATGTTTATTTAATTTCTTAGGAGAAATGGAAGGGAGCCCCCTACCATATGATTTTTCATCAAAAAGCATATAGAAGTAAAAGAAGAGAGAGCACAGGTAAGTGGTACAGTTGAGAAAGGCACACACAGGAGCAGAATAGAACATAACTAAACGTCTAAACAAAAGCTTTGCCTTTCCGTAAACTTGTTCAAAGAATGGAATGGACCCCAACCACAGTGCCAGCCTCGACGGTGTTGAAGCTATACATGTCAACGCCAAAGTAGTCGACGTTGACCTACCTGCTCCCATGAAGCCGTGGGTGAGCCAGTAGGTCAACGTGGCCGAGGTTAGCACTATCAAGGCTGTCATTGAGCTAGGGGACACATAGTCGCGCAACGTAGTTGTCTTCCTTGCCCTAACAGAGGGAGATAACTTGCCGTTCTCTCTCCTCCCCTCTCTAATTAATCTCAAATCTTTTTTTCAGCCAAGATAGCCGAAGGATTGGCCGCCCAAATTTTCATTAAGATTGTAGGAGAAAAATACAAGGTAAAATTAAAACATACATCGACAGTATGTTATCAAAACCATTGGTGCACCAGAGCAATTCTGGGCACATGTGTAAAGAAAGCAGAGAAAGACTTAGGTCTACTCCTCATGTTCTTTGAAGATAACGGCAGCTCGCCAAATTGTGACCTCATCTCTGATGCTGAAAAGTTGTGCTGCTGTTGTTGCCCTGTTGTTAAGCACTGTAGCGCTCCTTTCTTTCTAGATGAACCAACACACCATGAGAAGGGAGTCAAAATCTTTCAGCATGTCGCGCTAAAGTTCGCCCTTGTAGCAATTCACCGGTCTTCTAACTCCATCCCCTAGTCTCTAGGTAGTTGAAAGTGAACCCCTACTCAACTCCTGAGCAAATCCCAAACTGAATTGGTGCAATTGAAAAGGACGAACAGATGTACACAGTCTTCACTCACTGCCGAGCACAAGTGGCAGTTTTGTTGGTGATCCAGGCGATCCTCTCTTTTGCAGGTTATTTGCAGTAAGACATCCCCCCTAGAGCGCTAGCCACATGAAAAATTTGATGTGGCACTCGAGTCACTCATACCATGTTGCTCCAACGCTACTTCGTCCTAGAAAGGAAGAACATATTGTAAACTGCTGAGACTGAGAAATGTCAATCTTTGGCGGTAGTCCACACAATTGTGTCATCTTCATCAGGGCTTAGTTGTTGGCCTTCAACGAGGTTCCATAAAGCAAAGTATTCACTAATGGCTTTGTTAGACGGCCCCTAGCAATGTATTTTACTCATATGTAATTAACTAGACCCTCCGCCACCGAAATTTCAACCTTTCTCACAAAGCTGAAGTGGGTTGGCATTGAGGACATGATACTCCCACAAGGCAACCAATTTGGTCTCCAAAAGTCTGCTTTGGCACCATTCCTCACTATCACCTTCATTGCCGAAAAGAAAATGCTCTCAAGATCCTTAGGATTCTTCGTATTTGGCTTTGTCCAGGGGCAGGGGCAGACCTAGGCTCGGGCAACCTAGGCCATGGCCCGAGGCCTAAGATGGAAGGCCCAGTGCACATTTCGATTTTTCACCACGTACACAATTGTTGGGCCAATTGCAATGGGGCGCACTGGGCCTTGGCCCATTTCTAGGTCCGCCCCTGTCCAGGGGCGATTGATGTGGTCTACCTTTAGCGCCAGCCATTTTAGGCGAAGTACGTGACCAATGAGGTGCAAATCTTTGATCCTGAGGCCTCCATAATTGATCGATGAACAGACCTGGTTCCATGCCACGAGGCAGTGGCCACCATTTACATCTTCCTGCCCTTTCCAAAGAAAGCCTCAACATTTCCGTCGAATTTCTCTAATCGCCCATTGTGGGAGTTCCAAGACCGAGAGGAAGTGAATGGACAACACCAACACCGTCTTGATCAGCTGTAGTTGATCCCCGGACTGTAGCAATTTAGGTTTCCATCCGGCTACCTTTTTGGAGAATTTGTCAAGCAAATGTTGTAGGTCCTGTTTTGTCAATCTACGTGTTGAGGGTGGCAGGCCCAAGTAGGTTTTAGGGAAGTCTTCAGTTGTGCAACACAAGGCCGCCTTGACCATCTCCGTTTGCTACTCATTGGCGTGATGGCATTCTTGGACATATTTGTCTTCAATCTAGTTGTATCCACAACAAGGTCTAGAATTTGCTTCATTGCTAGCATTTCATGCTCAATTGGTGGAAAGAAGATCACTGCATCATCTGCATATAAGGACACATTAGGGGGCCTTGATGTTCTGTCAATCATTGATAACACTCAGTCCGCAACCGTAGAAGTGAGCAGGGCATGTAGAAGATCCATGACCAGCACAAACAGAAAAGGGGACAGGAGATCCCCTATCGCAGACCCCTTGCCAAGCAGTGTTTGAAAGAGAGATTGGGATGAGCTTATAAGCCACACGCCAAACGAGAAAGATCATTAGCGCATTATTAATTAAGTATTCGCTATAACAAACTTGTAAAATGGATTTATTTATTTTTTAAGAAACTTATATATATAATTTTTTTTAAAAAACACATCATATAGCAGTTCAAAAAACGTGTTCATGGTAAATAAGGGAGAAGTCTAAGCCGATAAGTAGTTTCAAACAGTCTTAAAAGGAAGGCTTTTGTATCCATTGGTACCTACTGTCGTTCAGCTTCACTATTTGGGGCCAAAACCCCTATAGTGTAACATTCTTAGCAGAAATGTCCATGAGACAGAGTCAAAAGCCTTTGAGATGTCTAGTTTAAGTAGAATCATCAGATCTCAAATCTCCTTCAAATCGGCTCTGTTGCTGCCGTACCAGCCGAGAAAAGGAGCGCACTGAGGATGAGGAGTACTCCCGTCGTTTCAAATTATTTGTCGTTCTAGCAAATCCTACACTAATCAAGGAGCTAGGTAAATTACATTGTTACCCTCATTAAATACATTGTAGTTGTATTTCTAAAGCAGTCATTAATTCTAATTAGTTGAGATGAGCTAATAAGAGTTGTGAGTGCATTAATATGTGGCTGTATTAATAAAGAGTAGGAAGAGAAATTCATATCTAAAAGTGTTTTAAAATATAAGAACAACAAGTATTTTGGTAAAAAATTTAAATCCTAGAAACTGTGAAACGGAGGGAGCAGTAGAAGTAGCACGAGAAGATGCGAAATCTAGGAGGCGCACGTACTGGGAGTGGATCGGGCCGAAAGTGGTTTGAGCCCATTTGCCCACCTGTAAAGGCCCACAGGCCACAGCCGCCGCCGCGGAGACCCCCACTCTGCGGCGCGGCGGCTCGCCGAGGCGATGGACGGCGGCGGCAGCGGCGGCGGCGACGGCGATAGAGGCCGCCAGCCTCGTGCCGTCTTCATGGCCTTCGGCACCCGCGGCGACGTCTTCCCCATCGCCGTACGCCCTCTACTCTCCTTTCATACTTTTTGGGCTCTCGTCCGTGTGATTCGAGCGCAAGATGCAATTCCACTTGATTTTCTAGCGGATGGGGGATGCTTTGTTTACTCTTCGAATGACTCCATGGAGCCGATACGCCTAACCTCGAATCCATTTTTTTGTTCTTCTTTTCATCAGGCACTAGCCGCAGCTTTTGCGCAGGACCAACGACAGTATGCTGTGGTGTTCATCACTCATTCAGCACACCAGGTTTGATTCATTTGGAAACTAAAACTGAATAAACCTGCATAGCTGACTAGCTTCATGTGTGGGTTCACATAGTGAGTTTTGATGCAGAGCTTGTCAACACATCTAGCAGACTGTAATGTTAGATACATGCCTGTGTCAAGCCCACCTGTCCTTGCTGCCGAACAGCTCGAGAGCATCTCATGTAAGTGCCATGAAGTCACAACAATCTCATGTTTGTAATTTTCTTTGCAAATATGGTTTATCATGCAAGCATTTTTTGATAGGTGATTCTGTTCAATCAAATGTTGAGCATGGCTCCTTTTCGCAGAGGAAAAAGATCATTCAGATGGAGCACAGGAAAGAGTGCTTATCTGCCGTTGAAGATGTCTTTGGAAATGAGACAAGCATTCATGGCGATTTCATTGTGATCAACTTCTTTGCCCTGGTGAGGATCTTGTTAACAGAGTAATCATCATGTTCGCTAGAAGTTAAGTAGTGGGGTTCCTGGTTCAACCTTCAGTTAGATCTTGTGTAGCTTAATTCACTCATCAAAACATTGGAGGTAATGCTAGAAGCCTAGAATCCTGCCATACCAATTAATGTTGAAAATATGGAATTCCATTGTTTCAGGATGCACTACAACATTTCCAGGACAATTTCAGTCAGTCTTATCTAGGAATGATCCATGATGTAGCTATTAAATGCATTCTATGGTCATAATATTCCATTCAATTTCATGATTCAGAGATAATACTAGAACATGGTCTGCACTATCCATGTTTGGCACTAGAACAGGTCCAGGACAATACCTATCATTCAGAATAATTTTTAATGCATCTGTAAAAGGCATCACATGGCCAAAATTGTGTGAAAATAGACGTAATTTTAGTCTTCATCACTATTTAGGAAGGTTGGCATCTTGCAGAATTGTTCCAAGTTAAGTGCATCATTGCTGCTCCCTATTTTGTTCCATACAGGTAACTTGGGGTTTTATAAAATTTTTTATGAGGATATTGCCCAACTTTTCTATTGTCTTCTGTATGATTCTAATTCATCCAAATTCTTTAATTTGTTTGTACTTTGTAGTGCACCTGCATCATTTGAACGCCAATTTAAACAAAGCCTTCCTCTTCTATACAAGTACTTTCAAGAAGCTCCCCCAAACATGGTACAAAATTTGCTCTTTAGTAACAATGTAATGCTAGTGTACTGTACCTCATTGGATTCTTATTTTTGCACTTTCTATTTTTTGACAAGTCTAGCATTGACCAAAAATTGACATGGGGTGTGTGTGTGCGCGCCATCATCTTAGTGAATAAACAATAGACCAGTATCCTGCCAGTTGCAATTCCTGAAGCTAAACTTATATAGTTACATTATATGTGGACGCAGTCATCATGTTTCCAGTCCTTAGTATCTTGGTGGAGTTTTTGTTATTGTACCGGTTCAGTATATACATTTTGTAGATTCTCAAATGGCACTGCTTTGATATATGTGGGTAATATGCCACCTTCTATTGCCTTATAATGTATCATCTGCTTTGCACCGGAAAGAAAATGATGCTGGGAAACATGTTAGGTCTGCTGGACAGACATTACACACTGGATGTGGGCACTGTTCATGGAAAGTTGGGGATCATGGAGAAATGATAGTCTAAATCTTAGCCCTATTCCTTTTACAGTGAGTGAAAGAATTTACAATATATATTTTTTGTTTATATCTGACTATCTGTGCAATCCTGTTCTATTGTGCAGTTTCTATAATAAGGGCTCTACTGAGGTTGGATTTATTTAATAACTGCAGGATCCAGTAACAAATCTTCCTCTCTGGTATATGCGAGAAGAATCTCCATTGTTACTGTAAAACTCATTTACTCTATCAATATTAAGCCTGTATCTTGATATTAACATATATCAATACTTTTGAAACATTGCTAAATTTAAGCCAATTAAGACATGTGATGGTAGTTATTAGTTGGACATGGATAAAACAGTTGTCTGAAAATGAAATATTGTAGCTTCTTTTGAATTTTGATTACTTGATTATACTGAATAAATGAGCTCCTTGGTCATCATTTGAGCAGGTATGGTTTCAGCAAGGAAATTGTTGAGTGCCCAGGTAAGCATTGCTAGGGCCCTGTATCTGCCTTAAATCCTTAAAGCTATTTTATACTTAGTCCATTCATATGAAACCAAAGTTTGATATTTATTGTGTAATACCATGACAGGATATTGGCCATTCAGCGCTCATGTTTGTGGCTTTTGGTTTCTTCCTATGGCCTGGCAATTTTCTTGTAAGAAATGCAAGGAGTTACTGTGGGGAAATGCCAGTAATTCATATGGTGGTACTCTCTGTATAAATCATGCTGGCCTAGAACACTTTACAATGGGAAATTCTAATTTGTCCTTACCTATATTTATAGGGTTAAGTTCCATCAGTAGGTGAGTTTCTTATTCTAGCAAATTTATGTCCGTATTTCTATTTTATACAATGACATTTCTCCTCGCCAGTGCAGTGCCCTTGATATGTTTATTTATTTCTTTTACATTTTTATTGTTAGAGACTTTAGAGCTGTATGATTTCTCCATAAGTGTTCTCTGAATGATAACTTATTAAAATATGGGGATCAAACTTTATGAAATTGATATCTCACTCATGCCCTTAAAAATGTTGACTGCTCACGGATACACATTTTCTTTTGAATCTAGCTGTTGATAAGCTCACTGTTCTTATTTCGTGATTAGTTTCATAACTTTAGGAGTAAAATTTCTTCTATTTCATTAATTAACCCTTTGAAGGAATTAGGCCTTTCTTGGCATATTTATCATGAAATCAATTTCTGCAGCATGGGTTTTCTTAGAAATCCGAAAGCCTTTCTTATGGTGTTTAAAGCTGTCATAGAGAAAACAGATCACAGGTTTATCCTTTTCTCATCTGGATACCAGCCATTAGATTCTGCAATACAATCTGTTGCTTATTCAGTAGCAGAATCAAGTGAGGCATCTGCTCTTCATTGTGATAGCACTCTCCTTTTTAACAGTCGACTCTTTTGCTTTTCTGGGTGAGTAATGTCATAAACTTGTTTTTTCTTCTTGGAAATTGGTACATGATCTGGTCAACGACATGCCTACCTTTTCAGATCAATACCATACAGTTGGCTCTTTCCTAAATGTGCAGTTGCTATTCACCATGCTGGCAGGTAAAATAAATCTACATTTTCTCACAGTGGCCCAGCATATGATTGATAAATTTTCACGTTGCTCTCTCTACAAAATTTCTAATTTTTTGATACTTCTGTAACAGTGGATCTACAGCTGCAGCACTTTTTGCTGGCATCCCTCAGGTGATAAATGCTGCAACTATACACTGATATTTTTTGTATTGTTTGATCACTCTGGCGGTTCAATATTTTTCTTTATACTCCTGTTTTTGAAATCACTTGAAGGGTGACAGGCAAAGATTCAAACAGTGTTCTGTCTTCTATATTCCACATAATACATGTCTGTTATAAAACTATGTGTTATGAGATGCTTCCAGATTGCTCACACAGTCCTCTCATGCAGATTGCATGTCCCTTCCTGTTGGACCAGTTTTACTGGGCAGAAAGGCTACACTGGTTAGGAGTGGCACCTGAGCCCCTACGAAGACAACATCTAATTCCAGATACTGACAATGCCTCAAGCATTAACGATGCTGCAGATATGCTGGTTGGAGCTATCAAATCAGCATTATCACCTGAAATTAAAGCTCAGGCAACCACGGTTGCTAACAAACTTTCTTCTGAGGTGTGTCCTTCAGTGACACATTACGAATGTCGGTCGTGCTTATTTTCTGAGACACTGTAGCTTGACTACTTTTCATCTTGCTCATCGCAGGACGGGGTTGGAGAAGCCCTCAGGATCTTGAAAGAGAGAGTTTTGCCTCAAAGTAAAAGTTAAGCAATAAGAAGCAGGCGATATGACGCACCACATGCATGTAAAATAGTAATAGGCTTTGAATTAGCATTTTTCACCCCAATTGATTTGACCGCCAGATGAGCAGGAAAACCGCCTTGATCACTATTTTTCTTGTTTAGAAATGGAATGGCAATATGATGAACTTATGCATAGACTTCCTTGTATTATACTCCCTCCGTCTCAAAATAATAAAACTTAGTACTAAATATGACATATCCTAGTACTACGAATCTGGACAGGCCCTGTCTAGATCCCTGTCTAGATCTAGACAGATATTTTGAGACGGAGGGAGATATAATAAAACTTTATAAAACCCACAGCCATGATATATCTAGATCCTCCTAGTCCCACTCATGGAAATGAAAATTACATGGCAAACATCATTTTTCTTGTTGAACAACAACTTGGATTGGATTGCTTGAGAGATAACAGCAAAAACGTCAACATCTTAAGGTATTTTCTATCAGTTCACTGTTGCACACCAATCACCAAGCAGAGCAGCTAATATAATGTGAATACTTACTGACAACAAAGCAGGTAACTTCCAGTGAAACAGGCAATAATGCCAAACCTGCACACTACTCTATCTATCTTAAAATATAAAAAAATTTAAAATTAGCACGTGTATTAAAAAAGTTGGTGGAATTAAATGGAAAAATATTGCGATTGGTTGAGAAGACAAAATAGGTGAGAAACTTTAATGATGAAAATTTATATTGGTTGAAAAGAGAATATAGATATAGAAGTTATTATATTTGAACAAATTTTGAGTGATAGAAGTTGTTATATTTTGGAACGGAAGAAGTAATAAAGATTGCATCTGTCAGCTACAGTGCAACTGCAATTTCTAGTAGTAGTAGCAGGTGACACTGTTGTCACCTCACCCTGGCAATCACAAGGCTTTGTGAAATGGTTGAGGTTCAGCTTGAAGTGAATGGTTCAGGTTCAGTTAGGCAAGTTTGAGCTTGCAGAGCTAGCCAACTCCATGCACCGCTGCTCTTTGCAAGCAGGTAAACAACTCCACAAAAAGCGCGGGAAAATGTTCTCGCGCTCTCTCTCTCTCTATATATGAGCAATGAGCAGTTGAGCACCCAAACCCAGCAAGCTTCAAATCACCGGAAGCCACCACCACCACCAACGCGAGCAATGGCGCGCCACCACCTCGTCCTGCACGCCATCGCCACTGCGACGCCGGCGGCGTGGGGGCAGCTCGGCGCGGCGGCAGCGGCGTTCCTGGCCGTGTGCGCGCTGGCGCTGGCGCTGTGCGCGTCGCACGCGGCGCCGGACCGTCTGCGGCGCGCGCTGGCGAGCGTGAGCCGCCGGAGGACGGAGCCGGTCATCAGCATCCACCAGGTGCAGCCCGGCGGCGAGCTGGCAGACGACGGGCCACCGCCGTGCGTCTGGCAGAAGAACATCCTCATGGGCGGCAAGTGCCAACTCCCCGACTTCTCCGGCGTGATCAACTACGACGCCGCCGGCAACGTCGTCGCGCCCGGCCGCCCCGGCGCCGTGCCGGCGGCGCTCGGCTGGTGAAGAGATGGAAAGGCAGCAACATGTCCGTCAGTCCGTGGGCCACCTCGGTGAAATTACAGAGTGACATTCGTAGAGTTTATTTCTTCCAACCTATTTTGTGAGGAGGGTCTGATTGAATGCAATGAAATAATAATTCAAAGCAATTCAAATGCTAAAATTGCAACCTGGAATTTGTGCTCTTTGATTTATGGGTCAACGTGCCAATGTGAAAAGCGTATGCCTGGAAGGCATTTCTACAGCTACGAGCCTACAGCTTGGAAGCTAAAGACAAATGAATACGTGATCGAACCATTGCAAAAATTTAAGGACTTGAGTAGGTGACTGTAGCCCGGACGTCCAATATTTACATATCCCTGTATGATGTTTTATCACATGTAAAGAAATGTTTCTGATGTTTTATTATTTAATAAAAAAGTTTTAAAAAAGGATTGTTTCAAATATTTTATTGTTTAATAAAAAATATTTCATTATTGATAAAAATATTTCAACTAGATATAACCTTAAAAAAACTAATTGCAATAGGAAGATCCTACTATGTGTAACACAGAGAAAAACACAATACGCATCGTATGTAATATCCACCCTATATGTAATATTCACCCCAAAAAATAGTGGAACAGTCAAATACAATAAAATGTAATAAAGAAAAATAATAGATTGCAACAAAGTTATTACTCGTGCTCTTTCTCTACTTTGATCATTAGATCTATCTTCTTTCTCAACTCCGTTAACCGTATCTGTCTTCTTTCTCTATCTCGGTGATCGAATCTATCTTCTTTCTTACTCCAGTGACAAAAACCGTCTTCTCTGCTCCAATTGTCGTATTTGCGCTTTCCATACACAGAGCAAGATTCTTGGTCTCGGGAGAGAGCAAAGAAGAGAACAAGAGCAGCGCTCGTCCACCACTCTCCCCAGTTCTCCTGGCCGCCAGGCAGCATCGGCACCAAGCAACCACGCCTCCGACAGATCTGTCCGCCACCACGGGAGCCCCTCCGACGCTGGCGCGGCACGCAAGGAGAAGAAGTAGATGCGACGTCGTCAATAGGTTAGAGAAGGAGCTGCTTGGTGGGAGCAGGAGGGCTCTGGGGAGGGAGGTGCTTGGTGGGAATAGGTGGACGTCGCATTGATGCCTAGCCTAGGGGGTGGCGTCCGATATTTCTCCTAGATCTGAATAAAATCGTTTTCGAAAAAATAATTTTTAGATAAAAATTTTATACCCGGTATTGTTAACGGTCTAAATGTTAAGGTTAAAAACATAAAATAAAAATCCTAAATCAATTCTAAAATTTAAAATTAATAATGGCTTATAAATGGCACCTCACACAGGCTTAGCCTCTAAGGTGGTGTGTGAATCAGCTTATAAATATAGTTTATAAGTCGTACGTAAAATAAGAAATATTATTGACGAATGATTACTATTAGAAACTTGAAAAATGAATCTATTTTATTTTTTAAGATGCTTTTATATAGAAAGTTTTTTTTAAAAAACGTATCATTTTATATTTAAAAAACATGCTAATAAAAATCGAGGAAATAACCATAACTGCAAGCTAAAAACAATACCATCTAACACTATATTATAGTTATCAACACCGCATTCAATCTTGTAGATAGATAGCTATGCAAAACATCATATTTAATAATCTCTAAATACAAAAAGAGAACAAATGTTCCACCCAACAATGTGACCGTGTATTAATTCACGTCCACCAAATCTGGAATACGTTTCCTCCTTGGTCAGGCGAAGAAAAAGGAAAAACCTGTGATATTTTCCTTTGACCAAGATGACTGATGACGACCCACACTTCAATTCGAAGGTCAAAACCGTAATTATCCTAAGGCCAGCTGTATTAACGTTGCCGCCTAGCTCCACTCAGGCCGGTTTCATAGTGCTCTTGTTGCTTCGAGTTCTCCCAGGTGGGGGGAAGAGTTCGAGCGCCATGGGCGCCAGCCGCCTCGTTCAGACCAATGCTCTCTTCAGGAAAAACCTTGTGATCCAGGCGAAGCGTCTCGATCTTTCTCTTCCTTTCAGATTGATTTCGTCGAGGTGTAGAGTTGTATTAGCAAAATTACGCCTTTCCTTGAACGAAAATTTTTGTTCTGCTTTCGTTGTCTTGCTTGGATGATTAAGTAGTTAGAATTAGTTAAGAAATGCATATTTAGCAAGTTTTTCTGCTTGCGGATTTGGGTGAAAAGAACTCATTCTTCACAGGATTAATTCTTGTTATGTTCAATCCTGTAATTCTGATGCTACACGAATTTTCCGATTCCAAGACTGAATCTTTCACCCAGCATGAACGAAAATTCCTGCCGCTAACGCCATTGTGCTATGTTTGTTCATACCAACGTTGATTTTTTTTCATCAAGATCAGTCACCCATGGAGCTCAATTTTGGTTCTTGTGGCCTCCCAATCCGCAGAGGCGCGCGGGGAAGACGAACTGCTGCGTCATCCTCTTCCCGCTGCTCCTCTTCTCGGTCATCGGGGGCCTCCTGATTGCCATCAACATCGAGCTGTCGCGAGGGATCGCCGCCGACTCCGTCGACTGCTCGTGCAGCAGCGGCGTCAGCGTGGCGGAGAACACCACGGGGGGATTGGAGTGCCCGTTGCCCCGTGCCCCCAAATGGCCCCCCGAGCTGCAGATCCCGCCGCCGCAGCGCCGCGCCGTCAGGGACGGCGATCTCTTCCCGACGCCTCGTGCAGAGCCGCAGGGTCCTGCGCCGCCACCTTCCTCGTGACCGGCAGCAACCGCTCGTTTGTAGCAAGTATGCCCTTTTCTTTTAGTGCAGTTACAAGGTTGTGGTTTTGTCGGCTTGTTTTTTTAATAATGGAAATGGTTTATATATCTGGTCTCTGCTGACATGCGCACAGGCAAGGTTTTGTTGACTTGTAGTTTTAATCTGACGGTGAGCAGTCTTTCAGTCTTTGATAGCTTCTGTTACTTGCAGGTGTGATGGACAACATGTTACCTGCTCACAATTCTTTGGTGAACTTGTTGTCTGACATTTCCGCTTTAGCCGATTATGTTCTGGTTAGTGTCCTTGATTTCTATGTCTGAACCTTGTTCAGGAAGATTTTTGTTTAGAGAATATGTATGAGTGTTGCGTATTTTTGTCGAAGATGGAAAAGAGTTGAGGCATTTTGTAATGTATCTACAATTGCAGGCAGATGATGAGTATTCTTTCTATGGCTTTGGAGTTGGCTCCTTTCTTCAGAAGACATGCACCCCAAACTTGACATTTTCTTTTGCATTTCAAAGTGGCAATAGAACTGGGACTGCAGGTAAGTTTTTCTCCATGTAAGATCAAAAGTTGTGCTTGCACATTGTTTAGTAGAAAAATGTGCAGTACCAATGATTTCAACTATTCTCAATACTAGCCTATTAAGGTTCTAATTCAAAGAACATGGAACAATGATTAAATTCATTTACAGACATTCTCTCTGTTTTCAAAACTAGCAATGCCACTACAGGTACTACTACATGTTAGTCATTCTAATGTTTACTAATGCATGGAATAGATGTGCGATGTACCCAAGGGTTAATGCTCTGGCGTGACAGTTCGTGGCTCATCAATGATGAACTCTATAGAGGTTACTACCAAGGAAATAATAAGAACAAGACCAATTAAATTGCTGCAGGTCATAATTTCTAATGTGCCCTCAATCAGTTCTTCAAATCTACCACTCATTAACATTAAATTCATCTGTTTGCAGCTTATGACTTCTTAAGCTCTGATCAGGGCAACTTTAACGTGTTCATCTCATATAACTCAACCAAAAAGTTTGATGCTTATGAAGCAGACATCACTCTCACTTTTAATCAAGAAGGGGCTTGGCAAGCACCTAGATTGGTTCAAGTTCCACGATTGATTAATATGGTATCTGTTTTCCAAATTAAAAATTTGGACTAGTCGATTATTTATATTTATCATATCATCCCTGATTGCTTTATGGATTTTCATCCGTATATCATCGTATGTATAACCTTAGTCAATGTGGCATGCATATCATTCCCAAATCTTTATTTTACGGCTCAGTTGTGTACTATTCTGTTTACTGTTAGCTGATTTCTCATGCTTAGTCATTGCTCTTCACTTCATATAGTTTTAACATTGCAGGCTTCAAATGCATACCTTCATCTAAGGGGCAGTAGCCTCAAGATCTCATTTGATTTTGTCAAAGAAATGCCCAGAGCAGCTCGACCAATGAGGCTATTTGATATATCTTCATTAATAGGGCAGCTTCCTTATGTATGGACTATGGAACTTCTTTTCCTGGTATGAATATTTCACCAGTTTATTTGAATGATGTGAGATTTTTTTTGGCACTTTAACAGGCAAATAACTGTGGTACAAGCTTAATTTGTAATGATTAATGAATTGATAATATAGGTAATTCTGACCAACATTGTATATGAGAAGCAAAAGAAGCTAAGGATTATGATGAAGATGCATGGTCTTGGTGATTTTTCATATTGGACTATCTCATACTGCTATTTTTTTCTTCTATCGCTGCTTTATGTGATGTCCTTCACGTTATTTGGTTCTGTTCTTGGTAAGATATCTTTTATCTAGGGATGTATTCTGTGATTATCCAAATAAAACTAAGCATGAACTAAAGTGACTCAGGTCACATAATGTTGATATTTCACCTATTTCTGTTAGTTCCTCGTTTGATACAAGAAAAGAGAAGTCTCCTGGAAAAGTTATAAATTGGAGGCAAGTTGCTTATACTTATACCTTTATCTGTTTTTCAGGTTTAAGATTCTTTCGACTGAACGACTACAGTCTGCAGTTTGTGTATTACATTGCTTATATGAATTTGCAGATTTCGTTTGCATTTCTTATGGCAACATGCTTTTCTAGTGTGAGGACAGCTACTGGTATGCTTTGATATATAAGTAATCTCAGCATATCCATTTCTTAAAATTATGAAATTTACTCTGATTATTTGGCATATCATGCCTCAGTGACAGGATACTTCTATATAATTGGTTCTGGCCTTTTAGGAGAATTTTTATTCAGGTCTTATGTCGAAGATGTTTCCCTCTCAAGTATGTACAAGTTTATCTTTACAATAATATCCGTAATTCTTTGGTTGCTGTATTCATCTTGTCCCTTGCATTGTTGCAGTTGTGCCTATTTGTTCTCTTGCTAGTCTTGCTATAGTGGCCATAGGATCTTTCTGTTTATTTGGCTGTGTATGAGCTGCCACAATGATAACTTTCTTATTTTTCCTTTAGTAGAAGTTTTTCCTTCTATAGCACTGCAATTTTTGACACTCACTAACTTGTGGTCCCAAGCCCATATGCCAATGAGACAAGGATTGGCAAATAAGGGATTGGAAAACTTTGAAACAGTTAAGAAGGAACTGCCGCGTAGGATAGAACTAGTCATCAAACTGTGCATTTGCACCAGCTAGTAATTTATATTTTTATATTAAAAATGTAAAATTAATATGTTTTATGAACATGCAATATACTCACAGATCTAATTGGTACTTTCTTTTCTTGTTCTTTTATGGGTAATCCCTTCACTTTTGCCTAACCAGTTTGTTGTACATTAACTAGAAAACTTCTTTCTCGGCCTCTAGCTGGTCTCTTCTATTTCTACCGTTATCAATTTCCTCTCGTTTGGTAAGGCGCAGCCATGAGTTTAGTGGAATATGGACCTTTTTAGATAATGGAAGTATAACTTCCGATCTACTAAGTATGCACACAACCATAATGAAGAGAACCAAATGCAAGCCTTGATCTACTTGTAAATCAGAAACTTATTCACTTCTTTTAGTGTAAATCCAACAAGATGTTAATATTCATTCAAGCAAAACCAATCTGAACTCTCCATATGAGAATAGTTGTAATGTTACTACACTTAACTGGGCCACATAGGACACCATTAACATGCCTGGATAGTATCTCACATAGCCCTTTCTTGCCTTTTATTTTCAGCTGGATCTACTTGTAATCAACAAAAAAAGCATACTGTCCTTTTGAATTAAAGCTATATTTTTGTTTTATGCATGTTTTCTTTTGCACATAACAGATGGTTGTGATGTTATTTTTAAATTAATGTAGGACTAATGTGGTGATGTCTAATCAGTAAAGATAAACTTGTGGGATATTTTTATGCTGCAATTACCTATGATTTTAGTGCTTTTCCCATGTCAGTGTCTATTACTATTTTCCAATAAATTTGTGGAAATTTTGTATTTGTTCATCTCAAGGAAGCTGGATTACGCTTTTGGAGTTTTTCCCTGCATTTTCATTGTATCGCGTTATCCATGAGTTTGCGCAATCTGCATTGCTCGAGAATTATATGAACTCTTACGGGATGAATTGGATCGACTTGAATGATCCCAAAAATAGAATGAGAGGCGTTTTGACCATAATGGTACTAGAATGGTTTCTGTTCCTTTTATTGGCATTCTATTTGGATCAATTCGGTTCCTTCCAAAATGGAATAAGAAAAGCAGCAGTACTTTTTCACTTGCACATTGATAAGAATCGTTGTCAAGCTACTCAGCAGACTATCCAGCTTCAAGAGTTCAAAGCCTCTGCTGACAATGAGAAGACAGATGTTATCAAAGAGGTATGCTCTTTTGTTCTGTATACTCCTATAATATCTATCCTTTTGTACAACACTTCTGCTCTATCATTTCTGTTAAGCTTTCTAATCATAGGCTAGAAGTAACTTATATGTCAGTTCATCCCTTATACTATGGCATGTCAAAACTCAAAAGTTGAGCTTGGACCCTTGGGGTTTACATTTTATCTTATTTTTTACCTTCTTTTTTTCCATCTACCAAACTTCAATGCTGTATGGAATACAAATACGTAAGATAGTTTAGACAAGCATACTGATAAATGTTGAAATTAGTCCTGCATGTATGTATTTGCACAGACCATCATGAGCATTAATTTAGTTTTGTCATGATTTTTCAGAGAGAAACAGTTGAACAGATCTTACAAGAATCAAACAGTAGCTGCTTGGTCATCTGTGACAACCTTAAGAAAGTGTATCGTGGAAAAGATGGGAATGAAAAAAAAGTTGCTGTCAGAGGGCTATCTCTTGCTATGCCACGTGGGCAATGTTTTGGTGTTCTTGGACCAAACGGCGCTGGAAAAACCACTCTCATTAACATGGTAACTGTGATTAAATTTTAGATCTTAATAACAAAACAAATAAAATTTAGTATATTTAGATAACAATGAAACAAATAAGTAGTATGTAAACATTTTTTTGCACAGTTCCCCTTCCCGAGGACATAAGGCCACTTTCAAGACCAGGAACAGTCATACATTTCTTTAAATACATGCCTAGGTAGTCATGTACCTATATAATCCCCCTGGAAAAAGACCTGTAGAATCAAAATCCAGATTTTCTGTTTGTCACAAATGATCCCTATATAGATCACTTACAAATACAACTGATGTTTCATTTGGTCACATCACATTATCGGATCTAAGATTCTCTTAACCTGACAACAGTTGACTGGATTTACTAAACCTACATCTGGCCCGGCGTACATTGAAGGAATGGACATACAATGCGAGATGAACAAAATTTATGCAGGAATCGGTGTTTGTCCACAGCACGAGTAATCTAATCTCACTCTGATGTTTCTGAACTACAATTTTTAGCTTAGGCCAGCCTTTAAAGCAATGTAGATGGTGAACTTAAATTAAATTTCCCCTTTTTATTTTCTTGTTGCAGCTTGCTTTGGGAAACGCTGACTGGTCGTGAGCATTTGATGTTCTATGGCAGGCTTAAGAATTTGAGGGCTGCACCATTAACTCAGGTAATATGTGATCATTTGTTAATAACTTACTACCTCCGTATTTAAATACATGACACACTGCAACTTTGGCCACTAATTTTCTGTTAGAATATAATGATAATATCTAACAAAATTATAATATTGTAAAAGCACTTATGAAGAGAAATCTACCCATATGATTTTTATGCTTTCAAACTAAATATTCTAAGACCTATTGATGATCAAAGTTTTAAAAGTTTATAGGACTGATTTGTCTATTCACAGAAAGAAAGGGGTGAAATATGCTGTGCAAGATCCAGGGCATGTGATCATTTATTGACAACTTCATAAGTCATTATAACGCAGAGATTTTACATGAAAAAAATTCACCTGCATATAGGACTGATTTGTCCATTCATGTTCATGGGGGGTGTGGGATATCCTGTGGAAGATCCAAGACACATTATCATTCAAGTTGCTTTAACATAGAGTTTATTGTAAGAGTAAATTTCACATAACCACATGTATTATGGTCCAATTTGCACAAAACCACAGGGATTTTGGTATCTGGCACATAACCCCGGTATTACGGTCCAAGAGTTTCACAAAACCACACCGTTAACCAATTTGACTTGTTATTATAGCAAAATAAGAAAGCTTAAATTTAGATGGCTACAACTTGTATATGATGGGTCAAAAAACTTATAAATATGATACATAATTTTAGAACTCATAATAATGGTGGATCAAAAAATAAATGGTCAAATGTATGGTTTTATGAAACTCTATAACCATAATACCTGACGTTATGTGCCACGTGCCAAAATTTCTGTGGTTTTATGCAACATAGAACATAATGCATGTGACTTTGTGAAATTTACTCTTATTATAAATACAAGTTCAACAAACGTTTTCCCAGTCGTTATACTGTTCTAATGTGATTATGATTTCACGAAGAATTATAGCATCTTCATATATTCTTTCACTAACACAAATTTCCATTTACTGGATGCAAAACCAAATCCTCATGCAGTTCTTAAGCAATCATGTAAGATCTCATATTTCTTATTTTTAGGCCATTGAGAAATCTTTGAAAAGTGTTTGCCTGTATGCTGGTGGCGTTGCTGATAAGCTTGTAGGAAAATACAGTGGTGGCATGAAATGTCGTCTCAGTGTTGCAATCTCTCTAATTGGTGAACCTAAGGTACAAATTCATACCTATCAAATTCGGGGAAATTATGAATATTCTTGCATGTATAAATCATGAAGTTTGAACATCCCGCAGGTAGTTTACATGGATGAACCAAGCTCAGGATTGGACCCAGCATCAAGGAAAGACTTATGAATGCTGTCAAGTTTGCCAAGCAGGACAGAGCCATAATTCTCACAAGTACTATAGTTTACTTTCAACTCTGATGCAACAACTGTTAGTTCAGTTAATTACTGTATTTCCACTCGTGGAAATCTTGTTCAGACCACTTACATTATCACATCATACTTCCACCTATTTCCAGCGCACTTGATGGAGGAGGCTGAAGTTCTATGCGACCGGATAGGAATAATCGCAAACGGTAGCTTGCAGTGCATTGGAAACTCTAAAGAGGTACTACATCTGTGCATGTAAACTGATCATATTTTTCATATGTGGCCATTGATGTCAAATGCTAACATGAACCCCCAATCTTTTGCCTTTCCAGCTGAAAGCCAAATATGGAGGCTCATATGTACTCACTGTAACAACTGTGGCTGGCGAGGCAGAGGAGGAGATGAAGAGACTAGTCCAGTCCATCTCCCCTACCATGAACAGGGTGTACAACATCTCCGGGACGCAGAAGTTCGAGATGCCGAAGCAGGAGGTGAGGATCTCTCAAGTGTTTCAGGCCATGGAGTATGCAAAGAGCAGGATGACCGTTCTTGCCTGGGGCTTGGCTGACACAACGCTGGAAGATGTATTCGTGAGAGTTGCCAGGGAGAGTGACACATCCTCTTTGGCCTAATCAAGTAATCAGTAACCAAAGAAAATCCCTTCATGGCTGGAGGATCGTAAGCTGATTGTAGTTAAAATGATGGTGAAACTTGTTCATCTTCAGAGGTCAGACACAGAAGCAGTCTACTGATTCATCCTCTTAAAACAAGCATAATATTATACATTATAGTCAAGAACATGTGGCTGAGTGAATAGAATTTGACAGTATATATAGGTTCTGTTTAAGGGAGATTCTGCTAGCTATAACTTCTTCTATAATTTTTAACCGGCAGAAGCTCTTTTTAAACAGTTCAGATTATGAGAATGAAAATCTATAGTTATAGAATCTATAAAATAAAACAGAAGCCAAAAACTACCAATCCTAGCTCCTTTAAATTTTCACCAGCTATTTTTAAAATATTAAGCTTTTCAAACAGAGTTTCCCTACTCTATTGACCGGTGGTATGCATGCACCTACGTGACAGCTCGCTCCTAGCTGGCTAGCAAGTATAGTAGCATTGTCGTAGCAACAGTGTGTCGTTGGGTTTTATATATGGGCAAAGTTTTGGACGTGAAAGCCACAGCCAAGTCGATCGCTGCCTGCCAGCGTCAGATCTTAGAGCTCAAAAGTAGTAGGGTTGAGAGCTCGGCGCACGTACGGCCATGGGAGCAGCTCGTCGGTTTCGCTTCGGGCTACGAGCGGCGGCCATGGCGCTCCTGCTGCCATTGCTTGTGCTCGCCGCTCCTCCTGTATTCGGCACCGGCGGCGGCCCTTTTGCTGGTGAGCACGTTGTGGAATTACAGTTCCTCTGATAGTGTTACTCTGGTTTCAAGTGTTAGTTGTTTTTTCATTATCTAAAAAAATTGTAAGTTGTTTAAAATTATTAGTGGAAAATTTAAAAGTAGCTTAAATGATTTTATTGTGTTTGTCTTAATTCATTTATATTATATTTGTTGTTCCTCTGTTTTTGTTTATTTGTCACTTTTTGACTATGCACACTTACCAATGCAATCAATTTTTTTAAGCTAAAATAACCAGAATGCCCCTTGTTGAGTGAGATATATAATCTAGAAGCTTCTAAATACATATGGCATCTAAATATCATCTTAGGCCCACAAAGAGCATAATGGAAATTATCTCTTTAGTGTGTAGTGTCCAGTATTTCCGAACCTAAGAAAGTGGTTAAAGTGATAAGTAAATAAAATGGAGGGAGTATTTGGGTTAGGTAAACATATAAAATAAAAAGTGCATAGATGTAACATCCAAGGCCCGAAAACAGTTTTAGGCCCAACTCACTTGACCACACCTAGGCTGTTACATGTTACGCTTTTATTCTTGCTTCGTGCAAAAAATTTAAACCAATGATACAATAAACAGGCTTTTATCCTTATAAACGGGGCAGCGTTCGATTCTGCTTGCTTATTTTCTCGTTTTCCGTAAACACACTTCTTAAACTACTAAACAGTGTATTTTTTTTAAAAAATTATATATAAAAATATCTCCAAAAAATCAAACAGATCAATTTTTTAAGTTTCTAATGGGTAATACTTAATTAATCACATGTTATTAATATTTCTTATTTTACGTACTGCTTATAAACCCAACATAAAAACTATCTCAAATGCCATAGCTGCTAGCACCTGTCTGCATAGTTGTCCAAATGGGCCGTGCCCTGTTGGACCGACCGAGTATGTTGTTATAGTAACCGTGCCCGGACCAACCTAGCACGGGTGGCCATGGGTTGTGCTGGCACGGCCCGAGTAGCCGTGCCGTGCCTAGGCCGGCGGTGCGACACGGCGGGCCAACATGGCACGACCCGTGGATTGTAGCAGCACGGCATGGGCACAGCCGGCATACTACAGTATGCGCTATAGTGACCAGGGGAAGGCCGGAGCGGACCGGACTGGCCCGGCACGTTCGTGCCGTGCCGGCATAACACGGCCCACAACCTTGGTGTGCTGTGCCTAGACCGGGAGGAGACATACCGACCGGCACGGCACAACTCGCTACAAGGACCTTGCCTAAACGGACCATGCCGTAGCAGGCCGTATCGTACCGTGCCTCGGACCTGGTCCGGTCCAGACAACTATACCTGCCTGCCGAGATGAACTGCTGCTGCTTGCTCCCTACTATTGCTGCTCCTCGTGCCATGGGCCAAGGCCTAAGGCCTAGCAGGCCACCTGCTGCTTGCTCTCTCCTCTTCTTTCCTCTTTTCCATTTTTTTTCCTCCAATTATTTCGGGTCGTCACAATAGAAGCTCTAAAAACTAGCTACTACGTTGCATTTGGAATAAGAGGAACTATTAATATATAGATATATAGTAGTTGTTGGATAAAAGCAAAATATAATACATTGATACATGAAACACAACTTCGTTTAAAATTTCTATAATATGTCTGCATAAATTTATTTAACATGGTTGATTTTGTAGAACGTGGGGGATATGGAGCAGGAATTGGAGGCGTAGGTAGTGGCCCCGGTGGGATTCACAATCCTCCAATCTCTTTCATGTACGGCAACCAATACATACCTTCAGTTAAGTGTATTTCACCAAGAAATTTATCTGCCTATAGAAAATAAATTTTTTATCCATCTCAAAAGTATAACAAGAGTTTTCTCTAAAATATGGGAGAATTATTTTTCAAAGTAGCAACTTTTTGGAAAGGATAACAAACATGGAATGGAAGTAGAAAAATTGTACTCCCGGTGGGGTTCACAATCCTCCCATCTCTTTCATGCACGACAACAAATACTACATGTCTACAGGCAAGTGTATTTCACCAAAAAATTTAGCTACATGTAGATAAAGATGAGCCTTTTAACCATATCGAAAATATACCAAGAGTTACTATTATTTATAACTCGTAAAGAGATATCAAATATACTCTCTCCGTTTTTTAAATAAATGACGCTGTTGACTTTTAACACGACGTTTGACTATTTGTCTTATTAAAAAATTAAGTAACTATAGTCTATTTTATTTTAACTTGGTTTATCATTAAGAAAACTTTAAGCATAAATCATATTTTTCATATTTATACTAATTTTTTAATAAGATGAATGGTCAAACATCACAACAAAAATTAAAGACGTCATTTATTAAAAAATAGAGGTAGTATTTGTATAAATATTACATAACTTTTCAAAGGTTATAAATAGTACCATATACAATCTTTAAGCATGATAAAAAAAATCTCGCAAAGACATGGTAGACAAATCCTCTGTTTGTACTTGTACCCACAACTTTATTCGTAAATATTCCTTCATTTTTTTGGAAATCATAGCAACATTCTTTAACTAAATTGCTTTTTACTTCCATAGGTCGTTGGTCAGGCCGCAGGACAGAGCAAGCCAAGGTAACGAACTGACAAGACGAGCGAATAACGTAGCATGAAACCAAAGATATGTGATGGCATATATCTAGAAATTCATGCCCAAAAAGTTTGTATTCGAAATCCGTGTAAATTTGCTCCAAATGTATCCAAAGCTATCGAATAAAGATGAACTATATCTGCTAGTACAAACAAAATTATTTGGAATTAGGAAAGCACTCGTGGTAAAATTATTTGGAATTAATTAGGGAACCGCTGGGTTCTAATTCGTGTGTCCATATTACGCACTTAGCACCTTTCAGTGGGATTTTAGTAAGGTTAAGAACATCTCTTTAAGCAAGAGTTAAGCGCAGGTGGGTAGGTGTGCGTGAGTGTACGTCTTCTATGAAATGAAAGAAAAAAGTTATGGAATTTACGTGAGATTTTTTTTGGAAAAACTTACTGCTCCCTCCACCCCAAAATAAAGCAACATTTTGTATTTAAAATTTATCATAGAATATAGCAACTTCTCCACTATAAATGTGTTTGATTGGGTGGATGGACTTGGATGGAAGATGGTCGCCACGACTAGTGATTAGCATTTCAAGGTTAGTGCCAATTAAGGATCTTTAGAATATTTTGTTGTTAATTAGTATTAGTTATGATTAGTGATAATTAATATATTTTGTTATTGATTAATAATTTACTGTTCCATTCCATCCACCCTCATTCATCCAACCAAATAAAAAATTAGCTCATCCTATCCATCAAACTAAACAATTAACATGATAAAACATGGACAACCATATTCTATCTAACCTCACCCTCGAACCAAACGCACCCCTACTTTCTCTTCTAAATCAATCACAACTGTCTCCCATTTAATTTTCCACCTATTTCCTCTTCTCACCCGATCATAGTATTCTCCTGTTTAATTTCACCTATTGTCGATGAGGTGGGAACCGAGGCTCCCACCACCTGTGGCTAGGGGTAGCCTGGCACCACATCATCACATTGCCAAGGACAGTACACACAACTCACGGCCACTACGATACGAGACGACACCTAGGGTCCCCCAGACCCAGGAAACAAGTGAAAGTGCATATAACCCCTAAGTGGTTTTTGGATGATTAATGACGAAACAGTTAAGAGTAATGAGTTTATCTAGAAATGTGCAAAGATTAGTCACATGTTGCTTGGTGTAATGTATGGAGACCCCCAAAAACATAACACAAAGCGGAGAAAAGACTTAGAGTTTATTTTAATTTCTTTTAAACCGTATTATCAAGAAGGATTGCAAACAATGTTTCAAAGCTAATCAAGTGCTTAAAGACCAACTAGTTGAGAGAATACCACTTTGGCATAACACTTGCACTTGGGTTAGGTGTGTTTTGCTGTCAGGGTCAGATGCTCTGACCTAGTTTTCTAGCCTGTTGCTAAGTGTTGGCCGAAGGCTCCTTGCCCAGGGGTCGGAGTCTCCGAGGTCCAAATCTGTAAGTAACGGCTAATTGACGTATGCCAGTGGGTACAAAGCCCAAACTTGGTTTTCAGCTGTTGGTTGGCTATTCTACTTTTATTTTTCTGCCTCCTAGCTTTTCCTAGGGCTGTTTGACCTCTCCCACCTAGTTCTAAAGCTCCCTTAGTGATTCTTCTGAGGATCTAGTGTGGTTTTGAGGAAAATTTCTTGAGAGAGGGCTAGGAGGAACCTGTGCACATGAGGATGGACGCGGAGCTGCTGTTTGGAGCTTAGCATCTTGCTTGGGAGAACCTTCGCATGTACTCACTAATGGATTCCCCTAGCTTCTGCCGAATGCCGAAAATTTGGTGTACGTATTGGAACTGATAACATTCGAGATTATGCAGGCTTGCTGAGTTTTCGGCTCTTGGTAAGTCCCCCGGAAGTTGGTGATGAAGACATCACGCAGTTGCTCCCAGGAATATATGCTATTTGACGACAGTTTGAAGTACCACGACCGCGCAAAGCCGTCCAACGCGAAGTGTATGACTTTCGCCTTGGTGTTCTCGTCACCATAGGCTGCTTCGATCGCGGATTCATAGACGAAGAGGAACTCGCTGGGGTCTGAGTCGCCTGCGTACTTAATGATCGAAGGGTTCTTGAACTGTGGTGGGAGCCCCTAGCTTAGCGGCGATTTCTTGTAGTTCACCGGCGTGGTGTGCTGTACTTGTGCTGGTGAAGGTGTCACGCAGGGGTATGGAACCCCGAAGATGGGCGAAGCTTGCGCTTGCGGAGTTGGAAGATGTTTTGTGACGACGAGGGCCGCCCATCCCCCTAGAGCGAGGGTGACCTCCACGGGCGGTGGCGAAGGATTAGTGCCTTGCCTCCCGGCGCCAAGCTATTGGAGAAGAGTTTGTAGCTGCGCCTGGATGGATGGCGTTAATGCAGGCGCCGAAGTAGGTTGAAGAGGTTGCTACGCTTGTGGAGACGGCACCAAGCCCGGGGCAGGCGAAGGGACCACCAGCGAAGCCGCTGCGCATGGCAGCAGCACCGCGTGCAGTCCTTGTGGCCGGACGAGGCCATGTGTGGTCGGAGGTTGCATCGGGGGAAGGACGAAGGCTTGGGAGGACGAAGCTGGTGCTTGGTGAAGTCCGAAAGCTTGGGAAGACGAAACGGGCGCTTGGTGAAGTCTGAAGGCTTGGGATTGTGCCTGCAGCAGCTGCTGCTGCTCCTGCATCTGGCGAAGCATGTCTTAAGGCCTCTACATGTTTTGCTTCATGGCTTCATACTCCGCTCTTAGCACCGCAACGGCCTTTTCGCCTCCACCTTGCACCGCTCCTTGGGTCGAAGGCGCGTTCGCTTCGACCGAGTCCTCCTTCGCTTCGACTTGGGTGTTTTCGGGCTGGTCGGTCTCTCCGTCTCCATACCAGCGCTGGGGTGCTCTTCTCCTCGTTGATCTTCTCTTCAGATGCATCGTTGTCTTTGGCTTCTTTTTCTTTCACTTGGGGTGGATTCCCCACTGATGGCACCAGCTGTTGTTGAAGAACAACAGTGGATTCTGAGAGCTCTTTAGAGAACATTGGATCCTACTGTTAACTTCTTTGGAGTTCCCAATACTGTGACGGCACCATACCGCACTTGCATACCAATGCTTCAGAAAAAATTACACACTTACTATTATGCAGGAAGACATAAATAGTGCATTTACATTAGCTATTTTAAGAAATGTAAGAGCCCAGGACATCTCTCATACTCTTGTTCGTTCATGGTGTTCCCAATTTAATAATGTAGATAACAGTATGAACAAGCCTGTAGTTGAGTAAGTTTTTTACAGATACACAATCAGTTCAATTAGATGGGGAAAAAATTTGAACAATGATGGTTCATTCAATGTAGATAATCAGTTTTTTACAGTTGATAGTTGGGACAGTGAGAAGGTGTGGCAACAATAGTTAGCAAACTGGATAATGACCTGCTAATGCAAAAGTTAAATTAATCAAGAGATCTTCCAACCTGTCTATGCCAAGTGCCATCCTTTCCCCAAAATATAATTGCAACTAATCGGACAAAATATTCATTCATTTCCACAGATTAATCGCAACCAATCAGGCAAAATATGATGCATATTAGTTAATGTTAATTAGAGTATCGATAAGTTGCATATGCACTAGCCAATTCAACCCAAAAGAAGCAGATCGCAACTGTTTTTTTATTGCATCAGCCAGGATCCAAACATATATATGTATTATGCACCAACCAGTTAAAAAAAATTAAGCTCACAACAGCAACTAAAGACTTGAACGGGTAGTTTATGAACATCGATGTAAATCCTTGGTATTGATGTGGGGTTCTAATTAATTAACTAAACTAACCATCACAATCACATTCACAAAGTTCAGTAAGTTTGTAGTAGCCTCAAGGGTGATAATTTCAAATCTGCATTTTTTTTCCATTTATTCGTTGCAAAATCGCAACTAATCAACCAAAATAAAGCTTTATTCCCACAGAAATTGGGAACAAGTGAAGGAAAGAGGTAGGAAAAATTTTAGGGTTTGTCAAAAAATTACCTTCTTAGGACCCTAGCCGCCCACCGCCGCCTTGCGCAGCCTCCTGCGCCGCTGCCGGGCGCCCCTGCCCCCTGCGCCGCTGCCGTGCGCCGCCACGCTGGGAAGAGGGACCGGAGGGGGAAGAGATGGGAAGGGCGCGGAGGTGCGCTGCCGCCTGGGAAGAGGGACCTACGCGCCGCCGCCGTCGCCCATGCTCCCCCCGTTCGCGAGCGCAGCCGGGCGTCCCTCCTATTCGCGAGCGCAGTGACAGGTTCGCGAGATCTGTTCTGAATCGGCATAGGGAGAGAGGGGTGGGGAGGGGTAGTGCGGTGGCATTTGTAGATAATTTCACTATAAATTTATAAATATTTCTGTAAAATGGTTAAAATTAGAGTTGTGAAGTCACCGGAATACCGCTCCACTACGTAAATTTTTGGATTATCTGGGCTGCTTCGCTCCAAATTTTTATGGATCGGTAGAGCTTTAGCTTAATCAGGGTGCGACTAACTTTAAAACTTCATATATGTGACGGAGCTAGTAACAGAAAGCTAACAGAAAAAGAACAAATACACCTGCCCGCAGCCCAACAACAACCAGGCCCAAGCAATCTTCAATCTTGCTTTTTCACCGGCCCTTTATTTCTCCAGTTCCCCGACGGCGTCCAGTCGAATGGCCGCTCCGCCGCTGAAGACGAGCCGCGGATGGGCGACGGCGACGCCGAGTCGGCCGGCGCAGGCGCGAAGGATAGCCGAAGATGGCTGGTTTGGCAGGTCGGCGCCGCCTTGCGAGGTCAGCGTGTTACTGCTTTCTAACTTTGCGTACGCCTGTGGGCTCAATTTCGTGTCTGCACTCTGCACGCGCGTGGCGTGTTTGTGGAAATGCATCTGAAGGTAGCAGGCAGCACGCAGGCACGCACTTGTGCACAGGTGTGCCCATTTCGCTCTACGCATATCCTTATGCCTGTCTGTGGTGAGTTGTGCTGCTGACAACTAATGTGGAATTGTAACAACATCTTGTTGTGCCTGCTACCTGCTAACCATTGCATTTGGTGCTGTCCTAATTCCTAAACATACCATACATTCAAGAGGTTAACTTTCTACTTATAGACTTCGTTATGGTAATGGAAGTAGCCTTACATAGTTGTTCCAAAGCAGCACAGCTTTGCACATCACCGGTACCAATTTCAGTAAGGAAAAATAAGAAAGAGAGGGCAAACTTAGCTAGGTTTATTTATGGAGTGTCGAATGTACTGATTATGTTTAATTTTTACTCACAATACTTTTCCTCCACTGGAAAGCTCAAGGAATGCATGCTTGATGGAGTGTAGTTCAGTAGAAACCTGCGCCATCCCTAACCGGTCTTTTGGTGATGTCATGGAGCACACGAGGGCTACCTTAACCAATGGGAGGACACAACTCTGCATCACCTCGGAGTTTCCACCGTCCAAATCATTGTGTAGCATATTGGGGTTCAAAATCTCAGCTACTCTGTGGGGAAATGCAGCATCCACGAGTTCATGGAGGCTCAAACCATCCTTGAAGTTTTCATCAGTTGGACGCTTCCCAGTTAATATCTCTAACAACAGCACTCCATAGCTGTAGACATCACCCTTCTTTGATATTTGCCCACCCATTCCATACTCTGCAATTTCATTTGAAAACATAACAAAGGTGAATGGTGGAAAATATAATTCATGTAACATTTGATAAGTTAATAAAATGGCTGAAGCATACAAGTCAACAATAAATATAGTTTTCCAATTTCTCTCACCTGGTGCAATATATCCAATGGATCCTTTTAGGTCAGCCAAACTTGTAGAATTACCAGGCACTGCTGTTGAATTAGCACACATAAATCTCGCCAACCCAAAGTCACTGACATATGCAGTCATTTCAAGATCCAAAAGAACATTGCTTGGCTTCAGGTCACAATGTATTAGTGGGGATACACACTGGTTGTGAAGATAATCTAAAGCGTATGCAATGTCCAGGGCAACGCTAATCCTTTCACCCAAAGTTAGGAATCTCTGCTTGCCATGCCCATAGTCCTCTGGATGTAGCCACATTTCTAGACTCCCATTTGGCATATACTGAAAGATAAGTGCTTTAAAATCATAGCCACTTGGATCGACCGTAGAGCATAAAGTAATGATTTTGACAAGATTTCGATGGCGAATATTTCTTAAAGCCTCACACTCCGCATTGAAGCTTGTGGGTGCTCCATACTTGTTGAGATTGAAAACCTTAATAGCAACTGGATTGTCGTCAAATGCCAAAAGGCCCTTGTAAACAGCCCCAAAGGACCCCAAACCGACCAAATTTGTGGAAGAGAACCCATTTGTTGCTTTGGCAATATCTTCATATGATAGTTTCCTCATGTTCACACTGGAGTGCTGCAAACTTGGTTCTTCTTTTCTTCTCTTGAAGAGAACAGCCGTTAAACATAACAATGAAATTACAACAGCAGACACTGCGATTGGAATCACTATTTTCAAAGCAGTAGACTTTCTTTTACTTTGTGAGCCTGATTCAGGGCAAAGGGGCAGGCTATACCCTGGAGCATTCGCACACAACCTGTAGTTTCCATCCAAGATAACCCTGCTAGCATTACCAAAGATACCATTTGGTGGTATTGGCCCTTCAAAATCATTGAATGAAAGGTTGAGTTTCTGCAAAGAACTAAAGAGCGTGAGGAGGTCTGGAACTTTTCCAGTCAATCTGTTACGAGAGAGATCCAGCTCCTTGATGCTTTTTAAGTTCATGAAGGATTTTGGAATGCTTCCAGTAAGAAGGTTCCCTTCCATGTGAAGGTATTCCAAAAGCACACAATTCCCTAGAGTGGACGGTATATCGCCGGTCAAGCGATTGTTTGCAATACTGATGCTTCCAAGATTTATGAGGTTGCCAATTTCTGGTGGTATGGGCCCAGTAAACAAATTATGTGACAAGTCCAAATTTTGTGACAGGGAAGAAATGTTGAAGACCTCACTTGGCATGCTTCCACTGAATGAATTGTGAGAGAGATTAAGCTTCTCTAATTGTCTCCACTTCCCTATGTTTGCAGGTATGCTCCCGTTGAAGTCGTTCCTATCTAGATAAAACTCATTTAGCTGGGCAAGGTTACCAATAGAATCTGGAATACGGCCAGAGAGGTTATTTTTTGCAAAGCTTAGAACCAGTAAATTGCTAACATTTCCAATGGTAGGTGGGATACTCCCGCTAAACATATTATTATCCATATATAGAATAGTGAGACTCTTAAGGTTACCAATTTCTGAGGGAATTGTCCCAGAAAGTTTGTTTTGCTTGAACCACAACCAGTCAAGCTGTGAGGGAAGATTACCGACTGAGCTAGGCAAACTTCCTCGGAGAATATTCCCATCCAAGGTCAATTTTTTCAGTTGAGTGCAGTTTGCAAGGGATGATAGGAAGCTCCAGTCCCCTGCTTCAAGCTGGTTGTATGCGAGATCAAGGTCCCGTAAGTTTGTCAAGGATCCGAACGATGGCACTATACCGGTGAGCCCCGTAGCAACAAGGTAAATCATTTCTAGTTTGGTCATATTGGCAAGAGAAGCTGGGATCGGCCCATTTAACTGTGTTGTTGATAGGATCAAGGTTTGAAGGTTTGGAAGCCTGTTGCCTATATCTGGTGGCAGTCGGCCGATGAGTGAGTTATTGGCCATTTCAAGATATTTCAAAGATGACATGTTGAAAATAGACTCCGGCAATGGACCAGACAACTTGTTGTATGTGAGAATTAGCCTTTCTAGAGTTGGGATTTTACTTAGGCTCTCAGGAATGCTCCCCACCAAGTTATTTGCTCCTAGAGAAAGACGAACCAGGGAAGAAAGGTTGCCGAGTGAGGCTGGTATCCCTCCTGTGAGTTTATTCTGGGCTAGACTAAGATATTGAATTGCTGCAGAGATTGCTGTAACAGGTGGTATGGAACCAACTAAGTTGTTACGGTTGAGGTAAATAGTTGTCAATGTGGAGCTGTTGAAGAGGGCTGGTGGGATCTCCCCTGCAAGACTATTTTGCATGAGCCTAAGCACTTGAAGGGAAGAGCTATTTGCCAAGAACTCCGGGATTGCTCCTGTGAGCTGATTGACCCCAAGATCAACATATACGACAGACCGGCTGCTGCCCAGCAATGGTGGTATGTCACCTGTAAGGGCGTTGTTGGAGAGATCCAAAGTTTTCAGCTCATGAAGCGTCCCAAATCCGGTGGGAATGCTGCCTTCAAGCTTGTTGTTGTAAAGTATAATTTGCTGGAGGTGAGTGCATTGGGTTAAGCTTGGTGGTATCTCACCTTGGAGGGAGTTGTTCCATAAGCCCAGTACCTGGAGGTTACTGCATGAGGACAATTCGTCTGGAATACGGCCTTCAAGAGAGTTGATGCTCAGGTTCAGGTAGCTGATTTGTCCCAAGCGCCTGAGCTCAGTTGGAATTTTTCCAATGAAGCCGTTGCTTGATAAGTCGAGGCTTGCAATGGAGCTCAGATTGCCGATGCAAGGTGGTATTGAACCACCGAGTCCTTTGGAGCTGACGTTGAGCGCCATGACTCGGAGTTGGGTCTGTGTGTTGTTGCATGACACACCCTGCCAGCTGCAGAAGTTCTGGGATGTATTGCTCCAAGAGCTCAAGGCTCCATTAGGATCAGAGATTTGAGATTTGAAGCAGAGCAGGGCTTCTCTATCTGTATCAGTGTCATCACTGATTGCTAATGGCAGGGAACATGAGAAGATGAAGACAGCCAATAGTGGAATGAGTTTTCCGCAGGAAGCAAACAAACGGATCATCTTGCTGCTGGTGCTGAGGCTTTGCTTTTGCTTATGGCATTTTAAGTGCAGGCAGGCACGCACTTGGTCTTATACTTAAATTCCAAAGAGGTGGGCGTACTGCTTCTAGCCCCAAAACAAAAGGTGTGTTCTAACTCTAGGAAGAAAGGTATGAATCCCTTGTTGCATTGTTTCTTATGTCAGATTTGAGTTCACTTCATTTTCGCAGGTCGATCAAATATTATGTGCTTGACTACTACTTACTGTCTAATATTGGTGGAAACACCTAATGTGATGTCCTCCATGCAGTGTTGACTGAAGGATTATATTAATATAACTTTATATGATTTTAGATGGAAGAGTGGTGCCTAAGGGTGCGTTCAGACCTGAGGGTTGGCTGAGCTTGGTTTCCGTTAGCACGTTTTTTAAACTGCTAAACGATATGTTTCTATATAGAAGTTGCTTTGAAAAATCAAAAAATCTATTTTTCAAGTTTTTTAATAATTAAAACTTAATTAATCATATGCTAATGGCTCATCTTGATTTATGTGTATCGAAAATCTCAGCCAACTCCATACTAGCGAAAGCAGAGTTGTATTTCACAGATAGCCAACAGTGTAATATATCTGTTGTGTGTGATCATTTGGCACTGTATTGAAATATGTTTGCACCAGCTGAGTCTGGTGGTGATCATCGACTGAAAAGTTCGCATGCTGAAAAGGACTAAAATAATACCTACCATTGTTGACTAAAATCCTCTTCTTTTCATATGCTTCTTTCTGCTTGCACACGTAACTGGCTTTCGGCATGCTATCTAATATCCACAAGGTGTATTGAGTCCATGTAATTTCTGAATACATCTATATCCTCAAATTGCTACTGATATTCTTTTTTACTGGTTAGCAAGCTAAGGGAAGCTGAACCATCAGTTAAATGTAGGCTATTTTTCAAGATCTATCAATTTCCGGTGACCTACATGGTAAGTAGTACAAGGCACCACCTAACAACTTATAGTTTAGTCAACTAAATTACTGACAAACAGCTATACGATATCTACTTTTAAATGCCACTGTTTGATTTGTTCTGAACAGGGTATGTGCAAGGCAGACTTCTAAGATTCATTATACACGCCTCCTTATCCCAACTGTTGGATTGTAGGTTGCCTTGACTGGTCAAATAAAAGCATCACTATTGGTTTGCATACAATCCTACCCATACCACACGTACATTAGTACAGATATACTTCTCTATTTAATTAGCTTGTGTTTCTTCTGCAGGACCTGGTTCAGACTGGTTGAGATTTTGAGACATTGCCTATACATGAACCAAGGATGGAACTGATCAACTGTAGATCCAGATACAAAAAATACTTTATTTTTGTAATATAGAACAGATTGACAAGGTAATATTATGCCAATGATCACATCTTCTGTTTTACCCAGAAAGACAACCGTTGCTGAATTTACCCAGGTTGATGACAACATACTTGTCGTGCTTGACTTCTAGATGGTCACCACCCTGTAATATTTGCTTACAATGATGTTCCACTTGCTAGTTACCTTGCGGAATTATTGCTGACGTTACTTTGGCATGATAACCATAATATACTTTTTGCTAACAATGATGTTCCAACTTGCAGTTAACTTGTGTAATTCAGAACTAATTACGTCAGATTGGAATATTACTCGGCACTAACGTTTTCAGCCAAAAGAATGGGACAAAAAAACAGAGGGTGCCAACTTGACATGGTCTTATAAGGCATAGCTCGGAAGTGAGGAAAGAGGAGACAGGAGGAGGATCATACAAGACGAAGCGCATGATTAATTAAGTATTAATTATTTTAAACTTGAAAAATGGATTAATATGATTTTTTAAAGCAACTTTTATATAGAATTTTTTTTAAAAAAACACTATTTAGCAATTTAGAAAGCGTGCTTACGGAAAATAAGAAAAACTTTTTCCTCAATATGTATTTCCGAACTATGCCTAACTCTTATTGGACTTTGGTATGATACATAGCAGCCGTGTCAAACAAATTTGTTCAGAGTTCATACCATGACGTGCTCTGAAGGGCAGAGTACGGACACTAACAAGTGATGACTCCTATGATGAATATACATACTCCTTCATCTAAAAAATAAGTATTTCTAGCTATAAATCTAATGCATATTCATAACTAGAAATGTCTATATTTTTAGATGAAGAGAGTAGCATATATTTTCTTATGTAGTATGATCACAAACTAGAGTATGGGTATTAGTTGGACTCCCTCCGTTTCAAAATATAGTTATTTTCAGAGTTAAAATTTATCTTAAAATACAGCTATTTCCCTACCTATATTCTTATCTGACCCAACCACAACCATCATCTATTTAATTTCTTACCTATTTTTTTTTCTCGATCAATCATAATCTTTCATTATTTTAAATTCACCTATTTTCTTAATTTATGTGAAAATAATATACTTTTTGCTAACAATGATGTTCCAACTTGCAGTTAACTTGTGTAATTCAGAACTAATTCAGATTGGAATATTACTCGGCACTAACGATTTCAGCCAAAAGAATGGGACAAAAAAACACAGGGTACCAACTTGACACGGTCTTATAAGGCATTATAAGGCATAGCTCGGAAGTAAGGAAAGAGGAGGAGGATCAAGACGAAGTAAGCTATTAGTGCATGATTAATTAAGTATTAATTATTTTAAACTTAAAAAATAAATTAATATGATTTTTTAAAACAACTTTTATATAAAATTTTTTTTAAAAAAATACTGTTTAGCAGTTTAGACGAGAAAAACTTTTCCCTCAACATGTATTTCCGAACTATGCCTAACTCTTATTGAACTTTGGTACGATACATAGCAGCCGTGTCAAACAAATTTGTTCAGAGTTCATACCGTGACGTGCTCTGAAGGTTAGAGTACTGACATTGATAAGAGGTGACTCCTATGATGAATATACATACTCCTTGGTCTAAAAAATTAAGCATTTCTAGCTATAAATCTAATGCACATTCATAAACTATAAATGCTTATATTTTTAGATGGAAAAAGTAGCATATATTTTCTTATGTTCTATGACCACAAACTAGAGTATGGGTATTACTTGTACTTCCTCAGTTCCAAAATATAGTTATTTCTAGAGTTAAAATTTGTCTTAAAATACAGTTATTTCTCTACCTATATTCTCATCTGAACCAATCACAACCATCATCCATTTAATTTCTTATCTATTTTTTCTTCTCAATCAATCATAATCTTTTATTGTTTTAAATTCACCTATTTTTTTAATTTATATAAAAACCTCTAAAAATACTTATATTTCGAAAAGAAGCGTTGATACTATCAGGCTAGACAGAAATATGAGATAGGACCTGATGACTTTTGAGGCTGAGCGCTCGACGTCAAAGATATCACACAAAATCTTCTACCGAAAACATTTAACGTCATCTTAACTGCTTAAGTATGATAATAAATATTAATAAAACCATGCAAAACCTTGACCTGGCTTTGCTTCCTTTGAAGGACAACTCAAACAGATGCAAACTACAGTACGCGGGAATCAGTCTGCCACGGCCGGCCACGCAGTGGCGGAGTCAGGATTTTGCCGATGGGATGCAAAATTAGGTTATGCAATTCAATAAAACTTAAGTGATACAATAACACTATTAAATGCTAAAATGATTCTAATTATATAATATATGCTAAATTTTAAATGGAGTGAATTGTATGTTTGTATCGAAGACTTACAGCGAGGCTCACAAAATTTGAGAATATTTTGAAGTGAAGATCGATTATACCTTAATTAACGGCAGATTATCTTGCTACTGGACTCATCTATACATGCCAACGTAAAAACTAAGATTAATAGCTGACTATCACCTATATGTAGAATGAATTAAATATATGTAAGGAGATTAGCGATAAGAGTACTTATTTAATCGAATTAGCACTACATGATTTACGGCAAAGTTAATGCACGCCTATGTATTGCAGCCTTCCTACTAATTATTATACCTAACAAGTTTTGTTCCAAATATTTTGAAGATGCAACCACCCATACATCTACATTAGATCCGCCCCTGCGGTCACGGACCACTCATTAGACTTGTCCGTAATCTTTCTGTTAAAAAAAGAACGTTGCATTGGATTTCTAAGAGGACACTAGTTAGATACCCGTGCATTGTAATAGGAGAAATATACGTTAATTTAAAATATAATCGTTGAATGTAATTTGCAGTAGAAAACCTTAATATAGCACGAAAAATAATTGTCACGTCTTTATAGTTTTCACGGACAACGAAAATTGATGAATAGAACGACACGGTAAGGAAGCACAGCCACATATCTAAATATATCAACATCATTGTTATTGCTGTGGATCAAAAATAATTGTATTATTTGGATCATAAAACTGAATAGTCGAAACGATCCATACATGGCCATGAGTTAGCATCAGCTAAGGAAAAGGTTTTGGATCTTAACGAAACAATCATGTGAATAGCTTATGTAATTGCAAACATCTTTTCACATATAATGCTAACTAAATTCAAGCTCCAAATGCCTTGCTATGTTTACTAACAGAAACTTGCAGATTAGTGCAGCAGCTTCCCTGCCGAAAGCTGTAAAGCATCGCTGTCTACAACTACACGGATAATGCAGTGAGTTGGATGTCATTTTGATTATACCTTCATCAAGATCTGATTGACGTCCTCAACCGTTGAGGCATTGACTGACATGGATACCATTGCCAACATTCTCTCTTATCTAAAAGAATGGATTTGGATAAGATAACTATAATCCATCAGACAACGCAATAGGTCATTAATCTGTTCATTATATACCTCGAAAGCATAGAGTAAAATTTGCATCCTATCAGATCTGGAAATATAGTAACTAACTGAAGTTCAGGGAAAAAACATATCTTGATGCGTATTTTCGGTTCAATTAAGAACGAGAAGGCGAGTGCTCACCTCAAGAAATGAGCACAGGCATTGATAGCTTGTTTGCTTCTCCAGTAATCTTTCTCACCTCTGCTCCAGGAAAGGACAACATTGAGACCACAAGGAATTACAAAGTTTGGTCAAATTAGTACAAAAACCTAGACGACAGAAATTGGATTTGTGCAAAGAGCTTCTGGAAGATACGAGGCACGATGCCCCTGTTGGCGTGGGTGGAGATGCTGTGAAACAGTGTTCCGATT
Organism: Oryza meyeriana var. granulata; assembly: GCA_003991445.1. Taxonomy (NCBI): domain Eukaryota; kingdom Viridiplantae; phylum Streptophyta; class Magnoliopsida; order Poales; family Poaceae; genus Oryza; species Oryza meyeriana. Next base: position 113,937 of record RYFJ01003068.1, on the reverse strand, counting down.
TATGGAGTTTGAGTGATGTACCACGACTTGCAACTAGTACTGACGGAAATTTGATCAAGCAGGAAAAAGGATCTGGTTCAAACCCCTCTACAAAATTATGAGAGTGGGCATTAATTAATCCATGAAATAATTTTGGACCAGGGAACTATGTTGGCCAGGCATAAACCCAAACATGTTCAAGGCATTTTTTTTAATATCTATCTGCAAGAAGAGAAAAGGAATATGGAGCATTTGTAAAACAAACAGCAGATGAAAGAAGGAAGAAGATGAAGATACTCTTCATTGATATCGATCTGCTGGCCTCCTGATCTGCCACGGGGCTTCTCAATCCTCTTGCTCCGGCTGTGGCGCCACTTCCTGCTCTGGCCGCAGAATGAACAAAAAGGTTATCTGGCTTTTTAGCAGCAAAATAAAAAGGAAAAGGTATTTAATTGAACATGTACTTGCAGCTCGGAAATTATAACGTATTCAATTGAACCTGTCTTTTAGCAGCACAATGGAATAAGTAGTGTACATCCATCAGTAAAATCGTAAAATATAAAAAAACAAGTCGACATATGAAGTTTCAAAACTATTTCCTTATTTCATATGGAGCTTGACTAACTAAAAAATTTGAGTAGAAGTTTTGGAATTCCAATCAAACATATCTTAAAGACAAACATTTAGGTGGCTATCTAAGATGTGCAGATATTGCAGATCGTCCTTATCAGTAAACATAGGAATTAGAGTCGAAACAAATAGAATTTCAGGTGTAGGAGAGGAGAATGGAGGTCTTTCCCACGGAGACATCCCAATGGTGACGCTCTGTTCACAACTGCCTCAGCATACAGAATCCCATATGCCTCCTCCTTGCCATTGGCATCCAGTCGACTTAGCAAGACAAAACATCGAACGAACATAATAATACTATAGAAGGGGATAATATTGTCACCTGATACATTTCATAGCCGTGCCATCTATGGAGACAGTGCCTACACTCAGTAGGTCACTCTGCAGCCAGAGCAGAAGGTGGCACCATGGCCGGAGCAAGATGATAGAGGAGCCCCGTGGCAGATCAGGAGGCATCACAGATAAGTCGGATCAAGGACGCCGCGGCTGCCGTCCCCTTCTCTCACTGACGTCGCCTCGTGCGTGCAGGAAGCAGAGGAGCAGAGCAGAACCTGAGGATGGCAGCGGTGGCCATGCACGGAGGGGTGCCAGGCGATGGACGCGGTGAGGCCGCTGCTCGGTGCAGATCCACCCGTTGGGGGCAAGATCCAAACGGGCACAGGCTGTATGGTACATGGCCTCCACAGTAGCCTCTGAGACATTTATAACCTTCATGCTTAGCATTTTATAACTGGGTTATATTTCTCACATGAAAAACAATTTCTTTTGACAGTGAAAAATTATTTGCCTAATAAGCATCACTACATCAAAGGACCAAAAACTATAGGAACCGAAACATACTACATACATGTATATATGAGTAGATCCAACAATAAAAATAATATGCATCCAACCTATGCCTACTTATTTTCTAATACAAAGGAGATCATTTAGTCATACATTCTAGTTACAAAGGAGTAAGCATGAAGAGAGGAAATCGTACACCACTATTCCAAAAGTGACATACAACATTAATGAGAGTAATTTGTATCTAGCTCTTCAACCAAAAAAAGGACTAATAAATGGGATACAACAATATTGCCTGTGTACTTTTAGTTGTCATTGGAACTTCTCCATCAGGACAGCCTACTAAACTGCATGCAAAGACTAGCATTCTTAGATTTGGAAAGAGAAAAAATCAAGTTGACAAATGATAGTACCACCCATTGCAGTAAGCTGAGTAATTTTAGTAGTACTAACAAACTTCTCAAAAGGCTAGGCCTTTTAGTTCTTCAACTGCTTGTAGCCTCTCTTTCGTTTTCTTCAGTTCAGCTTGCAATGCCTCTATAGTCTGCTTTGCCTCATTGTCCACTGCAAGAGTATTTATCATACACAATACTTTTGTGCTAGAGGCAGAGTAATCTCCATGGCCCAGCTGTCAAACATAGAAAGAACATTCAAGGTAAATAAGCATGGTTTTAATCAAAAGCTAAATTAGTATTGTTTGCAGTGTCATTTCTGACAATTGTGAAAAACAACTCTATTGAAAGAAGAAGATTTGTTCACTTGAAACTCCAACGATACATCACTGCACCAGCAACAAATGGTAACTCTCGACATATGACAAACACAACAGAAATTAAGCATAAAAACATTCAGCCATGCTTCATTTTAAGCTGAAAGGAACATAATGGTCCCAATCATGCTTTCTCACAGGAAGCGTCCCCATCCAGTATCTCGCACCAGCTCATGAGAGAAGGTAGATAGACATGCTACCATACTAAAAGGAAGAAAGCTTCAATACTCATTACACTCTATAAGTGGAGCCAAAGTTTTTCGTATTGCTTATATCTGTCTAGAACAACTAATCAAAACTTAAGATGTTCCAGACAGATATAAGCAATACGAAAAACAAGGGACCATGATAAACATGTGATGTTAGCGTGCCTTTTCGAATGAAACTACTCTAAATAACACAATGAGCATATGTAGATACCATTTCAATAGTTGATCTTAGTCCTTACCTTTGACTCAAGTAAAGCTACCTGTGAGCGTAGTTGATCTCCATCTCACTCCAATGATTTTGCTTTTCTTGATTCAATGCTCAATTTTTCATTCATCAAATTGAGCTCAGTGTGCTGTTGACTAATTAGTTCTCTCTGGTCACGTATAGTGCTCTCCAGTTCTCTTACTACCTTTTCCATTCGAGATAGATTTGATTCCATATTCTGCATTGTCATCTCACAATAAATATTGCACATTCCATTAACAATGGTAAAGGCACAAAACTGTCAATTTTATAAAACTAATTCACGAACCTTGGATGATGCATCATCTCCATCCCTAGATTTCAACATTGCATGGTCCTTTCTAAATGTATACCTTTCTTCACTGACGGCAACAAGCTGTTCAGAAAACAAACAGCAAATGGAATGACAGCCTGAGCTCTTGGGATATGAAAGAATAAGTTGTCAATGTAATTACAGAATGTATTGAGGAAGTGTTATCGTCGCATGAACAGCCTACGAAGAAGTGCTATGGTGCCACATGTGGATCTATAGAACTGCATTGCACTGAAGTGGGACAAAGAGCTAGAAACTGGCATCACAGTAGGAATTCTAAAAATAGCAACAAACAACAATACCAAATGCTCAAGCCGCTTGACCTCCCTACTGGTGCTTTCAGCCCTCTCTTTGGCAAGGGTTGCTTCACCTTCTGCTCGCTACTTGCTAAGATCAGCAAATTCCAATGCAACCTTCAATTCTTTCAACTGTGATGTTACCTCACCAACTTTACTCAGCTGAAGCATTTTGTTGAACAGCTGGTGTGCAGAACTAATTAAGAAATATCAGTTTTCTCATTCATCAGAAAGGATGGAGACGAGGTTGCGGCGGCGGCGGTGGAGCACCCCAAGATAGTCGAGCCGGCTGGTGTGGCGGAGGAGGAGGAGGAGGAGATTATATTTGAGGGGAAAGGTGGGAATTTGGGTGGTGAGAAGGCCAAGGACGGGACGGTGGAGACGGCCGTAGGCGGGGAGGGAAAGGCCGGAGCTTGGAGGCGGCAGAGGCGAAGGACGAGGGAGGCGGCAGGGGCGGAGGCGTGCGGCGTGCGGCGGCGGAGGCGTACGGCGTGCGGCGGAGGCACCGGTGGGGAGGTGGAGGCCAAGGACGCGGAGGTGGAGGCGGCCGGGAGGCCGGTGGCGAGGTAGAGGTGCCGGAGGGGGATGGCGTGCGGCGGCGCGCTTGAGGGGATGCGCAGGGAATCAATAGGGAGGCGCGTGAGGGCCACGGGAGGATGGTGGGAACGATTTTAACCCTCCGATTTAAGGTGGTGGAGCGTGGAAAGAATCTGAGTTGGAGAGAGAATCATCCTTATTGGTTTTTTTAACTAGTATAGATATTTTTTTTGGTTTTTAATTTTTAACATCATTGACTTTTAAACATAAGTTTAACTATTTATCTTATTAAAAAATTTTATACAAATATATAATAATATAAGTCATGCTTAAAGTACCTTTAATAATAAAACAAATCACAATAAAATAAATTATAATTATATAATATTTTTGAATAAGACGAATTGTTAAACATATCTCTAAAAGTCAATAGCGTCAAACATTAAAAACCGGAGAGAGTAACTTTGACTACGTAATTATATTCATTAATAAAAAACTGCATAACTATAACACTATAGAAACCTATCTGGACAAAAGTTGTTATTTTTAAGACGGATGTAGTACTCCCTTCACCTCAAAATATAGTAACCTAGGATGGAATGGGACACATCCTATTACTACAATCTAGACAATCTAGATAGACCAGAATATGTCCCATTCCATCCTAAGTTACTATATTTTAGAACAGAGAGTACTATATCTGTCCTAAAAATAATAACTTTTGTTCAGATATATAGCCACAACTTAATAGGTATGTTAGATCAAACATACACCACAAGCTATATCTATGATTATAACCAGGGTAGAACTACTAGCAGAAAGTGTCAAATAGTGGCGTATCTAGGATTTTAGGTATGGATGGTGCAAAGTATATAACCATAAATGTAACATGCTAATATATAATACAAGTATTGAATTGGTCAAAAGTGCATCATGATATATTAATAAGGGAGTTATTTTTCTCTTTTTATATTCATGGGAGTTTCTTTTCTCTTTTTTTTTATCATACGTGGGTCTTGGGCTAGGGTTCTTTTGTGTGGTCCAGGGCCTATGCACACCACCCTCTAGATCCACAAGTGGTGTCAAGGTTCACTCAAAGAGGATACACCTTCAATCCTCTTTAGAGACATGCTAGAACATACCTGTGACCCCATATGGATATGCGTAAAGGTGGTGTGGTGTGCACGCGTCCAACTTATCCTCCAAAACAAAAACAATTAGGCATTGTGGATGGGCCGGGATTGAGGCCCACCAAACGAGGCCTTAATGGAACAAGCCGATTGCTCAATCTGCCTCAGAGACCAGCCCAACTAGCCCATTAGCCCACAAGTAAATCAATGGTGCATCTATGGGGAGAAGCGGCGGCGGCGCCTATAGATGGCCAAATGGGCCGGCTTAGGCATGGCACGGCTCGTTTGGCCGTGTCGTGCTTGGGCTGGCACCTCAGTCTGTGGGTCGGCACGACACGGCACGACTACCACCAGGCTGGCATGGCATGGCATGGCCCAAGCATGATCATGACCGGTCAACCCATCTTTTTTTCATAATTTTTCTATTTTCCTCTATTTTTTCCTATTTTCCCTAATTTTTCCATATATTTTCTCTATTTTCTCCGTGTTTTTTTTCCATTTTCTAAAATTTTCTCGAAAGTTATATATCACTCGGAAGTTAGACTCGGAAGTTTGACTTCGGTAAAGCCGAATAAAGTACCCGAACCTTGCATTAGCATAGAATTCAGCTGGCGACCCTCATGAGGTGTACCCTACCTAATAGAATTATGGCCAAATAAGGTACACAAACCTTACATTAGCATAGAATTCGGCTAGCGACCCTCATGGGGTGTACCTTACCTAGCCGAGTGGCACACGAGCCCCGACTGGCGCCGGAGGTCAGTTATTAGCCGAATAAGGTACCCGAACCTCGCATTAGCATAGGATTCGGCTGACGACCCTCATGGGGCGTACCCAACTCAGCAGAGTTGTGACCAAATAAGGTACTCGAACCTAGCATTAACGTAGGATTCGGCTAGCAGCCCTCATAGGGCGTACCTCACCCAGCCAAGTGGTAGCCAAGCTCCAACTGGCGCCGGAGATCGGTTATTAGCTCACATAGAGCGTAGCCAAGGAAAATGACGTCTTGACTGGCGCAAGTACTCAGTTAGTATCCCTCCTAGAGCATTCTGAGTGATTCTTGGCAGACTGGTCCAGCCCCCGAGCGTAGGAGATAGGCTCGTAGCCCTGAGTTTCTGTCATACGTATCCGGAACTGGCCCTGCATTATAAACATATCGGATGAGTAGCATCTGATGATAATAACAATCACCCAAATAAAATTTATGTATTTTACAATATATGTAAATACGTGTTCTTCCTCTTATTGATGTTAATTTTCCCGAGTAGTTGACCCCTTACGTTTAAGCACTCTGCTCGACTAGTCATAGCCCCCTAGCGTCGGGAGTTGGCTCATGGCTCTTTCCTAGACATGCGTTTTGGGTGACTTGAGTTTATCTTTCATGGAGCAAAATTTCACGGATCGGAATTTATACTACTCAAGTACTTTTGCAATCATTTAAGAGAAAAAACAGAAAAAAAATACAGCTTGTACACCTATTAGGTGTAAGCGGCTGCGGCATTGGCGAGACCGAGTGAAGAAATATTTATCAGAAAGCAACTTAGCTGTTCGGTATTTGGGAGTGGGGATGCCATCCTTGCGTTTGGGCTTTTGTGCCCCCGAGCATGTCACTTATTGTTCTGATAATCTTCAGTTGTAGGAGGTCGAAGATGCTTGTGATCGTTTGCCACAATGAAGTCATTCGACTTGCGTTTGTGGTTCCCAGCCTTAATCGGAGCCGCATCATTGGTGTCCTTCCGCTTCTTCTGTCAGGGTGTCTTTTTGTCATCGAGGGTCTCAACAACAGCGTCAGCCGAGTCGGCGTACTTGTTCGCCATGTCGAATAGAGCCTTGACAGAGTTGGGAGGCTTTCGAGTGAATTTAGCGATGAACGACGTGTCTTTGACTCCTTTTTGAAAGGCGGCGATGACGACCTCGTCCTTGATCATTGGGATTGAATTCTTCTTCTCAGAGAACCTCTTGATGAAACCACAAAGAGACTCGTTCTTCCTTTGATGCAACTGATATAGGTCATATTCGGAAGATGGTCTCTTGTACGTCCCCTGGAAGTTGGCGATGAAGCTTTCCCGGAGTTCTCTCTAGAAGCCAATTGATCTCTTAAGAAGTCATGTTAGCCATGTCCTCGCGAGTCGGTTAGAACGACTGGGAGGTAGTTAGCCATGGCCTTGTGATCTCCTCCAGCTGCTCGGATCGCCAGAGTGTAGACCATGAGCTAGGACTCGGGGTTGGTCTTTCCATCGTATTTTTCAATTCTAGCCGGCTTGAAACTTGATGGCCAGTCGACTTGTTGCAGCTCATGGGTGAAGGCTGGTATACCTTCATCTGTGTGAGGACTCCGACTCCGACTACGGCGATGAAACCGTTCATAGTAGAGGCCAAAGCGCTCATTCTCGTCTTCCAATCGGCGTTGCTCGTCTTCTTCTCGTTCGCGGCGCCGAGCGTTGACGTCCTACCGAAGGTCACGCCATAGTCGGCCTCGGAGATCCTGGTTGTCCCAACGGTTGCTTTGACGCTACCGGTTGTTGTTGGGGTTGCCGGGTGACGACTGACGTGCCTCCGTGTGCGGCTGACTGGAGCCGGCCACTCGGCGTCGCTTTGAGATGGATGAGACTGCTGTTGGGGAAGCCGACTAGTTGGTCCGTATGAGTGTGTCGCCCAACTATTGGTGCTGTTGATATGCAGCAGCAGTGATCATGGCTTTTATCCTGGCTACAGTCGGGGTGGCCTGGTGATCAGGCCTGAACTGGAGTGTATCCAGTAGAGTTGCAGCGGCCACGATATTCTGTTAAGGAGTTATGAAAACGTCATGGTCGCCAACTCAGGTTTGGAGGATTTGTTGCTGAGCAGTCCGTCCAGCCCTGCGCAGGTCACCGTTGCGGGCGTGCAGGCGTCTTGCTTCTTCCTCTTGTTGTTCTCGCAATTGGCGGGCCTCCTCCTCTTGCTGCTCGTGTAGTCGGCGTGATTCCTGAGTAGGAGTAGAGCCTTTGGATGCCATGAAGATTTCTCGTGGCGGAGAGAAGCTTGCCAAACTACTGTCCGACTTAGAGGAGGAATCCGACTGAGAGTTCGAAGTCGAAATAATTGATGGGGGTGATTATAACTCCGACCTTCCTAGATCCGATCTCGAGCGGCTTTGGGCCGTATCCGTGTCGAACACCGGGGGATCGGGTTTGCCACGTCGGATGTTGTTTGAAGATATCTGCGGCATTGCCGAGTCTGTACGGGAGATTGACGATCTCTTCCCTTCTTAGCCTGATCTTGGCCGGCTCAAGGCCAAGTCCGAGTCGAACATCGAAGAAAAGAGTTGTCCCGAGACCCGGACAAGACAAAGATTGCCGCAGCAAGTCGACGAGGGTTGCTGCAGCGTTGCGTGGGCCGACTGGCGTAGAGTCGGCTTGTTTCCTGGCCGATCGGATCGAATTCGAGTCAGACAGGATAAGGTTGCCGAATTCGTCGGCGACGAAGTTGAGGCTCCCGAAGCTGATTGCTTGCCCGAGGAAGAAGTTGATGCCATCGACTCTGGTGATTGGATCCATCAAGCTTGATGAAGATGATTTCAACGAAACCCCTACCTGGCGCGCCAACTGTCGATGTTTTACACCGGTAATAAATATATAGGGCTACTCGCCGGACCGAAACTTGATGGACTGCAACGGAACATAAGGAGTTTATACTGGTTCAAGTTCTCGATGTGAGGTAATACCCTACGTCCAGTTATGATGTATTTCCTTTGAGGATGTATGGTGGTGGTTTTGATGAACTTCCGTGATCTTGGTGATCTTGCCCTCCTAGAGCACCCGCCTCCCCTTATATACTGGGGGATAAGGTTATAAAGTAGGAGTCCCAGCCGGACTACAATCAAGGGATCTCCTCTTAGAGATATAACGTACCCGACTAGGACTGTATCTTCCTTATCGTACAAGACTAAGTCTGCCAAGTTCCATCATATCTCTAATTATAAGGCTAGGCCCATCCTCTATCCGAATGGCCCATATACTTATCATGAGATACTCGGGGCCCATAGCCTCCACACTTCATCTTACCTATCCATCCTGCAAAGAAAACACCAATGGCAATACAGACGAAAGTGTAAACCATGCTGCAGGTAAAACACTAAGTTACTAGCTTCCAAAACAAAAGATATACAATTCTGGACATAAACTATTATACACGTATAGAAAGGCAAGCAAACGCTGCAGTTTACATAAAACTGAGTGTAACCAATTAGATAGATGGAGCAGTGCATAAATAAATGCTAAAATGCACAGATATTACTGTTAGGAATTAGAAATTGCAAAGGTAGAAAAACCAGCAAGCTGCCAAACTAATTTTACTAAATGAATTAGCAGACATCTATGCTTCTTCCCAAAATTACAGTGCACTGGTTGTTTGAATATACGTCTTGCAAAACTAGGACAAAATTTCAGGATTCATCAGCTTTTTGTGGCCTACATCCAATGCACCTAAAGAGAGCTTACTAAAATACATATAAGCAAAGCCCCCTTCTATGTGACGGGAACCACTTTAACAGCACATTTACTTCATGGCATACATAAAGCTTGTATTTTGGTAACCATAAATTAACCAATCAATTGTTGCATAAGCAAAATATCTAATTTTTATCATCCTATCAAGCTAAAAAAGAAATTAAACAACGGTGAAGATCAAGCAAACCCAACAAAGCATCCTATATCGATAAAGCAAGCCACACAAAGCAGAAGCAATCCTAAATCGAGACTAGATACAGCATTGTAGCCAAACAGAAATTAATCAGAATCATAAACCTAAAAAATGCCAAGTCTCCTCGATAGAAGATGAAGGGGAGAGGGAGGGGATTAGGTCAGGTCAACTCACGTCTACACAGAGCGGCAGGCGTGCTCGATGGCAGCGGAGGCAGTCGTGGCAAGCGTGCAGTCATGGGCGGCACACTCCGATGGAAGGGGAGCTCGTACGCCTCCACTGCAGCCACCTCCAGCGACGGATCAGGAGCTCATAGTCGTCACCAGGGATCAGGAGTTCGGGACTCAGTGCTGGTTAGATAGGATTGAAAGAGAGAGACGCGGAGGATTGTACGCATTTGCTCTTAACCGCACAAATTAACCATACAAGCTAATTACCATTTTAACCTTTCACCTTCGGTACCTGGCCTACACTTTGGGTATTTTTTCATCGATACCTCTTATTCTACTGTGTTGGATTAGAGACGATTAACGATCCTAATTAATTTCAAACACTGCAAAAAGTCTTATCATGTCTAATCCAACCAGTCCACTCCAGGGACAGTATGAGCCAGAGCTAGTGACACCAAGCAATTATCCTTGTGTTGTGCTTGTTCGCGATGGCATGAGCCGGGGCTAACATTCTTAAATTAATAAATTATATAGGGTTGAGAGGATTGAGCCAGTTGAGGATTTGCCACTCATATCGCACTGACATTGTTGTCAGTCTCCCATGTCATGGACCGCCAAAGTTCACGAGACCGAGTAGACATTTTCTGTATTCGATACATATTACAACTTCTGATACCATGCATATATACCAAATGTATGATCTTATAACTATGAGCCACGACTTACAAACTTTCAAACTATCTTTGTTACTACAACTGATTGTCTCCAATATTTCTTGCATCAGTAGTGCACGGTGTCTCAATAGTAGGCCTGCCTTTGTCTTTGTGCTGGGAAGGTGAATTGGAGAGAGCATTGGAGTTGAGTGTCTTCTACCAGAAAAACATTTTTTGCAGTATTTTTTTCAATTATAAAGGAGTGGATGCTATCAGAGAATATATATTCAAACTTAAGGTATGCTTCCACTGAAGCCGTTGCCATGTAGAGAAAAATCGGTTAGTTTGACAAGATTGCCGATAGACTCTGGAATATGTCCAAAGAGATTATTCTGTGCAAAGTATAGAACCAGTAAATTGCTAAGATTTCCAATGGTAGGTGGGATACTCCCGCTAAACATATTATTATCCATATATAGAATAGTGAGACTCTTAAGGTTACCAATCTCTGAGGGAATTGTCCCAGAAAGTTTGTTTTGCTTGAGCCACAACCAGTCAAGCTGTGAGGGAAGATTACCGACTGAGCTAGGCAAACTTCCTCGGAGAATATTCCCATCCAAGGTCAATTTTTTCAGTTGAGTGCAGTTTGCAAGGGATGATAGGAAGCTCCAGTCCCCTGCTTCAAGCTGGTTGTATGCGAGATCAAGGTCCTGTAAGTTTGTCAAGGATCCGAATGATGGCACTATACCGGTGAGCCCCGTAGCAACAAGGTAAATCATTTCTAGTTTGGTTATATTGGCAAGAGAAGATGGGATCGGCCCATTTAACTGTGTTGTTGATAGGACCAAGGTTTGAAGGTTTGGAAGCCTGTTGCCTATATCTGGTGGCAGTCGGCCGATGAGTGAGTTATTGGCCATTGCAAGATATTTCAAAGATGACATGTTGAAAATAGACTCCGGCACTGGACCAGACAGCTTGTTGTATGTGAGAATTAGTATCTCTAGAGTTGGGATTTTACTTAGGCTCTCAGGAATGCTCCCCACCAAGTTATTCGCTCCTAGAGAAAGACGAACCAGGGAAGAAAGGTTGCCCAGTGAGGCTGGTATCCCTCCTGTGAGTTTATTCTGGGTTAGACTAAGATATTGAATTGCTGCAGAGATTGCTGTAACAGGTGGTATGGAACCAACTAAGTTGTTACGGTTGAGGTAAATGGTTGTCAATGTGGAGCTGTTGAAGAGGGCTGATGGGATCTCCCCTGCAAGACTATTTTGCATGAGCCTAAGCACTTCAAGGGAAGAGCTATTTGCCAAGGACTCCGGGATTGCTCCTGTGAGCTGATTGACCCCAAGATCAACATATACGACAGACGGGCTGCTGCCCAGCAATGGTGGTATGTCACCTGTGAGGGCGTTGTTGGAGAGATCCAAAGTTTTCAGCTCACGAAGCGTCCCAAGTCCGGTGGGAATGCTGCCTTCAAGCTTGTTGTTGTAAAGTATAATTTGCTGGAGGTGAGTGCATTGGGTTAAGCTTGGTGGTATCTCACCTTGGAGGGAGTTGTTCCATAAGCCGAGTACCTGGATATTACTGCATGAGGACAACTTGTCTGGAATACGGCCTTCAAGAGAGTTGATGCTCAGGTTCAGGTAGCTGATTTGTCCCAAGCGCCTGAGCTAAGTTGGAATTTTTCCAATGAAGCCGTTGCTTGATAAGTCGAGGCTTGCAATGGAGCTCAGATTGCCGATGCAAGGTGGTATCGAACCACCGAGTCCTTTGGAGCTGACGTTGAGCGCCATGACTCGGAGTTGGGTCTGTGTGTTGTTGCATGACACACCCTGCCAGCTGCAGAAGTTCTGGGATGTATTGCTCCAAGAGCTCAAGGCTCCATTAGGATCAGAGATTTGAGATTTGAAGGAGAGCAGGGCTTCTCTATCTGTATCAGTGTCATCACTGATTGCTAATGGCAGGGAACATGAAAAGACAAAGACAGCCAATAGTGGAATGAGTTTTGGGCAGGAAGCAAACAAACGGATCATCTTGCTGCTGGTGCTGAGGCTTTGCTTTTGCTTATGGCATTTTAAGTGCAGGCAGGCACGCACTTGTCTTGTAAGTTTCAATGAGTTGGGCCTAGTGCTTCTAGCCCCAAAACAAAACTCAGTTCAAACTGTAGGAGAAAGAAAGGTATGGATCCGCCTGTTGCATTGTTTCTTATGTCAAAACTTTTGAATATTCCGCTGTGTAATTCAGAACTATTACGTCAGATTGGAATATTACGCCCAAAAGATTGGGACAAAAGCAGTGGCCATACTTGACACGGTCTTGTAACTCCTGTTGGACTTTGATACACATCAGCCGTATTGTTCAAACAAATGTGTTCAAACCATGATTAGAAGAATGCAGATGGCACTTTTAAGGGTAGAGTACTGATGAAGTGACGACTTTCATGATTCCTTTTATGGTTACCGTACCATATATTTCTCTTATGCGACTATGACCACAAACTGGTCAGTATGGGTATTACTTATCAGTCAACAGGATAATCAGATATGACCAGATGACTTTGAATCTTTGCTTCATTGAGCTCAACCATCAAAGTAGCTCACAAAAGCTTCTACATCTCTACTGACAGTAGTGTCAATCTTTACCAAACGATTTGCAGTCAGTTCACTTATTGATTGCAGTCAATTTCAGCTATTGACGTGAACAGCGTACAATAAAGGATACTTTCTCTATTTATTGACTTTAGATAAGACAGTTTGACTATTTATCTTATTTAAAAATTTAATATAAATATAAAAATATAAATTATGCTTAAGGTCAGTTCCAACTTTCCAACCCGACCTAGAGTTCCCTCCCTTCTCTCTTCTTCTGAGTCACATCATCAGTGCTAATCTGGTCCGATCCCTCTCTTCTCGGTTGAATCTGGCGGCCACAACCACTTAGATGCTAAATCCAGCGGTCGTGGCCAGTCACCAAGCTTCTCCACTCTTTTTCTCGGCTGCACCATTGATATGCATCGTTGCAGGTAGTGATTGGTCTTGCCATGTGCAAACTTTCTCTGGTTAATCTGAGTTTAATTTGATAATTTTGTGGTGGCAGACTGGCAGTATTTAAGGCTTCATGCTTAGTTGAGAAGCAGAACAAACTTATATTCTACTCAGTATAGTCTCACCTGTCTTGAGAAAATTCTTTGCAATTTTTAGAGGAGACATATGATTCCTTTGTGCAAACAGTAGCATAATCATCAACTCATAGTTATCATCCATCTGTTTTGATAATCCTTGTAGTCATGTAAATCTGTGTAATTTTTTCTCTTGCCTGATTCAGTTCAGTGTACATAAGCACAGATCAACCGTGAGTTATTGTTTTTTCTTTGTGATCATTGTACAGTGTATGTGAGAAATTTTTTAACGGAGGAAATCGGAAGAGTCTATGGGCTTGCTAGGCCGACAGCCGATCGAGACCATCACAGCATGGGCAACAAAAGCGGATCAACCTTTGATGGAGTTAAATCCAAGATGGCAACGGGCGGAGCAAAGGTCAACGGCGTCGAGTAGAGGTCCGTGATATGGGATCGATGGCGTCTAGTGCCAGATCGACGACAGGCAGGGCCTAGCTTACCGTCACCCTGCTGCTTGGCTCTCGGGCCCACACTCAAGGGCCGCAGCCTGCACACGCTCAAGATGGCGATAGGGAAGAGACCGAGGAATTTTTACTGTTACTAATTTAATTTTTTTTTAAATTTATAAAACTAATTTTCGATTTGGGAAATTTGCAAAACTAACCTCTTGCCGCCCTGGGCCACGGCGGTATTTAAAAACCGCCGTGGCCCAGGGCGGCGAATGGCATCCCGTCATCCGGAGCTAACGGCCCCGGCGGCCGTTAGCCCCGGGAGGCCACGTGGATTCGTCGCCCTCGGGGACGGCGGCGAATGTCCCCAGGGGGCCGAATGCAAAATTGCATTCGCCGCCTTGGGGGACAGCGGCGAATGCAATTTTGCATTCGGCCCCCTGGGTGCATTCGCCGCCGTCCCCCAGGGCGGCGAATGTATAGGACCGCACAGCGATCGGACGGTCCGAATCCACGGTAAATTATTGTAACGCGCGCTAACTACCTTAAAACAGTCATAACTTTCGCATACGGTCTCGGAATCGGGCAAATAAGTACTCTACGGACATCTACAGAAAATTTTACATCCGCTTTTCCCCCACTTTGTCGGGTTTGTCCAAAAAAATTTTGCGAAATTCGGCCGGGAAGATTGAGTTTTTGAGGTCCGAAGTTTCAGCACGGTTTTTAAAGCACACTCGTAATTTTCTACAGGCCACATCTTACATCGGTTTAAGCTGCACCTTTACGAGATTTTGCTATTCTCGTGTTGCTAGTTGAGAAAAAAATATCAAAAAAAAAGAAAAAAATTTTTTTGTAGGCGGCCCCCTAGATTCGGACCGTCCGATCGCTGTGCGATCGGACCTATGCATTCGCCGCCGTCCCCGAGGGCGGCGAATCCACGTGGCCTCACCGTGGCTAACGGCCGCCGGGGCCGTTAGCTCCGGGTGACGGGATGCCATTCGCCGCCCTGGGCCACGGCGGTTTTTAAATACCGCCGTGGCCCAGGGCGGTAAGAGGTTAGTTTTGCAAATTTCCCAAATCGAAAATTAGTTTTGTAAATTTAAAAAAAAATTAAATTAGTAACAGTAAAAATTCAGAGACCAAGGATGGAGGTAACCGGGGTGGTGATTGGGAGAGGAAGATCTATTTTTAAAGGATAAGGACTCATCGATGGACTTTTTTTTATGGTATCGATGATCCATCTAGAGCCGGACATAGAGTGCATGTTCCACAGAAAATATCTAACATGTTATATTTATAAAGAAGTCCTGGTAAACAAGAAAAATATGAAAATGATTAAGCTCAAAGACAAAAGGACATAAAACAAGATTAAAGGAAAACTATATAGGCCTTATTGTTTTATGTGTTAGGGTATTGAGATATATTTATATGGTTGGTTGTATTTTGATTTTTATCTACTTGTGACGTGTAAACATATTAGTCATGTTGGGTCCATGATAAATTACATCTTTTTAAGTTATAAAAAGTATGTTTTTGTTGTAGAAAAATTTCTTGCATGTAATCGACTATAACAGATGGTGTAAAAACATTTTATTTAAATTAGAACTAGCAGTAACATGCATATGATTAGTTTTTCATTTAAATATTTGTTTGAAAACCACCGCCACTTACAGATATTTTTGGTAACCAGTATTTATATAACCATGGTTCAAGAGTGGCTCCAAACAGTTTAGGTAAATCATAAAAGTTTTGTTTATTATATGGATAATCTGATTATTATACTAGAAACTCAATTTTTCAGTTTTTTATCTCAAAAAAATCTTCTTTCCTCTTGTTCTTTTTGGCTAGAGTTTGATGAGGTGCCGCTCTCCCTACTGTTAAACGACCACACCACCTTTTTTACTTGGCAATATGTGGATCACGCTCTCTCTTTTCTAAACTTTTTGGTTTTTTCTTTTCGTTGCAACGTATTATAAACGGAGGTATAGTACCAAACCTTGACCTGACTTCGTTCATGGTGAATGGGTCCACGCGAATCAGCCTAGCAGGTAGCAACGCTCGACGTCGCCGCTGCTGGTCGTCTCCTTCAAAGCCGGCTGGCCATTGAAATAGCTCCCTGGTCCCTGCGTGCAGCAGCAAAAGAACGCGCCGGCGACGAACACCCACATCTTAGCTCTGAAATCTGAATCGCTAGCTGATTAGTTTGTGGCCGGCGACGGCGGCGAGAATTGCGAGCGCTAGCTCGAGCGATAGATCGCAATGGCGGCTGCTCGCAAGCAGCTCGGCGTCTCGTTGCAGGTGACAGTACTAGTGCTGGCCCTGTTGCTGCTGCCGGCGTCGTTTCTGCCCGGATGTCTCGCCGGCCGTGGCGAGCCCTCTGGAGGTGAGCTCTGGGGAATTAATGAAGCTACTGTATCTTATTCTCTCTCTCTCTCTCTCCCTGTCCTGTTTTTTCATTTGATTAATCAGGTGTAATTTGGTTTTCCTGATGAGGGAATGGGTTCGGAGATGAACAAAATTACACCTACGTAATTTTCAGCACAGTGAAGGGGCAATCGTTGTATAGACTTTGATATCTCAAGAAAATACTATAATGTTTGTAGAAATGAAATCATAGCAGTAGGAAAGTAAATTTAAATGTCAATCAATGATATTATTTTTATCAAATAAAATTTAATTTATATTAGACTAACTGTTGGTCAAATATTTTAAGAGTTAAAATTTAAAATACATGCGCCTAATTCAGTGGGATGGAGTTAGTACTTAGAAAGTCTACCATTATTAGCTATTTTTCCTATTTACAAAAGTGAAATAAAAGCATCCATGATCATAGTAGTTCAATAATGTACTGAAAACAGACATTTTTTTTAAAAAAATGAATGCCATATATATTGTCAATCATCTTTGATTTATTTTGGTTGCAGCGATTTTTGACAAATCTCACGGGATAGTAACCAACTGGGAGAAGAAGCAACGAGTTCATCGGTTAATACTAGGCTTGGCAACTAATAGGCATTCTCGAATTCTATTCTACCGAGATCCAGGTTAGTTCTCGTCCAGTCAGAGACTATTTATATGATCAAATTTTGTATGTGTAGTAGTAACATATCATATCATAGTCTTCTTAAGTATAAGACCGTTTTGGATTAATCCTTAACGCAGTTTAGGGCCAACACACCGAGTTGCGCTACAACACGCGGTCGTCGAAATTACTTCACGGGAAGCCCCTGCGCAAACCAGCCAGACCTGTTTAGGAAACAAGTCAGGCCGGTTTCTTGAAGCTGGCCATGAAAATCTAGAACCACCACCCCGAGAGGGACCCCGTCAGGGATAATGCGCCTAGGGTTGTTCTAAGATTGGCAGGCCACTCAGAACGTCCCAAATCGCCGTGGAGACGAACAAGGAGAGGCAAAGGGGTTGGAAAAGCTAGTGTTTAGAGAAATAAAAAGTAAAGGTAATTTTAATTGATCGATTGGATAGATACTCAATCGGCCGTGACCCTTTATATTTATAGGGTGGGGAGGTCTTGCCTCTGCAAGGAATTCCAATTATAAGTCGTGATCTACATGGATTCCTTGATTCTACTCGGACTAGGTCAAAACAGGTCAGGCCGGTTTTGGAAACAGGTCAGGCCGGTTTGTATTGCCGGATCGGTTACAGTGCTAAAACCGGCCAGGTCGGTTTGGGAAACCGGTCAGACCGATTTTCCCAGCCAGATTGGCCTTCTGCCAATTTTGGCCACCAACATATACCCCCCTGTTTTCTGGTAAAGCTTGCGTTCCAGAAAACATGTTAAAACAACAATAAATCTAAGGGCGATGCTCGTTACATAATTCATCGGTCTTTTTGTTCTAAGGACGATATTTGAAGATACCATCCATATTACATAAGTATCTTGCCATACACTTGGATAATACTTTTTCAAGTATCTACCATTAAGAGCTCTAGGCAGCCGCTGACCTTGCAAAGTTTCCACCATATAAGAATTCCCGAAGATCACTTTGACAATTTTATATGGTCCTTCCTAACTTGGACCACTTACCAAATTTGTTGCTCTTCG
The DNA here is from genome assembly GCA_003991445.1 of Oryza meyeriana var. granulata. Classification (NCBI taxonomy): domain Eukaryota; kingdom Viridiplantae; phylum Streptophyta; class Magnoliopsida; order Poales; family Poaceae; genus Oryza; species Oryza meyeriana. The sequence goes on along the minus strand of RYFJ01003068.1, from coordinate 95,914 downwards.
CCCCTATAGGTAGAATTGTCTTCCAAACCATGTCACCAACTTGAAAAGATTTTTCTTTTACTTTCTTGTTATAAGCTCTAGCAACTCGGGCTTTATCTTTCTCAATCTCCTCCAAAGCTTTCAAACGCTTGTCGGTTACCTCATCAACATTATCCATCATCAAGTTATGATAATCAACAGCATTAAGATCATTTTGCTTAGCCAATCTATATGCGCCCAGATTCACCTCAACAGGCAAAACGGCCTCTTGACCATACACAAACTCAAAAGGAGTAACTTTAGTAGCACCATATCTAGATATGCGATGAGCCCACAAAGCTTCAGATAAAACATCATGCCACCTTCTAGGATTATCTTCTATTTTTTAAATGAGCTTAATCAAAATCTTGTTACTAGATTCAGCTTGACCATTAGCTTGGGCATAATATGGAGATGAATTGAGCAATTTAATATTATAAGATTCAGCAAACTCGCACACCTCTTTAGATATAAATGAAGTACCTTGGTCCATAGTCAGAGTTTGTGGAATGCTAAATCTATGAATAATATGCTCAGTAATGAACTCAATTATCTCCCGATGAGTCATATTCTTGAGGGGAACTGCTTTGGTCTACTTAGTGAAGTAATCTGTAGCCACCAACACAAAACAATGCCCTTTTGATGACGGAGGACGAATCTGCCCAAAGAAATCCAAACCCCATCCTCGGAAAGGCCAAGGCTTGATAATAGGATGCATCAACGCTGTGGGAACCATCTGAATATCTCCAAACTTCTGACACTCTTCACATCCTTTATAATACTGGAAGCAATCGGCTATCATGTTAGGCCAATAAAAACAAGCTCGCCTGAGGAGCCACTTCATCTTAGGAGCCGATTGATGTGTACCGCAAATTCCCTCATGAACTTCTCCCATAGCCACTCTAGCTTGATCAGAACCTAAGCACTTTAAAAGCAAATCCTCAGCGGTCCGACGATACAACTCTCCATCAATCAAAGTGAATTTGAAAACCCATCGTCGAACTTTTCTGTCAACTTTATAGTTGGGATCCTGTAAATGATCAATAAGAGGCTTCCTCCAATCACTAACTTCGTCCTCAACAATTTTTGATTGCTCAATGGCCGAAGTAGGATTTACAGCAGACAAACTGGTCAGACCTGTTTCAGAAACGGTCAGACCGTTTTCAATCCGGTCAGACCAGTTGGGAGAAAGCGGTCTGACCGGTTTCTCCAGGACATAACCCTCAGCCTCACAAAACGTCGGCTCCTTTTCATGAAAATTTCGTTTCCGAACATCATAGCCGGACGCTTGTTGTGCCAGAGCATCAGCCCTCGGATTTTCCTCTCTTGGTACATGATAAATAGTAAACTCATCAAAGCAAGATATGATATCCAAACATTTATCAAGATAAGCATTAAAAAATCCATAAGCATTGATATACCTTAGAAACATGCTGTACCACCAGTAGGGAATCACCATACGTTTCTACATGCTTTACTCCCATGTCATGCAAAATCTCTAGCCCGAACAAGAGAGCTTCATATTCGGCTTGATTATTAGTACACTCATGTTTCAATCGGTTAAGAGCTTCAAAAACAGCACCGTTTGGCGATATAAGAATAACACCAACACCGCAACCACTTTTGCAAACGGATCCATCAAAATGCAATTTCCACGGAGTAAAAGCAACATAACCGACGTCTAAATTAATGTTGTTATCAATATTATGCTCAACAATAAAATTTGCTACAATTTGGCCTTTCATAGATTTGAAAGGTTCACAAGCCAAATCGTACTCAATTAAAGCATAAGCCCATTTACCAATTCTACCACTTAAAATTGGCCTATGCAACATATATTTAATTATGTCGGTTTGACACGCTACTATGCAAGTATTTGATAACAAATAATGACTCAACTTGGTACAAGCATAATACAAGGATAACACAATTTCTCAATGTATGTGTACCTCGTCTCAGCATCCAACAGTCATCGACTCACATAAGTAACAACATGTTCCTTGCCTTCGGTTTCTTGAGTCAAAACAGCACCAATAACCTTTTCTTCAGCTGCCACATATAATTTAAAAGGAACACCACTCCTAGGAGCTTTGAGCACAGGCGGCGAAGATAAATAGCATTTAATCTTTTCAAAAGCTGCTTGTTGTTCTGCCCCCCAAGTAAATTCGGTTTTATCTTTCAACCGAAGAATAGGAGTAAAAGCATTCACCTTCCTGGACAAGTTACAAATAAATCTCCTTAAGTAATTTACCTTGCCCAAGAATTTCTGTAACTCCTTCTTACATGTAGGAGCTCGTATCCTTCTAATGGATTCAATTTTCTTAGAATCTATCTCTATGCCATTTTCATGAATAATGAAACCTAAGAACTTTCCAGCCAATACACCAAATGCACATTTGAGTGGATTCATTTTTAAACCATATCGATGCATCTTTTCAAAAGCAAGCTTCAAATCAGCTAAATATGGTTTTAAACCAGCCGATTTAACAACAATATCATCAATATAAATTTCCACAATCACACCAAGTAAGTCATGAAAAATCAAATTCATAGCCCTTTGATAAGTAGCACCCGCATTTTTTAAACTAAAAGTCATGACTACCCACTCAAATAAACCAATAGAACCTGGACATATAAAGGCCGTTTTGGATATATCCTCTTCAGCCATGAAAATTTAATTATAACCAGCATTACCATCAATAATGACATTATGTCCAGATGCATAATTAATAAGCATATCGGCTATAGGTATAGGATATTCATCTTTAGGAGTAGCTTTATTAAGATCTCTAAAATCAATACAAACTCTGAGCTTACCCGAACCTTTCTTTTCAACAGGTACAATATTAGAAACCCATTCAGCATATCGACAAGTCCTAATAAATCCCGCCTCCAACAACCGATTAATTTCTTCTTTAATTCGGTCATACATAATAAGATTAAAACGTCTAGGAGGCTATTTATAAGGCCTAAAACCAGGTTTAATTGGCAGCCGATGCTTAACTAACTTGCGGCTTAAACCAGGCATCTCATGATATTCCTATGCAAAACAATCGACATATTCTTTCAACAGCTCGATTAATTTAGCTTTATAATCAGCTTTCAAACTTTTGTTTACAAACATCGGCCTTGGCATAGTACCATCACCAATATCAACTGTAACAACCCGTTTTTCTTTTCCCGCTAGTCTTCGCTTTCCTGAGCTCCCTTCCTATCCTGTCAGCTGTGCCCCAGTTTTTCTCCCTGGCCAGCCGACTACCTTCTCCCTTGAGCCGAGTAGATTGCTACTCAGTCCTTGTATCCTGCCCTTTCCTTTGTCTTACTCGGACCTCCTTGCTGCCGAGTACGCACTGTGAAGCGGCCGACTACCTTGTTGAGACCTGTTGTTTCCTTGTCCCCCGAGTTGCACCCGTCCGTTGGACGCCGACTACCGAAGTGGAGAGGAACCAGTCTTCACCTGCCCGCAGCACCGCTTGGACCGATAGACAATAACCTGCTGCATCGCTTGGACCAGTGGTCAGTCCGAAGCCCTGTCAGTGAGATTTCTCCAACCTGTCCTAGCCTTGACCTTAATGTCTCATCGCAGCTATAGTGCCTGCCAACTCCTCTGACCAGTTGGACTCCAAGGTCACTCCCTGTCAAATCCTTTGTCAGTTCACCTTGACTTTTTCCCCTTACCCGTTGCCCAGCTCCACCGTGCCTCACTCTTGCACGCCGACTATATATTGAGCCATCCATGCTCCTTCTTCCTTGTTTTGCAAACCGGCCAGCTCTAGCTCTGCTGAGTTCTTGTTCTTCTCTCCAGCTTTGGAGCTCTATCGCCTGGTTCGCAAGCCTGGTTCAGCCGACTGCCCCCTTTTCTGCAGCCGACTACTTCTTGATCTTTTTCTTGGTGTTTTAACCCTCCTGCTTATCAGTGTTTCTTTCTCTGCTTGTTCAGAGCCTGAACCGGTGGACGATCCCGAAGCCGCCTTCGCCGAAGAAGACCCCTCCTTGGAACAAAGCAAGCCTCTTTGATCATATTGTTTCCCATATATGCAAAACTATGTTGTTTGGAAAATATATGCATGCTTAGTTTACACCTTTTTAAACTGTTGGCCTCGGTTTGCAAGCGCAACCGATGGACCTACCCAGTAGTAGCACTTATTTTGGTAGGATGTTGATATATATTTCTCCCTTGAGAGCCCCACAAACGGCACGCTAGCATCCTATCTGAGGATACGATGCCGAGTAGAATGACTTAGCTCTGCGACGTTGTTTGTCGTTTGGGAAAACTTTGGGTTTTACTAAACTGATTGGAAAACCCGGTACTCTGTGTATCGGCGTGTTTGCGAAACAAATAAAGTTGTGAAAATCTTGATGTATAGAGACAGTGCCTGTGTGGCTTGGCTATGTATTATCATTAAGGACCGTTTCCTTTGGGGATTCCATTCGAGCATCTTACAGTGCGACCATGCGGGTATTATGGGATGCCCCTGGCCGAGTAAATAGTAGGTTTAGGGAAGTTCAGTGCCGACCACTGAATCCTGTGTGGATCTTTCGGCTGGCATTGGATAACTCTAGACTGGCTTTGGAAATGGCCTTGTCACGAATTTCTTGGTACAGGCCAGTACTCGGAGTAATTTTCGTGTCGGATGGGTAAAGCGCACACCCTCTGCAGAGTTTAGCAGAACTGTTCGAACAGCCGTGCCCACGGTTCAGGGCGATGCAAGGTGATTCCCATAGCGTAGATTTGTTTGCCAGTGATTTGTGAAAGTGTTTGATGGAAAGGGAACCGTGACCAGAGTTTGCCGAGTAAGCAAACGGAAGACCTGTGTGGCCAGAAACGGATCTGTGTGATCCGGGGTGTTAAGCACCATAATCAAGTGAATGAAAAGTAAACAGGATGAAGATCATGCTCCCGGGTTGTAGCCAGGGCAGCAAACTTAAGCCCCCGGGTTGTAGCCAGGGCGGCAGTTGTACAGATGTCTTCGGGTTGTAGCCAGAAGACGGATTGATCAAGCTCCCGGGTTGTAGCCAGGGCAGCAAGTTGATCAAGTTGTGCTCCCGGGTTGTAGCCAGGGAAGCCACATTAGCTAGCTGGTTGTAGCCAGCGTAGCGGGCATTAAGTGCCATAAACATGCTCCCAGGTTGTAGCCAGGGCAGCAATGTTCGAGCCCCCGGGTTGTAGCCAGGGCGGCGGTTTAGCTAGCTGGTTGTAGCCAGCGTAGCGGGCATCAAGTGCCACAGCTGAGATTTGGTTGTAGCCGAGTCTCAGGGTCAACGAGTGGTTGTAGCTACTCGGGAGATACATGACCAGCAAATGCGAAGTAAAAGATGGTATATATATACATATGCTTGATTCATTAATTGATGAGTTGTTGAAAAGCAACTTGCGGAATGGATCGAGGCGTGAGCCTCTTTTCGACAACTAAAATTTGAGCTCACTAGTGTTTGCAAAGAAAAGAGTTTCTAAAGGCAATTTTCGCAAATAAACCCTTAGCCTTTCTGTCTGACTGACATGGCATCTTTCCCGGCTTGCTGAGTACGAAAGTACTCACCTTGTTCATATATATGTATAGTAAGTTTTGGAGAAGAAGACGAAGATCTGACTGCTGCCGAGTTCCTCCAAGACCAGGCCGACTACGAATACTTCTGAAGGTTTCGAGCCTAGTTCCCAACCGAGCCTGTGGTGTAGTTTTTGTCTAGCTTCCGCCCTGTTTTGCTGTTTTCGCTAGCTTACCTGTTGATTATTTTTGCCCATCCCGGGTCTGTCCTGGATGGATCTCCTTGTACATATATATAAGTACTCTGTTATGTATTTATTGTAACTCTGAGTTGTATCATTGTTGTGCGTACCCGACTACTGATCCTGGGATCGGGTGCCGTATGCACATGGTGGCCTTCCACCTAGTCGGGGAGGCGCCACATCAACCTCCTCTGAAGGATCAGCCGACGTAAAACCTTGTCCTAATTTACTCACATCATCAAGGTTTTCAATGGCCTCGCACATATCGTTCTTATTCGCCCGATAGTGCTCAAGTCTTTGCTGCAACCACTCTAGATTTAAATCCATCTAGATCACATGAGGTGGTTTAGCTGATTCTCAACCGGCTTTATGACAGCAGGAACAAAGCCATCTCTAGTACAACTGATAAGCTCAAAATCTGAAAGATCTAATCCTGATAAGCATTTGACATTATCATGTATGCCTATGGTGGAACTATCAGCTATAGCAACACAAGCCGACGTATCACCATGCACAACCTCTACTTCATTGTCTATCCATTGAATTAAACAATGATGCAAGGTAGAAGGAACACATTGATTTGCATGTATCCAATCACGTCCCAGAATTAAACTGAAGTTACCTTGCGTCTTGACGATGAAGAAAGCAGTAGCCAATGTCTTGCTCCCAATAGTGAGCTCCATAGAGACGACGCCTTTTGCACCCATGGGCTCACCTCCTCCCACACCACCGACAGTCATGTTGGTCTTGATCAGCTCCTCATCTGAACCTCCCAACTTCTTGAACAAAGAATAAGGCATCAAGTTAACAATTGCCCCTCCATCAACAAGCATCCGAGAAATCGGCTTCCCATTGATATGACCCTTCATATACAAAGCTTTCAGATGATTATCAGTAGCTTTTGGCTTCTGGAAAATAGCTTCCTTAGGTCCAAAATCAATGTGAGCAAGATCTCCCTCTGGAATAATACGGTAATCCGAATTGAGATGCACCACACATATATCCACATTCATGCGCTCAGGAGATGAACCATAATCAACAAGCTGTTCATCGTCCTTTTCCTAGGATTCCGATGACAACTTATCATCACAAACCATTGGAGTAGAAATACCAAAATCAGGCGTTGCTTCTGTCGAAACCGGTCTGACCGGTTCTGAATCCGGTCTAACCGGTTCTGCTGCTGAGTGAGCATCAACCTTAATCTTCCACTCCTTCTTCTGCGGGATCATGGGCCTATATTTGTTGAAGTACTCATCTCTCTGCTTCTCAAGCTCCTGTTCCCTTTTCTCCTGAAAGCGAAGTCTCTGTAATTTCCTCTTTTGAGTGCGAGTCAAGCCCGGAGGACACCACCTTGGTAAGAAATACTTAGAAGTAGAACCACTGGTGCTGGCTTCATGATCATTGGTTGCAGGAGCCTTTTGGACAGATGTATCAACTGAATCGCCAATGACAATCGGTCTTTTGCCATCATCCTTGTTAGGGACTAACATACTTCCAATCTGCATAATATCATCGGCCGTAGTCCTCTCTGGATCAACATTAACCTTCTGCACCTCCTCTTCTTTCTTCTTGGGCCGATACACTTGCTTTGAAGGAGATGATCTGTGTCTCTGCTCCAACCGGTCAGACCAGTTTGGTGAAACCGGTCTGACTGGTTTCACCCGTTGATCCCAACCTGATCGGCGGCGTGCCAAACGGTTATGTGTAGGGCGTGAAATCCTATCAAGAGCCGATGTCCTTGGTTTCTTCCATCCTGGATGAAAAGATTGATATGGCACAGGATAGCAAGGCATCCACATCATCCCATTATATTCCAACGCCGGATATTGCGAGTTTGATGTTGAAAGAGCCTATGGCATGGTAGGATACTGATTTTGGTGAGGATGCAAAGTCACAACCTCACTCTTCTATCTTATAGCTGCCCTTGAAGGTGAATTGGGTCTCCCTTGATGCATTGGTGACCTCATTCTCTTTTTTACCGGCCGATCACATGTAACGGCCCTTTGATTGACATACTTGGACAAAAACTGATCAAAAGTAGGTTTCCGCTTCATAACACTCCCCTGATCTTTTGTCGAATTTAACTTCCACGTGCCAATCTCTGGATGCTTCGGTTTCAGCATTCGGGGACGGCCTTGGTTAAAACCGGCCTGACCAGGTTCGCAAATCGGTCTGACCGGTTTGTCCTGCATAGCAGGCTCAAACGGTCTCTACTCGATTTGCGAAGACAGTCCTTGCCCCCCGTGTCCAGAAGCTTTCACCGTGATTTTAAAGGATTCTCTGCCATCAGGAGCTTTTTCATACACCACTTCCCTCATCAATTTTTTGTCTTTTAAACTCTCGGTCTTGGCTTCACCAATGACCACATTCTTTCCTTTGGTTGCTTCGGCTTGATGCGGCCGATCTAGTACCTTGGGCTGCTGCAAATCTATGGTGTTGACAAGGAAAGGTGTCTTGTCTACTTGCATCTCATGAAGAGTCAATCGTCCTTCATTAATAGCCGATTGAATCTGTCGACGGAAAACATTACAATCGTTAATAGCATGTGAAAAAGAATTATAAAACTTACAATATGCACACTTCTTCAATTCCTCAAGTAAAGGCATAGCATGAGATATCTTGATGTTTCTGTTTTTAAACAATTCATCAAATATACGATCACATTTAGAAACATCAAAAGTAAATCGCATTTCTTCCTGCCGACCCTTATGAGCCGGCTTAAGTGATGAACAAGAATATGTTTTAGCCTTTGAAGGCCATACAAATTCAGCAACGTAAACATCTTTGTCCTCATCGTCTGAATTATCAGATTCATACTCAACAACATGAACATTAGATCGATGAGGCTTAAAGCTTTTCTTTGCTTCCTTAATTCGGTTTTCCTGAATTAAAGCTCTTATTTGCACTTGAGCAACCGAAAGAAAATCCCACCTTCTATTCTATCCCTAATAGAAGATCTCAATCCCTTAAAACAAATATCAGCAAGATCCATATCAGAAATTAACAAATTAAAGCAACGGTTCTTGGTTTCTTTGAATCGTCTTATATAATCAGAAACAGATTCTTCTCTACCTTGCTTAACTTATGTTAAATCTGTCAATTTTAATTCGGGATTCCCACTATAGAAATGATCATGAAATTTTTGTTCTAATTGACTCCAAGAACAAATAGAATTAGGAGCCAAAGATGAAAACCAAGCAAAAGCAGTTCCAGTCAAAGATAAAGAAAATAAACGGACTTTCAACGCATCAATGGAACTTACTTCACCTAGTTGAGCAATGTATTGATTAACATGTTCCCAAGTAGTTCTATTATCTTCACCATTAAATTTAACAAAATCAGGAACACGCCAACCAGTAGGGTAAGGAACAAAATCAAACTCAACAGCATATGTTTTTTGATACAACTTAGAGTTACCAATATCCACACCAAGCTTGTTTTTCATTACACTAGTCAAATCCTCCCTAAATTTAGAAAATTCATTATTCCAACTAGAGTTATTTGGCTGTTGTGGCATTGCAGCAGCAGTATTTACTCTCTGATTTACATGAGGGGCATGATTACCATGAGCACGCCTTAAATAGTTATCATATACATCATTCGGTATCCCCCCATAAGATGCATTTGCATTAGGAATAGGAGGTGAAGTGTACGTGAATGTGGTATAAGGTGGCACAAAATTAGCAATTTCATTAGTACGACCATAAGCGGCCAAACTAGGCATGGTAGCAAGTGGTTCAGGTTGCTTGGGCACCACCACTAAAGAACCGGTCTGACCGGTTTGATGAACCAGTCTGGCCGGTTCTGCCGTGTTCGGCAGTTGTGGCTGACTTGGTGATATTTGACCCTGAAAAAATTTCAACAGCATACCATACTGTGGATTTTCAGGAATTGCACCTGGTGTAGCCGATGTACTAGGTTGTATGACCTCATGTTGTTTAATATAGGATTCAATAGACTTCCCTTTTTTTAATCTTTCTATTCGTTCAATCAATATCGCAACAAGTTCATCCGTACCTTTAATAATAGTATTAGATTTGACATTAGGTACAGATGTGTTGGGGGTGAATTGCTTACATTGCTTATTACCTCAACCTTGTTGTCGTTCATCTTGAACGCGGACATCACGAAATCTTGCACTCTTGTGACTGTGCCCTGGCGGTCTTTCCTGAATCCCATCAAGAATTGAGATCTGAAATAAGCTTCCGCCGTCAAATAATTCTGACGCTCCTCGTCACTGATCTCTTCGATAGAAGCCGTGATGATGTTGTTCTTATCGATTTCCGTATTAGATCCCATCTGGCTAGCGTTTGATAGAACGGTTTTAGCAACCAGATCTTTCTTCCCCAGCGGAGTCGCCAAAAATGTGTTGACGCAGTTTAGGGCCAACACACCAAGTTGCGCTAGATCAGGCGGTCGTTGAAATCATCTCACAGGAAGCCCCTGCGCAAACCAGCCAGGCCGGTTTGGGAAACAGGTCAGGCCGGTTTCCTGAAGCTGGCCGTGAAAACCTAGAACCACCACCCCGGGAGGGACCCCGTTAGGGATGATGCGCCTAGAGTTGTTCTGAGATCGGCAGGCCACTCAGAACGTCCCAAATCGCCGTGGAGACGAAGAAGGAGAAGCAAAGTGGGTTGGAAAAGCTAGCGTTTGGAGGAAATAAAAAGTAAAGGTAATTTTGATTGATCGATTGGATAGATACTTAATCGGCCATGACCCTTTATATTTATAGGGTGGGGAGGTCTTGCCCCTGCAAGGAATTCCAATTATAAGTCGTAATCTACATGGATTCCTTAATTCCACTGGAACTGGGTCAAAACAGGTCAGGCCGGTTTGTATTGCCGGATCGGCTACAGTGCTAAAACCGGCCAGGCCGGTTTGGGAAACCGGTCAGACCAGTTTTCCCAGCCAAATTGGCCTTGTGCCAATTTTGGCCACCAGCAATGCCAAAATGTGCCATACCAATGTTTTGATAGTTTAAATAGTGCTTATGATAGATTTGGATTGGATTGTATCCAAGCTATTGATAATGCCTGTACTAAATTGACATCAATGTAGAGCATTCTTCATCATATCAGCCCTATCATCTGCCTTTTGGCTTGTTAGCCGCTGCGAAAATTTGAATTTTAAAACTTAATTTTGAAATTGATTTTGGGGTTTTCTCATCGTAGTTTATTTTTTTAACATTTGCGTTTAAACCACGAATAACATAGATATAAAGTTTTACTCATAAATTATTTTTTATTGCTTATATCCGTTCTACGGCTTATCAGCTGTAGGCCAAACGATCAGGGCATTGCAATTTGGCTCCATATTGGTCCTAAACCAAACAAGAGCAATTGTATCCTATCCTATCAAATAATTAATAGTGCCAAAACTTTCATAAGTTTTGGCACTACCAAAGAATTAATAGGGCAGTGATCCAAATTAGCCCATATTAGTTTTAATAACTTGAAATGCATTTTAATTGTTAAAATTAACTTTGTAGCACTTAAAGTTCATGTTTGTAGTTATTTAATAAAATGAGCTGGTACCTTTTCGTGCTACGGAACTAGAAATATTAACTTTTGAGTGCCTCGGAACCACTTTTACCTAACAAAATAGAGCAGATCGTCAAATTTCAATTAATAGTCCCATAGAAACTATTTTACTGTCATGAAGTTTTTCTGTAACTAGTTTTAGATTGATTTCACTAGTTCATGCTGCCAATATCAAAACCACACGATTTTACTGACATGGCATCTACATATATATGTGCACGTCCTTCCCTGCATCTCTGACCCTGTTGCAGTAGCAACAAGATGATGACATAGATGATAGATGCAGGCATGCAGCGTATGTGAAATAATGTACTAAAGCAAACAATTATGGTAATTCGAGGTTGTAAAATGTCTGGATATGTAGGGGACACACGCGCGTGCTTAGTCTGGATATGTAGTTCTTTTCTGTAAAATGTTCATATTGTAAATGGACTCTTTTCTCTACTATTTAAAAACAGAGTCTTTCTCCTTCTCCTTTCCCATTACTACTTCCTCATGTAAGAAAAACATCCTCCCTAAAAAAAACCACTTCACCAAAAACAAAAAATCTGATCCATTCTTCCTTAAAAAATCACCCATAAAAAACCGGTGTTCCTATAAATAAATCCCGTAAGACCACTGTGGGCACCCCGAAAGTGCATTATAAAGAGTAACTATTACGGCAACGCAAACTATCTAGATGGATGGGGTCTCGAATAAAACCCGAATAAATGCGGTAACCATCCATCCTCATCGCAGACTTGCCATAATCTTTACCCACTCACAATACAAATCCACAAATGCCGAGAAGTGTACAAAAGAGATAATCATAAGGATAGCTTGCCAGTCCTCCCCGTCATACGCCCGTCAAACCACTCGATGGTGATGACCAAACACGATACGTACCCCAGAAGACTCGAACCACAATAGCTATCCCCCAACCATCTCAATTATACAAAACTCATACTCATGTTCAGCTAGTCCCCAGGAAAGCGACTAGCCTCATACTTTCATCGCAAGCAATTGATAAACATCACAAGTACTCTAAATATGGATAAACGAGCAGCAGAGTTACAAATATTACATAGAGGGTTCACACCCTAATACATCACAGAGTAGCGCAAAAGATAACAGCGGAAAATCAACATAAAGGATAAGACCAGTGGTGCCATACCCATACCAAAGGGCAACCAACTGGGGCAGAACTTAACTTCAACTACACATTATCCTCGCCTCCCTCGGCGGAATAATAGTAGACCACATCAATGTCGTCGTTGTCCTCACCTGAAAGATGCAGCGTGAGTACGACAAGTACTCAGAAGGCTTATACGATAATAATAATACAAAGGAGAGATGCTAGCCTCTACATCAAGGAGTATGGCTATGTTGATATGATTTTGCATAAAGCTGATGTTATTGAGCAAGTAATACATTTAAAACATAAGCACTTGCGAAATAGCTCAATCTGAAAATTTAGGACAGCAAGCTTATAGTTCTGAAATAGAAGTAAAAATGAGCACAAACCATGCTCTAATCATCCTCCATGGGTCACCATTGCCCAAACAATTATGCTATACAAGCATATCATCTTTCATGACTAAACCAAGTCATATTTAACACAAAGCCTTTTATATAAACCCATCCATCCATGACTATCCTAAGTCATGGTATAACAACATAATTCCATAACTATATATCCCACATTTGATGCTAACATGAGTAACAAACACATCAAGCGGTCGTCCTGTGACCGTGGACACGGCTATTCGAATAGTTCTTACTCTGATCAGAGGTGTACATCTTTACCCACAGGATGTGATAGAAGCCAAACGGCTACACTCTAGTTTGATCCGTACCCGTCGGTACCCACACTCTACACATTGAGTGCGGACTAGAGGTCACAACAAAACCTTTTCCACGCTTAGCCCCAACCACCTAAACCATGTCTGGGCCCCCCGACGACTTAGTCGTGTGCGTGCGTGGCAACTAAGGCGGGCTCACCGTCGCGAGAGGCACCTCCGTCCCTAACCAGGCGCGCTCGAGGTCCTCCAAAGGAATACCCTTCCTCACGACTGACGAACGGGAGTAGATGGCCACAGCCTCCCGTGCTACTTAGTTAAGCCGTCCCATGCCCGGCATGTGGAAGTACGTAGGGTGCTTAATAGACGTCAACATGTTCGGTCCTTAACGACCCAGACGGAGCTACATGCATCGGGAAAACACCCTCCCGTCATCGCCCTATCATCCGTCCAAGTCAAACATGTTTTCAATTATTAATCAGAAATGATTCTTTTCAGATTTTAACCCATCCATGCGTATTAAACTAGTTTTGAACCGATAGCTCCATCTATCGGATTTTTCTAAATCTAGAAATAAGCATGGCTAAGCATTCGATAAAATAAAAGTATCCCAAAATCCTTAACCAGGGGTGATAAGGTATAACCATGGCATCAATAATCAAGAAATGGAAATGCATACAATTGGGTAATATTAACTCTACCTATTTTTTCCCATTTAGCAAGACCAAAACATGCATATAAGTATTTCTTTCGCAAATAAATTAATTTATTGAAAGTATAGGTTCAATATGCTTAGATGCTTGCATAGAAGCTAGTATTGATGCTTGCCTTGCTGCTGCGATGGTTCACACTCAACTTCAGGTCCTTGCTCCACGTACTCCGAAATGTCTGAATCTACCGATAAAAACGAATATGCAAATAAGAATCAATTAAATATGCCTATGCAAACATGATCAATTAATTATGAGATAAAAACAGTAGGTATGGCATGTCCTAACAAGATTTTAGAAGGAAAAACCAAATCATTTGCATCTCTGGATTGGGAGATACAAAAATAACAAGGTAGGAGGGCTGAAAAAGGCAGTTTCGCAATTATTTATTTTGAACCCTTAAGTTATTATATTTAACTGACATCTTCTATTAAGATTTCATAAAGGCATGCATTTTTATATAAAAGAGCATAACCTACTGGTTCCAACAAAATTGGTTTCACCCAAAAAGGAATTAAAATGAATAACTTATGGATTTTCAAAGTTTGGCGATTTTTCTGTTTGAAAAGTATTTCAGCTTAACCTTTTTCTAAATCTTTCTTCTTTTCTTATTTCTCTTCCAGGTGGGGCTTGCTCGTCAGAGAGACAGAGCAGAGTAGGCGCAGATGGACTAGGGCGGCGAGATAATGGAACGGACGGTCCGGTCCAGGAGTGGATGGTCCGGCGAGGCAAAGAGCAGAGCCGGCGACAACGGATCGGACCGTCCGAACACGGAGAGGATGGTCCGATGGGGTGAAACAGAGGAGGACTGAGCCGGCGAGCTTCTCGGCGGCGGCGACGGCGAACGGCGGCGTTTCAGACGGCGCAACCAAAAGAGGAAGTGAAGAGAAGTCTCGGGCGAAGCTGTAGGTGGTCTTCTCATCGCCGGCAGTGGCCGGAATAGTGCTACTGGCGAGTAAAGGTGGCGATGCCGTTCGGGTCAGTGATGCAGAAGAGGCCATGGGCTCGGGATGCACATGCATGCAAGCAAACAGCTAGAAACCTTCGAAAAAGAAGCTCGAAGGACTACGCTGAGACTCCCAGGAAGCTTACCGCGGCTCTAGACAAGGCAGACAGGATCCCACGAGCTCTGGCGGCTACAGGCGGCGGCAACGGCGATGGCCAAGCTTCGGCTTCACCGTGGTTGGCTCGATTCGCTGCATGCGCGGTGGAAACAACACATGCAGGTGGTTAAGAAGGTCACGAGGATGCTACCAGTGCGAGGAATCGGTCTAACTCTCACCGGGTGGACGGGAATCGATGGTGGAGGCGCTCGGTCGGAGTTGGAGAAGACGATGGCCGATCTCCTCGCTCGGGGCTCGGTTTCACGAGATTCTTGGGGCGTTTGGCTGCTGGGGCTGAGGCAGTGTTGTTGGCGCAGCTGCTCCGCTAGGGAAGCTCCGAGGTGGCCGGCAGCACGGACAGTAGCAGCTTGAGCAGCAGCACACGGCAGCAGCAGCAGCTTTAGCGGCAGCAGCAACAGCTTTAGCGGCAGCAGCAGCAGCATGCACGGCGGCAGGGAGTTGGATGGAGAAAAGGGGCAAAGGAAGCTCTCCTCCCTGGTTTCCTGGCTCTGTGATGGAGTTGTGAAGATGAGTGAGCTAGCTGGCGTGGAAGCTGAGAAAGAGGAGAAGACAGAGATGACAGCAAGGCTAAAAGGTGTCACTCTCTCCATTTGCATGCCTTGGTGGGTCTCACTCAAAAATTTTGGTGCATAAGAGATGGAGCTAGCTCCTAGACACTGATTCATAGGCCCATGTCGTGATGGTCTAGGAATGGTAGAGAGGGTTGGGTAGGAAAACTAGTGAAAACTGATTTTGAAGGGTTTTTCTGGATTTTTCTCTTCCTCTCTCCTAAAAAAAATCAAAATGAGTAAGTAAAACTGGTGTTAAAAATGTGGTGATTTTTGTGTAGCTAGCCCAGACTACCTAGGTTCCATTTTTGAAAGTTTCACACAAAAATTCAAAATGGTTTGCTCACAGAAATTCAACAAAAAAAAGACCCAGGCTGAAACTTGTTTGAATTTTTAAGGGGTCTAAACTAATGAAATAAATTCTGGAAAAATTATATTAATTCATGATAAATAAAATAATATTTGAATAAATTATCTCCCATATACACTTCTGTTCAATTTGATGCACTTTTTAGTAGTATTTTGTTTTTGCCGATTTAGGATTCAATTATTGAGGGTTTAAAAGTTGCAAACTTAATCCTGAAAGAAGTGACAATGCAAAAATTTTAGTTGTGCCCTCTAATAACAGAAGAGCATAACACTAATTACCTGAAATTAAATCTAGGGCTGTGACAACCACTGTCTTTCTATAGATTTCTGTTGCAACGTAGGGACATGGCATTAGTTTTATATAAAAAAGAAGGTACTCCTACATTGTTTTTATATATAGGCATGGCTCACTGAATTAACATAGAACTATTTATTGAAGTGAAACTACACGCCAGGCTAAGCATGCAGCAATATCAAAATTTCATGTCAATTCATGATATGAATATGACCGTGCTAGTTTTTCTGTATACATAAATATATGGAGCAGTACTTAATATTTTCCATGCATGTTTAACAATTAAGGTATGGAAAATGCCCTATAACATTCTTATGACTAGCAGGTTTTGATCCTAATGGGGAACATTACACTCCTGTCTCTCCGGCCACCCCACAGACCGGCAACTGATGAGAAGGGATGTTTGTAGCTACAAGGTCCACCAATATACATTACTCCCTCTGTCCCCTAATATAAATGATCTTAGATTGTTTTTAAAAGATTATAGAGGAAGAAATAAAACTATGATACCCTTATTTAGACAAATTGATCCTTCTAAAAAACTTCTTTTAAGAATAGATCCTGCCAAAAAAACTAATTGTAGAAATAGATTATTTTCTCAGTACCAACCTCGATGATGCTAAGCGCCAGAAATATTGATGCTAAGCTCTTGTTTAAGGTGGCATGAGATTGCTAGGTCATTGGAGCTCAATGCGGCGCTGAGCTTCCTTCTAGTTAAAAAACTGCGGAGCTCCACATAAGAATAAAAGAATGGCGAGTGTGGTGGTTGCTGGTTTTGGCCTTTAACCCAAAGGTCTAAGGGTTGAACCCTATCACTTGCATCCTTGTATTATCTTTTTTTTCTTTCTTCTTAACTACTGAGTCTCCTTTTTTTAAAAAAAATGACATATTTTTTGTAAATTTGTTTTTTAATTTGAAATAATATATGAGAAGAAGTATATTATTTGTTGTTTTCAAATTTTTATGCTCCTTTCATATGTAATAAGTGTATTATATGCTCTTTTCAAATTTACATCAAGAACATTAATTTATATATTAACAAAACTATTATATAACTTAAGTAGCTCTCATCCTAAGGGTTCAGGGTTCAAGAACTCATACTTGCACCTTTTTCAAGGTTTGTTTTTTCTCTTCACTGCTTACTCTCTTCTCTTATTTATTTTTTTAAAGAATCACATGTTTTCTTTGTAAATTTGTTTTATTATGAATTTGAAAAAATATGAAAAAGTATACTATATGTGCATTCCATATGAAATAAATATATTATATGCTCTTTTCAAATTTGCATGATGGACATTAATTTATAGATATTAACCTAAATATTATATGATTTAATTTCTCAAATTTGCCATAAAAATATGAAAATAACATATAATATACTTCTTTTCATATTTTAAAATTTTAAAATAAAACAAATTTACAAACAAAACATACCATTTAAAAATATAGTAGAGACAATAGTTAAGAAGAAAGAAAAACCCAAAAAATAAACACAAGGATGCAATAGTCAAGATTTGATCAGGGTTCATGTGCAAACACCCCATTAACACACTAGCTTTCCTTTTATTTTATTGGAGGGTTGCATATGGTTTTAACTAGAAGGGAGCTTAACGCCAATGGCATTGGCACTGAGCTCCAATGACATAGAATGTTATGCCATCTTGGATAAGAGCTCAGAACCATTACTTCTGGCAATGAAACGTTATAGCTCAGCGTCATTGAGTTTGGTCTTGAGAAAACGGTCTATTTTTATAATTAATTTTTGACATAGTTCATTCTTGAAATAAGTTTTTTGGAATGGTCAATTTATCAAAAATTTGGCATTTATGATACCCTTATTAAATAAGGGGTATGTGAAAAGTGGGAAGGTAGTTGAGTATAATATATGGCAGACATTAAATAAGGGTCAGTTGGTAGAAAGTAGTATTATAAAATCTCTTATATTTTAAGATAATTTTAATTTTGGACCCTTTATATTATACTCCCTCCATCGAAATGTATGAAGTTAAGTAAAAAAAGGAGGGGCTAGGACGGAGGGAATTTCTGGCTAGAATATAGGTGTGTGCCGTTGAGTTCTCCTATATATTGACATGTGTAAAATTATGTTGTTGATTACATAAAAATCAGTCCACTGGTTTTTTTATCGCAGGATACACCATACATTCGTTAGACGACTCTGTATTTGTTTATCACCATTTTTTTTGCTCTACTCTCTGTCTTCACACTCCTTCTACGTAACCTCATACCTAGACGAGTGCTTGCTTCTAGTTATGTAAATGGATTATTATATAGAGTTAAACATTTTGAGATAGTGGCATTAGAATTTTACTCGTCAAAGGTACAAAGCTGTGGTCCAAGAACTGTGGTCAAGAGAATATAATCCGCAATTGTGTGATCAGCCTTCGCGAAAGCACTTCTGATTGCCTAGTCCATGCTGCTAGGAAATGACCATACTGAATTTATAAACTTCAGTAAATTCTTCAGAACAAAAACAGGCTGTAACCATATATACCATTGTGACTATCAGAATTCTGACACCTGCAAATATATAATTCATGAAAAGTGAACAATTAATTATCTGTTGTGTTGTTGTCGTCGCTGCTACTATAAAAAAAAAGTGCATTCCTCCCCTACTGTAAAAGCGGACTCATTCTCCTTTCGTCCCCTCCTTCCACCCCCACGAGCAATGCAAGAGAAAAAAAACCCAAAAAAACTTCTAGCACATCTCCAGTTATAAGGGCAGTCCATTTCTATTCATACGAACCGTTGCGATATACGGATATATTCCTAGTTAGTAGAAAAAAAGATACAGTTTTTTCATTAGCCACGGACCCTATAAGATAGAACGGGATTTTCAAAGCACAAACTGTTTTTTTAGTGTTTCAGTTGGTAATAATTTGACCTGTAACAAAATGAAATCAAGTGGGTGAAGTGAGGATAGAAACATCTGCTGCATCAATCATAAGAAGATCCAATATTCGTGCGACGCCAGAGTAAAAATCTCTCGCTCTCCACTTTGCCAAAGGAAAAAAGATCAAAAGTTTCTCATATTTACTATTAATTAAACGTTTGATTTTTTGGATTTTGTCAAACAATAAAACTGGCTGTTAGATGAAACTTTGAGATTCAGAACAGGGAATGCGAGTTCTAAGTTGCACTTTTAATTTATTCAATTTATTGTAGTTGTACTTTTAACTTATTGTAGTTGTCATTATCGATTTATATAATTTTAGTTATAAATTTGTGTAACTCAGTCATAAATATATGTAACTGCATCTAACAGTTCGTATCTTAGCATTTAGATATAAAAAAATCGTTTGATGACTTTATTTTTTTTAAATGTTTGATCATTAGGTGGTTCCAAGGTTTCCCCCCAAAACACGATGATGACAGGAGACTATAGTTAAGGATATTTGTAAAAGACACCCTGATTCGTGACGCTACTTAAAGTGACGGTCTAAACTTTTACAAAATTAACCTCTATTAATGGTAGTGAATAGTGATAGTATCTTTTGCAAAAAGGCCAGCTTCATCTGGACCGCTAGCAATGCTATCAGTCCTCGTATTTTACAAAATACTTCCTTTAGGGCCTGCATGGGAGTTTTTTTTTCTTGTGTAAAGGAAACGCCTGTAAATTTTGGTGACTCAGAAGTCAGAAGTACTAGTGAAAGAGTTTGCAGGCGTCTCTTTTCCTTTCTGTCTTTTCAGTGCAATCTCCAAGCTCCGGTGGGCGGTGAACAATCGAAGGAAGAAGACGACCAGAAAGATCTTCGGTCTAATTTTATATCCTAGAGGTCGTTTTGTGTCAAGTTGTCCTTCTTTTGTACTGGCTACTGTTTTCCTGTATAGATATCAGATATGAGGCACTCCTTGGGTGTCTTTCTAAAAAAGAACAAGAAAAGAACCACCTGTTACCGCGAGCTGTTTGGGTAAAAAAAAACTCAGCTCCATTGTTTAGTCCAAAAGTGGACTTCCAAACATGCCCTTAGTCAGAAAATATGTGATGTTTAGGTAAACATCGGTCAAACTTTGATTATGAATAACCTCGTTCTCAAATGCTCCATCTATTTTAAAATATTATAACCTAGACTGAGTTTGATATAATTTAGAACTACAAATCTGAACAACCCCTCTCTAGATTTGTAGTCTTAGTTGATATCAAATCTAATTCTAGATTGTTATATTTTAGAACGGAGGAAGTACTTAATTAGTTTAAAAATTTTAAAAATAACTAAACAGTACTATCGTAACATCATAATTTTATTATATTTTATAAGCTTATCATTTCAGTATCTCCAACACAATAATTATTGATCTTATATATATATTATAGTAGTGGTTCATTATTACCACACAGCTAGTCATGCGTTTATTTCTATATTTTTTCTACTACAAGCGGGTGGTCATCGATCAACCGCAATCATCACTCACTTGTCGTCATCCAACACTGGATTCCGATGCCGTCAAACCACCGCCGTGGTCGGGCATTTCTTGGTGCAGACGCAGGAGCGGTTCCAGCGGTGGTCCACAATCTTGCACTTGCCGTCGTTGTAGCCCTCCATCTTGCACTTCTCGGCGCACTTGTCATCTTTGCACTCCCCCTTGTAATCTTTGCACCGTGACTCGCACTCCTTCGCTTGCACCATCACCGTGCCCATCTCTGAACACAAACACCCAGAAAATTAAGAAAAAAATTGCTGATCAAGTTTGTTCATGTAGGTGTGATCGTTTGTCGTGTACCGGCTACAGCGACGAGGAGCAGGAGGAGAAGGATGGCAGCGACCGAGGAGAGCTTCCGCGGATGCTCCATTGATGATGGATTGTTTCTTGTGTGTTCAGGGAGGGAGGTAGGGGATGGGTGTGTGTTAGATTTTTGGATGGTTAGAGATGAGGGAATTGGAGGGGTGGCCTTCTTGTTTATATATAGAGATGTGAAATGCGAGGACTAAAAGATTAATTGAAATCCAGGCAGAGACTAAATGAAAAGTATAGATCAGGGTCATCAATTAACTATTCTCTTCGACCCAAAGTATAAGACATATATGTATTTATGAATACCAATATTTATAACTTTTTGGTTAATAGTTAAACTAACAACATAAACACACAAGTAACACCATTGGATTTGTATTTTAAAGTACTTTCATATGATGTAAATTTCATCATCTCATATTACGAAAAAAATTAATGGTGAAACTAATATTTGGGACCGTGTCAAAAAACTAATATATATGGCCTATATTTTATGATGAAGAGAGTATATTACTACCCTATGGACTACTAAACTTATTAACCATACGTTCTAGGTTGAAACATTTCACATTCAACATTTTCTACCTTTCCTTCCTCTTATATTATTTTTATATTTTGTTTATTATTATATATATGAGGTGTCACTGTATTTATTTTCTTTTTGAATATATTGGCAACATAATTAAGCGTTCCCACACACGCGAGCGCACGCGCACGCGCAGAGAGAGAGAAGAGAGAGAGAGAGAGTATCACTATACATACTCTTATATTTAATTAGCTTGTTGTGTTTCTTTCTTTTCAGGACAAATTGCCCTCCGGTGGCAAGCGAAAATACATGGTGCATTCGATGAGACTCTGACTATCAGACATTGCCTTGTAAGTGAACCAAGTATGGAACTGACGACTGTAGATCCAGAAAGAAAAAGAACTTGATTCCTGTAACACAAAGAGCATATTGACAAGGTAACAGTATTCCAGTGATCGCATGCATCTTCTGTTTAAGCCAGAAAGACAACCGTTTGTTGAATTTACCTAGCTGGTTGACAACACACTCGTTGTACCATGTAACTACTGCTGTCAATGATGTTCCACTCGCTAGTTACCTTGTGTAATTCAGAACTATTACGTCAGATTTGGAATATTACGCAAAAAAAAATGGAAAAAGCAGGGGGCATATATACTTGTCGCTCAACACCAGGGTTCAAAATTCCGAAATGATAGACCCAAAATTTCTAAAATTGAGGGTCTATCGGTGGGTCCTGATAGTCATTGTCCTCCGGTAGTGTCCCTCTGGAAGGGGAAGGGAGAGCAAAAGAGCAGCAGGTTCTAGCACTGGTATCGGACGAGAGGGATGCGACATCAACAGTGAATAGAGGTAAAAGTTTATGGCTTAATCTTGATCCCAATTCCTAGCTATAGTATTCTCTAATCCAGAAATGCATTGGGAAAACATGTGAAATTTCGGCCGCAATTTTCAATCCGAATTCAAATTTTGTTTGAAAATTTCGATTGAAATTCTGAAATATTTCTGAAATTTCGTAATTTCGGTGCCCCCCCCCCCCCCCCCGATATAAATGGGCAAATCGAAACTTCGCACCCTCCATGACGTGGTCTTGTAACTCATCCTGTCAATGATGATATTTTTTTTCTTAAGACTGTGATTGTAATTATGCATCTTATTCTCTTGCCAAAGTACTTCGCCTGTCCCAAAATAAATGAATTCTTGGCATCCTAAGTCGAAAAAAGCTTCTCCTCGAGAGTCCAGCCTACGATGAAAAATTTTAGGCTTCTTAACGCTTAACCGAACAGAAAAAGTACATCTATTTTGCATAGAGAAGTGAGAATATTGGGGGACTAACGTGAGCAGATGCTTAGAGCGCCCTGCTTGCCTACTGCCTAATGCGGTATGCATGTGCCCTTTTTTCCTCTCCCATATCGTATGTAACAACTTAATTGTCAATCTTTAAATAATATTTTCTCTTAAATTACTTATCCGATCTATGATTCAATTACACCATTGTATTCGTTATAATTAAAATCTTTATAACAAGATCTTACATAATTATATTCTGATAAAGGAAATATATATGTTACACATGGTATAGTCTAGGTGTTGCAATCAGTTTTTATCTAATGTCGCATCTGCTTGCAACATTTTTTATCAAGTGATGAAATATTTTTTCTGAGTGGTGAAACATCCGAAACAATTTTTGTTGAAATATTTTGTATCGAGTAATGAAACATTTGACATATTTTTTATATGTGATAAAACACCGTTCAATTATTTATAAAAATCAGACGTCTAGGTTTAGGCACACCTGAATTTTCTAGGAGGAAGAAAATGCCAAAATGACTCCTATTAATAGAAGGTGGGTGGATAGGTAAGGATAGTGAATAATAAAATTTCTTGATTTGTAGACTGATGATAGGTAAGAGGATAAAAATAAATTTATTTTAAGATAAAGTTCAAACTTTAAAATCATCTTATTTTGAGATGAAAAAAGAGAAGGTATTGGTACTCATTAAATTAAAAGGTGCATAGCATGCTCCAATACAATTATCTCACTTACCAAATCTCCCCTCATATTTGAGTTGACATTGTTTTTAATTGGAAAGTAATCGGGGAAACCCCTGCGACAGAATCAATGTTTCTTTAGATATCAACATAATTCCCAACGACATTGGTAGGGTGTATCCGATACTCCCACCTTTCATTTTTATTGAAGCGCTGCTGTCAGCCTTTCTAAAATTTCACCATTATATTTGATACCGTCTAGATTTATTTAGTGAATATTAATTATGAATGCTTTCATAATATTATAATAGTACTATTATATATTAATACAAAGTTATACAAAATAATTATCAAAGTTGTATCTCGAACTCTGCGAAAGCATAAAACGTCAAGTAAATTTTAAAAGATTTTTTTGGGGGTGGGCGTGGGGGGAGGAGGGGGTATATACGATAGCATGAGCTACATTCATCGTCTGGTCTATACATTCATACATGTTGGCCTCTGTTAAACGTTGTTCTCTATATATCTTCAAAATTTACAACTTTCGGAAAAATTTTGTAAATATAAAACTATAGGATTAAACAAAAATATATCAAATATCATGTTGATAGTTTAAAAACTGAAACTAAAAATGATAAAAAATATAAAATATTTATAAAATACTAGCCGACGCAGATGCTAAGGTTGATCGCTAGCACGACCTAACGACTTTCAGGTTCTATTCTTTTAACCTTGGATTATCAACTAGATTACTTATGTTACACTTCAAAAAGTATAATTTATTCGAAAACTTTTTTCATTACCATTGCTTAGTTAACTTCTTCTAATAAGCTATTTGTTAACAATATGATATATAATATTTAATTTATCCTTAAGATTATCCAACAGCTTTCATCCGCATTTCAACTTAAAAGCCTTGTGTCTGTAAGCTTAGCATCAAAGTTAGCTCAGAAAACCTTCAACTGACAATAATGTCATCTTTACGGAACGATTACAGTCAATTTCAGCTACTGTCGTGAAACGTGAACAATGTACTCCGTAGTACCATTAACAAAATTGTACCAAAACCCTTGACTGGCATCGATAGCTATCTTAAGTACAGCTGAAGCATATTAGATGTCAAACTACACCAACCACCGACTCACCGAGTACTTGCAAAATAGTCGAGCCATTAGGTACAAACCACATGGGTTTTCTCTGTAAAGTAGGAATCATGCAGGAATCCCACACAAAATTAGCCTAGCGGTATGCACCGCTCCACGTTGTTGTCGTTTGATCGACGTCCTAAGTAATTTTCAGCACGGTGAAGGGCCAATCATACCCTCAAAAATGGATACTCCCTCCCTAAAAATTATTTGACGTTTTAGAACAAAATTTAGTTAAAATTTTATAAAATATAATAAATTTATGATATTATGAAAGTACTTCTCAAGACAACTCTCGAAGGTGCTCATAGAGGTAGGATATGCGTTCATAGGGGTAAGCGTGTATGTGTATATATATATATATGAGTGTCTGCGCTTGTACCATGCTTCAAAAAGACAAATAAATGCATGCATGATTAGTAGTCCAATAATGCATGTAATAGATACCGATGCAGAAAACATATATGCAAGTGGTCGATAACCCATTTACACAGACGTTTAGCGAATCGTATGTGGTTTAAGGCCTGTAGAAATTTATGATTTTGTACAGACGGACTCCACAACCGCCCGTGAAAATGGATTTTCACATTTTACTAAGTATCTATACACGGTTCCACGTCGCAAGTCACAAGTTATAAGATTTTTGTGCAAAATATGTGCGCGCGATATATAGGACTCGAACCCAGGACCTCTCACTCCACCCGTAGCACCCTTACCCTAGCATGAAGCACTTCGTGACTATGAGACCGATGCTATTCTTTTGACTTCATCTCTCTAAAACTGGTAATATGTATTTGGCATTCTACATGACATCAAATGAAAATATTATCAACTACAAAGTTGTATTTGACATTCTACATGACATCAAATGAAAAATATCATCAACTACAAAGTTGTATATCTCGTCGAGTTGTGCAGCTTTGATATAGAGCATGTGTCCATTCAAGGTTATTTGAAAAATTCAAAAAATTGTTTTTAAAATAACTAAGAGCTTGTAACGAATATTTGGGCACCTAAACGATCTCAAATCGAAAAAACATTCAACTACAAAATTTTAGATCTCATCAAAAGCTATAGTTTTCATATAAAACTTTTCTCGCCTAACTTCATATGAAAAGGTTGTGATTTTTTAGGTTGTTTCTGTTTTTATGGGCGGTTTTCTTAAGAAATTGGCTGTAGAAATCGATTATTATAGGCGATTATTTAGAAAGTTTGTTTGTGAAAACATTTTTCTCTTATTCTTTGAAAATTACCCAAACTTTAAAAATTCATAGAAAATTCATTTTAAGTTCAATTGAGGTAAATCAAAGTTATATATAATCTTTTAATGTGATTTTGTAAGGTTCATAGAAAATCGCCTCTTTATGTGAGTTGACATATTATGCAACTTTACATTAGTGAAGGACGATACTAAAGGAAATAATCAAAGGAAGTACTGACTTATCCATATTAAAGGAAATATTGTAAAGTTCTTGAAGAACTTTGGTTCACCTCAATCAGACTTAAAATCAACTTTATATAGATTTTCAAAGTTTGTCAATTTTCAAATAATAGGTAGACCAATTCAAATGTTGGGCCAGGCCGAGCTTTGGGCACGAGCCTAAAAAAATCTTGCTAAAAAACCTAGGCCTAAGCACGACAAACACCGTAAAGGTCAGCATCGAGCCCGACCTAAACATTGCGCTTTCCTGGGCTGGGCAAGTTTTTTCGGGTTTTTTTGTATTTTTGGAATTTTTGGGGGCTTCCGGGATTCATTGTTTAGACTCGAGCTTAGCCCGACACACTTTCTAGCTTGGGCTTTTTCAAGCCGGATCAGGTTAGGCCAGCCGGGGGGGGGGGGTTGCCCATGAACAGGTCATATAATAGGGATAATAAGGTTTTCACATACGGACTTCCTAAAGAACCATTTACACTAACATATTTTCATGCGCAGTTTTTCTAAGAAAACTGCCTATACAACTTGTAATGAATATTTAAGCACCTAAACAACCTCAAATGAAAAAACATTCAACTATAATGTTTTAGATCTCGTTGAGAACTATAATTTTTATATAAAGTTTGTTCTCATCTTACTTCATATGAAAAAGTTGTGATTATTTTATTGAAATAGGGATGTTTCCATTCTTAGAGGCGGTTTCTAATCAAGTTTTCCAGGTGGTTTCTTAAGAGAACAACTCGCAAAAATCACCATATTTTTATGAGCAATTTTCTTAAGGAACTGCCAGCGGTCTTTGATTTGAGGCGGCCTTAGCCATCTTACATGTGGCTGAAATTTTGGGCCACTGTGAAAAGGAAAGACTGGAGCATGTGAAAATCATTTGCTAAGCAGTGAGGCATTATTTTTTTTAAAACATCGAATGGCATATTGTCACTCATCTTTTTTAGGTGGGGATGCACCGAGTAGTAACCAACTGGGAGAAGCAATGGGTCCATCGGTTAATTAGAGGCTTGGCAACTAGGCATGCTTCAATTCTAATCTACCAAGATCCACCAGGTTAATTCTCTACCTGCCAGTCATAAACTATATACGTATAATTAAATTTTGTGTAGTAATAACATCATAACCTTGCACTACTATAGATTCGGGCATCTGTGTCGACATATCATCTGGCATCTGTGTCAACGTATCATCTATGTGAGAGGTCAAACGCGATCCGTTTAAGATAACTCATCTCTAATGGTTCAAAAAGTAACCGTAATGATATATGATAGCTCACAACCACGATCCGTAACATATCATCTGCGACAGGTTTAGTGGGATGAACTGTCACAAATGACGTTTTCTAGCCATGAAACTAGAAATATTAACTTTTGAGAGCTACATAACCAATTGTGACCATTAGATTAGAGCAATGCATTAAATTTTAGTTAATAGTCGAGTTTCTCTGTAGAAGCAATATAAAAAAGAAAAATAGAACTATTTTTATAGTCATGAAGAAGTTTAATTTTCATAATTAGTGTAATTGTGTAAACCTAGAACTCCAAGACAACCTCTCAAACTATTGAAGCCGTTCAATCTGTCGATTTGCCCTGATATCAACACCACATGATTTTATTGACATATCATCTACACATATATGCACGTCGTCTCCCGCATCTATGACTGACTCCATGCAGTTTTCATCTCCGACCCTGTTGAGGCAGCAAAAACTGATGACATATGCAACGTATGTGAAATCAAGGTGCTTTTGGTCGCAAGGGTGCAAACAGCTTTAGTAATTTGACATACAATGCACGGAAGACAAAGGGACAAACAACCACCCATTCTTCAGTTCAGCCAGTAAATTTCCAGAAAACTAAGGCATTATATTACTGTCCAGAGCAATCTTGAGCATAGCTGCATATTGCAACCCTTCCAATTTCCACTGAAATGCTTGTTATCATTCCTGAATTTACTCTTCTCCAAACATACTGCAATTGCATCAGGCAACCAACACAACACAACACAACAATTGTTTTCACCTCTTTATTCAGATCATTAGCATATTATACATCCAACAAAACAATGAACAATCTTCTGGTACATTTTATTACTGCAAGCTGTGAATTAACCCCATCAGTTATAGTTTCTCGATCATTCATTCATTCCACGTCTCCATCACTCCGGACTCCGGCGGCGTCAGGCCACCGTGCTGCCGCATTCCATGGCACAGTAGCAGCGTGGGATTAAGTGCTTGCATTTGCCGTCGATGTAGCCCTCCTTCTCGCACTTGTTGCCACAGTTCTGCGAGCTCAAGCACACCCCCTTGAAATCTTTGCTCGGCTTCTCGCACAGCTTCGCCTGCACAACGCTGCCCCCCATCTCTGCACACAAATGCACTAGACATCAACCAACTAAAAACACCCAGAAAATGCTGATCCGACAATCAATTTCGTCGCTCATCTAGCTGCTGGTGCGTGCATTTACCGGTGGCCACGAGGAGCAGGAGGAGGAGGATGATGATGGCGGAAGAGGAGGAGAACTTGCGTGGTGAATGCTCCATTGATGATGGATTTATTGATGATGGATTTATTGTGTGTTCAGAGGATGATTTTTGGACGGTCGGAATTGGGGAGTGGCCTTCTGCCCTTCTTGTTTATGTATGCGTGCTGATGCTGGGATATTTGAATCCGAAGAACACAATATTAATTGAAATTCAGGCAAGGAGTAATGTGTGCATATCTTCAAGAGATAGAAATGCATTTGATAGGGGGAGAGAATTAATTGAAACGTATCCATCCTTGAACATCTTCACAATCTACCATTGCATTTATTATTTTGGGGGAATTCATTAAATTTTTTTAGGAAAAATACACTAGAAGTGTTCTACAGTATATATATAATTACAAAATTTATGAACTTACAATCAATCTTGAAGATTTTCTAGCCATATGAGTGTCCTACAATGTTATATGAGGATTTTAGATAATGGATTATATAACCCGGTCTCTACACCCTAAATAGATGTACACGGCCAAAAGTTCATATACGAGTATTTAGACTCACCCCCTTAAGGATAGTTTGAAGGTGAGTGAAGAGAGAAGAGAAAGAAGATCACGCAAAACGAGATAATCCATTAGTGCATAATTAATTAAGTATTAATTATTTTAAACTTAAAAAATGAATTAATATGATTTTTTAAAATAACTTTTATATAGAAAATTTTTGCAAAAAACACACCGTTTAGCTGTTCGGGAAGCGTGCTCACGAAAAACGAGGGTTTTTTCCCCTAAGAGGCAATCTCGAACGCACCCTTATAAGAGGAAACACAACTTAAAACAAGAATTTATCCAACTAACAAAAGAAAACAAAAGACTATGCTTCTATTCTCCTTCGACAATTCCAACCATACTTAGAAAAAAAAAACTCTAGAACTCTCATCTCCATTATCAAGCAACACTTCTTCAACTCGATTGCCTCATCTTCTTTAAGCAACAAAGATCAAAGTCGTACCCAATACGTCCCCCTAAGATAACATACATGAAAGAATAGGATTTGGAGCCATTAAAGACCACATCATTCCTGCTTAACCATACCGCCCAACATAACGCTACAATGCCAACAAAGATTCCGTTTTTCAGCTTAGGATGAACACCATTTAGCCAACTACCGAGAAAGTTGAAAACATTAGTGGGGGGTTGGATTTCAAAAGTAAAGAAGATTGCACTCCAAAGATACCTAACCATAGAACAATCAAAAAAAATATGTTGTATTGCCTCATTAGAGTCACAAAAGCAATACTTAAGGATACCTTTCCATCTTCTTTTTGCCAAATTATCCTTAGTCAATACTACTTCTATTTTGATATACTATAGAAAAATCTTAATTGTCAAAGGAATTCTTAGCTTCCAAATAAAAGACTTTTTTGGTACTACATCACCATACATGATTGTCTTATACATAGAGTTAACAGAAAAAATCCCATTCATCTGAGCTTTCCAAATAAACCTATCCCTTTGACCAACAAGCTTGTAGAAACTACTCTAGATACCAAATCGTACCAATCCCTCAAGTTATTTTCCACAAGTGCCCTTCTAAGGCTGCGTTCTAAAGTAAGGTTTGGCTGGGATTTTTTTCTTGTTTACCGTGAGCATGTTTTCAAACTGCTAAACGATGCATTTCGTGCAAAAATTTTCTATATAGAAGTTTCTTTAAAAAATCAAATAAATCTATTTTTTTAATTTATAATAGTTAATACTTAATTAATCATACATTAATAGTTTGCCTCGTTTTCCATGATAGAAGAAGCTCAGCTCGTTGAGCCGATTCGGATGAAGCCTAAAAGAAACATTGAGAGGCACCCTCCCCATTGCACCACCACGTGTTTATTTCTTGCCAAGTTGTATAACGAGGGGTATGTTTTCTCAAAAGAACAATCGCCTAACCAACAATCCATCCGAAATCTAATCTGAGTCCCATTATGAATCTTGAAAGATCCACAAGACAGAAAATCGTCATTGGCTGCCATAAGTTCTGTCTAGAACTGAGAATCTCCTGGCTGCTTTTGTACCTGATTTTGTTGCTAAGTACTTCCTCCTAAGCAAGGCTTGCCACACCCCTTCCTCATTAATGAGTTTATAGAGCCACTTACTTAGTAAGCACTTATTCTGGATTTCTTAGTTTTGTACACCTAAATCCCCCACATTCTTTAGGTATGCATAACACACTCCACTTAGTGAGTTTATATTTTTTTTTGTTCATCACATTGCCAAAAAAATCTGGATCTGTAGGGTATAGATCCCCTAGAGTTGGGTTCAAATCCACTCTGTGGAGTTCTAGAAATCTAGGCCATTCCTTGTTATCCATGGACATGATTGTGCCACGTTACTTTCTTCTTCAACTGCACGTTCTAACTTCCACGCAGATATGTACTAGTGTAACTCCATTAGTAACTAAGGTTAATGCCATCAGTAACTAGTGTAACTCCATCAGTAAAACATTTGCTGACGCTCACCATTTCCAACTCAAGAATCAACGTGTAACTCCATCATGCGTTCCCATCCTTGATCCACCCTGCCTTGATGCCAAAAGAATGCTGCAGACAAAAGAATGCTTACCTCGCAAGTGGAATGTTCATCTCATCATCACTCCAGTTGTACGTTGATTTAGTTCTAGCATGTATCTCTTTCAGTAACTAAGCGACTAGTGTATGATCAATGAGAATGTATCTCTTTCAAGGTCTAGTGTCACATGATTGCAAGTATTCAGGTTAATCTGTTAATTAAGTTCTTAGTCCAAGCAGCGGATCATTTGTTCAATCCCGGTTGTTGTGTTAGTTTTGGCATCCGGATGGATAGGGAAGGAGGAGGCGGATGACATGGCATCATCTGATATGTAGAAACTATTCAACGGTCTAGATTTCTTGCCACCGGGTGGATTTGAACCCAACTCTTAGGGATCCGCATCCAGATCTATAATAATCCAGCTTATTAAGAATACCTTTAAGTATCTCAAAGAAGGACAACATAAACATAACACTAACCTCCCTCCCACCGAGAAAACTTACCTTTCTAGCTACTTAGCTTCTTCTGAAACATTTTCTCAATAATCTGCCAATCTTTATTGGAAATTTTCTTATGGTGCATTGAAATGCCTAAATATCTGAAGGGATATGCACATGTTATACACCCAAGTAACATAGCGTACTCATCCTCAGCCCTTAGCACTACCATAATAAAACAATTCACTTTTATCGAAGTTGATCCTTAAGCCTGATAATTTCTCAAATGTGCTTAATACAAGTTTGAGATTCTTTGCCTTGTCTATATAATGTTCCATAAAAAGAATAGTGTTATCGGTATATTGCAAGATTGATAGGCCATTATCAATTAGGTGAGGTACTACCTTTTGAAACTTTCCTTGCTCACTTGCCCTCTGAAACAAAATTGCAAGAATGTCTGCCACTAAATTAAAAGAAATGGGTGAAAGCGGACCTCCTTGCCTCAAGACTTTTTTAGTTTGGAAAAAGTTTCGAATCTCATCATTAACTTTGATGGCAATGCTACCTGCTCTCACAATTTGATCTATCCACTTACATCAGGTTTGGGGAGAAGCCTTTCATTCTTAAAGTTTGTTGCAAAAACTTTCAATTTACCTTATCATATGTCTTTTCAAAATCTAGTTTTAGGATAACCCCATTTTTTTCTTTCTGTGCATTTCATGAATTGTCTCACGCAGAATTACTACTCCCTCCATAATATTTCTTCCTGGCAAGAACATAGTCTGAAGGCTTAATGACCTTTGGAGCTACTAGAGCTATTCTGTTGGCCATGACCTTAGTGAAGATCTTAAAACCCACATTCAGCAAACAAATGGGTATATATTGCTGAATTTGTTTGGCTTTCTTATATTTTGGTAAGAGCGTTATGATCCCAAAATTTAAACTATGAAGAGGCAACCTACTGTCATGAAAATCTTTAAACATGATGTAACGCCTCGGTTTTCGGGCCATTAAAAAAACTATTTTCGTAAAAACCCTAATTTCAAAACTATTTTCGTAAATCCAAATTCTAAAATTCCCTCGAGGTCCTCCAATTCTAAACCTTTGCAAAATTCCCAAAATATCCCTGAGAATCAAGTCCCGATTTTAAATCAAAATCCGAATCCAGTCCCCTTTTGAATCTCCTCCTTTCTTTTATCATCCAAAAATCAATATATGTATATATCTGTTCAAATCCAACCCACAGAATCCCTCTCAAAAAAGTCCCGGAGTCCAAATCCTAAATCCAAAACAAAATCTCCAATTTATCCTTTCAAAAATTCTCTCTCAAGACCTTCCCCTCAAATATATATATATATATATATATATATATATATATATGAGTCTCTCTTCAAAATCCCCTTGATTTAATTCCTGAGAAATCAAGTACCAATTCCGAATCCAACACTTTTCAATTCCCCAAAAATCCCTATCCATTCCTTTCCTATATATATATATATATATATATATATATATATATATATATATATATATATATATATATATATATATATATATCCAAGCAAATATCCAAACCAGTACAAGTCCTCCTCAAAATCTCCAGAATTTTGTGATCCAAAATATAAAATTTTGGATCAAATCCTTATTGGAAATCCTCTAAAATCAATTCAAATAAATCCCTGGAAAATTGTCAAACAACACTGTTCCTTGGGCCTCCTCTTCCCTCCCTTCGGCCCACGGCCTGTATGCCTCTGGCCTCCCTCCGCGCCTGCTGACTGGCGGGACCCACTCGCCAGCCTCTTCTCCATCCAGCCACGCGCGCACGCGCCTACAAGTGGGCCCCTCTGTCAGCCCTGGCCGAGCGACCCCCGGACGGCCCCCATTTTTTCCACCCGCGGGCCCCAGCCACCATTCGTCGTCATCGTCTCCTCGTCGTCTTCCTCCTCCAACACCGCTCTCTGTCTCCTCTCTTCTCTCTCTTCTCTCAAGTCTTCTTCTCTCTTCCTGACACTGTTCGCGCCCATACCTCCCTGTCCCGGCCAGCTCAAGCACACGCTCCCCCTCATCAACCTCGCAGAACCCGCTTCCCCGGTAGGCCTGCGCAAGACGCGGTGCTCGGTCAAAAAGCCGGCGAAGCCGAAGCTTGTCTCTCCGGCGAAGTCAAAAACCGTGAGCAAATCCTCATTTTGTCTCGTCTCCATCCCGTTCGGTCTCCTCCCTGTCTCCTCTGTCCTTCTTTCCCTCTCTTGCAACATCCCGAGGAAGCAAGGTGACGCCAGCCGCAGTGCGCGCCGAGCTTCCGTCGAGTCATGTTTGCCCACTGTTCCGCACCGCCTTTCTCTCTCGTCGGCTAGCACCGCCCTCACCTATAAAGCCACAGACCCCATTCTTCCTGGCCGCGCCCTTGCTCCCAGCCGAGCTTTTCTCTCTCCACCGCCATTGAAGCCTCTCTGTACCTGCTCCAATCTCGTCATCCCGAGCACAATCGACCCAGCCGCCGCCACCGTAGGACTCCCGGCCACCTCGCGAACCCAGCCGTGTCTCCAATTGCGCCCGAGCTCCGCTATAGGAAAAAAGCCCCAAATCCGCCGCCGCCGCGCACCATTGCCGAAGCTTCGGAGTTCGCCGTCGCACAAGGTAGAGACCAATTTCGCCCCCTCCGTTCTCCTTCCCGTGAGGTGCCGCATACATCCTAGCCCCTTTCCGACCTCTCTCCGCCATCCCTTTGGTCGCCGGCGGCGACCATACACCACCGCTCCTCACCGCCGCTTACTGCCTCTCGCCGCCGGCCACCCTCGAGCCTCCATCAATCCATCCGAGCCGTCCACCTTCCTCGCCGTGCTCCCCTCATCTCGTTCCCGTTGGCCGCCCTTCCTCCCTCACCGCTGTTCGTCGGCGCAACCACGGCCACCGTCGGCCGTCGATGCCTCTGGCCATCTACTGTACCCCATCCGACACCTCTTTCCCTCTCTGCCTGGTGGCCCCGCCCCTCCTCCCCTCAATTATCCCTCTGACACGCGGGCCCGCTGTGATCAAAACTTAATTAAACACCATTTAAAAATATGTTCCAATGACGTGTGGGCCCATATAAACCCCTCAGTGACATGTGGCCCTTACTTTTCTCTCACTCCCATGTAGCCCCCTGTCACCCTCTCATTCTCTCTCCTCTCTATGGCAAGTGGGCCATGCTTTCTCTCCCTGTGCCATTGACAAGTGGGCCACCATCCCTAGTTCCTCTCTCCAGCCACTGACATTGGGCCCCACTGTCAGATAAACGAATATTCCAGGGAATATTTCTTTTCCAAAATTCAATCAATCAATTCTTTTTCAAACCCCCAAAACTTCCAAAATTCATATCTTCCAAACCGTAGCTCCAATCGACTCCGTTCAAGTCTCCAAATTTTTCTAAAAATGAGATCTATCTCATGGCACTATTATTTATTAATAATAATATATTATTTCTAGGGTTTTATGTGCTTTTCTCTCGTTTCGCGCGTAGTCGACGCGTCGGAAAATCGTCGGACGTCGGATTCTCGCGAAGTTTGAAGACGAAGATTGAGGCAAGTCACTCTTTGATCATATTGCTCCTAAATTTAAAATATTTTGTTTGCAAAATTGCATTGCTAGTGTACACGACAAATTGATCAGCCTCGGTTTGCGTGTCGAACCGACGGACCTGCCCGGTAGTTGCATAAACCCTATAGGTCTTTGGTATCCGATTCCTTGTCGCTTGTAACAACTCTAAAAATCACTAAATTTTAAAACCGTTTTTATTTTTGTGAATTTCTGAAAATCACGCGTCGAGTTTTCCGTTTTCCATTTCGTTCTATTTAAAATATCGTTCTTCGTTTGTCGTAATTGTTTCTTCGTTTTCTTTTTCTTTTTATTTTATTTCTTTTTCAAAAGTGCAAATCAATTTATCCGTCCATCCTAAAATTCTCACGAACAAGTCCGCGTCGTTCTCGGGTGTTCGGCCTATTTTTTTTCCTGGGCCGACCCGCTTTTTCCCTCTCTTTCTTTCTCTCTTTTTTTTTCTTTTTCTGGCCCAGGCCGGTTCAGCCCAGACCGGCCGATCATCATCATCTCCAGCCGAACCACACAGCTGCTTGCTGCTGCATCACCGCCCACGTGTCAGCTTCCTGCTCAGCAACCCGAAGCCTCCTCGGAACCGACTTCAGCTCGAGCTCGCCTGGAAGCTGCCGCCGCTTACTGCCTCTCCCATTATCTCCCTCTCCAGTGCACTTCGTCGGTCGCCGCCAAAAGCAAAAAGGAGCGCCATCATCTTCTCTTCAACTCCCCTGAAGCCACCCCCACCTTCGTGCCACCGTTCACCGTCGCCGGAGTCGAATAGGGCTAGAGCCGAGTTCGGCCGCCGGAGGTAAAACGCCGAAATTCGTCGTCGTCGTTGTGTATCTTCCAAAATTGAGATCACCATCATCTTCTCCATGCCAAGACACCCCTTTCCCCTCTCCTTCCGTCGCCGTCCCGCCGCCGGAAGCTCGCCGCCGCCGCTGCTCGGCCGCCGCCTGACGCACGGCGTCCCGCCGCCTCGGCCTTCCCCGCGCGTTCTGCCGCCACTGGAAGCTCTCCCTTGCTCCTCTGAAGCTTCTGCACCGCCGCGCCCTGCCGCCAGCTCGCCGGAGCCGCCGCCGTTCTCTGTCTACCGCCGCCAGCCTCGCCATCGGCTCGCCAGCTCCGGAAACCCAGGGGAATGGATTCGTCTCGGTCCCAGGAGCCTGGAACCGGCCTCCCCTCGCCGCCTCGCCGCCTCTCTTGCCGCCGGCAGCCCTGAACCGCTGCCGCTGCCTGTTAACCGCAGAAAACCGACCGTTTCTGTTTTTCCTTCAGAAAAATAAATCCAAAAATCAGTTAAATACCTGGTTTGACTGGTTCAGTGACCGTTTGACCTCAGAATAAAAATCCGAGACCTATTCCTGACTCTTGAATTATTTTGAATCCATTCGCACCAGTTTCGTCGTGATCTGAGCATCCGTTGACGAAACCCTAATTTTAACTCTAGGGTTTTCGCTCGACACGACTTAAAAAAATCTCAAATTTCTTCCATAATTCCTCTTTTAATATTCTGTGTACTTTCTGAATTTTTGGTATTTATTTGGAGTTATTCGCTTATTTATTTTATTTGTGTATCGATAGATTCTGTCACAGCAGATCCAATTGAGGAGTCCGAGTCCGCAGCTGACGTGTACGCCTACGTAGTCGTAGGAGGAGACGATTGGTACGACTACGTCAATCTCGAAGGCAAGTCATGCATCCTTGAAGTACTTATCTGGAGCTAGGTCATATTTTGGGTAGAGTATTATCTTGAAGTACTTAAATAGAATGCATGAGTTAATTATCTAAAGTATTTTGAAATAGATAACACCTTTTATTTGATATTGTTATAAATATAATGCCATGCCATGATTTGAGCCATATATATATATATATATATATATATATATATATATATATATATATAGGTTAACACCTTTTATTTGTGGATAACTTTAGGTTAATCCTGCTTACATGTTGATTATTATATGAAATTGTTATTTTATGTGATAGTTTTGAAAGTATATGAGATATTTAAAGTTTTAAGGACATAACCCTATTGTGCCAGTATAAGTGACATAGTTAGCGCCCATCCGCATGATCGAGATATTCGGACCCAGTGTGTACTGCTCTAGTGAATTGAACTTCTGCAGCCATTCAGTGTATTGGCATTTTAGGCTTTAACGTGTGTATGGCCACTGAGTGATGTAAGATTATTTGTTTATATGAGTGTGGGTGCTGCGGTGCCCTTTTGCGGTCTTTGAGGATTGTGTGTTCCTCCTAGTCGTGCAATAGTAGGTGGACGAGTCATCAGGTTGGTGCACACCCTCGCGCAGGCCAAGTTGAGGCCAATAAGCGTCTTGTCCTATAACCTGCTAGGCAGAACAGAGATGAGCTTGGGGCAGTACTACACTTTGTTATCTTCAACCTAGCTAGCTGTGGGTATCGTGCGGGTAAAGCTGGGTAGACGCTGCAGAGTCGTTTGGTATTCGAATATGCCGTGCTCCCGGTTAATGGAGATATGTCTATGGGTGAATCCAGAGTAATGGCATGAGTAGAATTGTGATAATGGTTTAAATTGTGAGATGACATGTAATATTAAACCCTTTAAAACTAAATTTGTTTATCAATTGGGATGTTTGTGAACTACTGATAAGTTTTAGAGTTAAACCAGTTCCTTCCTTTGTTATATTCTACATTACTATATATTTTCCTACATGGCTTACGGAGTACTTGTGTACTCAGTCTTGCATATTTTGGGCTCCAGCCACTCCAGAAGAAGTTGCAGGTGAAGTCGAGGAAGCCGTCGATCCACTGGATTGGGACGAAGACGAAGGCTTTGAGTTTTAGGTCGACTCTACACTCAGGCTATTCCTGTGGTGCAGAGTTATGTCTTTTGGTTGTACGTGTACGGCCATAGACCCGTTGTGTGCGTTGAGTTTGGGTTGTACTAAAACCTTGTCGGTTTATATAATTAATCGAAGTTCTGTTTCTGTATCATTTTATGCGTAACTGAACATCCTGGGCAGTTACGTGTGCTGTGGGAACGCTTGGATCCCCTCCGAACGGTCCCCACATCGCTCCACCTCGTAGTACCTCGGTGATCGTGCTCTCTGAGCACTGATTCCGATGGTTCCACCCACATCACTATTGTTTGTCGATTTGGGAAAATAGGGTTTTCAAATATTTAAAAACCCGACATGCGATGTCGGCGGATTTGCAAAACAAAATTTATTTGCGAAAATTCCGCGGTGCAAAGTGATCGCTTGTGTGGTGGCACTTTGTATTCGCATATAAGGACCGATTCCTTGGGGAATTCCATCCGAGCATCTCACAGTGCGACCACATGGGTGGAATGGGACACCCCTGGCTGAGTAATTAGTCTTCCCAGGATGGTTTTCGGTTGTTAATAAATATGGGACTGGCTGGGTGCCGAGAGGGCGATATACCCC
Organism: Oryza meyeriana var. granulata; assembly: GCA_003991445.1. Taxonomy (NCBI): domain Eukaryota; kingdom Viridiplantae; phylum Streptophyta; class Magnoliopsida; order Poales; family Poaceae; genus Oryza; species Oryza meyeriana. Next base: position 57,468 of record RYFJ01003068.1, on the reverse strand, counting down.
CGTTCCTGAGTACAGGAAGTGAGTTCCTGGTACTTGGTTAAGAGTGAGCACCTATTTATAGGGCAACGTGCTATCCTGGGAAGACTTTGGAAAGGCTTTGTCGCGAACCTCCCCACTTGATCAGTGTGGGAGTAAACTCGCGTCGTGTGGGTAAAGCGTGCAACCTTTGCAAAGGTATACAAACTGTTCGAACAGCCGTGCCCACGGTTACGGGCAATGTGAGGTGATTCCTCTAGCGTAGATTTGTTTGCCAAGGTTTTGCGAAAGTGATTTGTGGTATGGGAATCGTTACCAAAATCGGCCTTAGTGGCTGATGGATGATCTAAGTGGTCTGAAACGGGGCTGTGTGACCTGGGATGTCGTATGGCATCATAGATGTCACACCCTGAGATTAGCCACACAGAAACTTTATCGGAGAAAATACCTAAGAAAAGGAATTTTAAAAAGGCTAGAGGAATTAATTGATGGTGTAAAATGCAAGATAATAAATTATCGTGGCGGAGAATATTTTTCTTGTATTCTCTGTGCCAAAATACATTAACTGGATTTTTAGTGGAATTTACAGAGCACGGGAACCATTTTTAATAAATCAAATACGCTTATCGGAATTTAAATCATCCTGGAAATCTTTTTCCTTCTTCCTTTCTCTTTTTCTCTCTCTGGGTTGCCGGCCCGTTCCTGTGCCGCTTTTCCCCACGCGTCGCAAGCCGGGTCCCTTTTTCCCTCCCCGGCTCTGCGCCCTCATTTGTGCTCGTGCTCATGCCCGTGCCCGCGTGCTTGTGCTCGTGCCCGTGCCCGCGTGCTTGTGCCCGTGCCCGCAATCGCGTGCCCGCGCCCCTTGCTCGCGCCCCGTGCCCTCGCGCCCGCGTGCCCGCGCCCCTTGCTCGTGCCCGCGTGCCCGTGCCCCTTGCTCGCGCCCCGCGCCCACGCACCACCCGCTGACAGGTCGGGCCCGCCTGTCAGCAGCATCTTCCTCCTCCGTCCGAATCGGGCGGAGGGGAAATTCCCCGGAGCCGTCCGTTCCGGCGCCGCCTCCTGCCTCATCCCCGCTCTCTCCACTCGTTCAAACGGTCGCGGACCGAGTCCGCCCCACTCCCCGAGTTTTCTCCGGCGTCCACGTCCCCTCTCTCCGTGAACCTCGCACACGATGGCACGCCGCCGTCCACTCTCCCGTGCGCAATTGGAGCCTTTCGGCCTCGTTCTCTCCGGCGACTGTATAAACCATCTCCACCCTCTCCTCCATCTTTTCCCCAACACGCCGAGCTTTCCAGTCCCCAGAGCCTTCGCCACGGCAATTACCCCGAGCTTCACTGCTTTTTGTCGCCTAGGCGCGCTCGTCGCCGTTTCCGACGCCAGGGTGCAGGCTGCTCCGCCATGCAGCACTCCGCCGCGCCAGCCGCATTCGGCCGCCTCTCGTGGAAGCCGAAGCTCGCCGAGCGCCTCGCCCGCGCACGGTGAGTATCGGCCCTCCGCCTCCTTCCGGCCGGTGATTCTCCCGGCCGCGCCGTGTCTCATTCTCCGCTCTAACTCTCTCCCGTCCTCCTCATCCTCCAGGACACCTCGGCAGTCGCTCTCGCGCCGTTCCCGCCGTCGGAGGTTCCGTCGCCGACGTCGTCCGAGGCCGCCGCTGCTTTTTTCGTCGCCACCGTCGTCTTCGCGCCGTTGCGAGCCGCCGGTGAGACCCCCTTTCGTTTTTTTTTCCGTTCCCTTTCGCCCCCCTCCGTGTGGTCGCCGCCACGCCGGGTGGTCGCCGTCGTCGACGCAGGTCGCGTGCGCGCCGCGGCCTCGCCGCTCGGGACGGCTGGCTTCGGCACGCTCCCCGGGGCCGTCCGATCTGCGGGTGGCAGATCGGGGCCGGCCCGCTCGCTGCCCGCGGTGGCGCCACGTGGTGCGTCTCGCCCCTGTGCGCCGTCGCCTCCCTCTCCGGTGACGTTTTCTTTTAAATCGGTTTAATGGCATTAAATCACTGGTTAATTATATTCACACTGAAATAGCAGTAAACTTCAATAAATCATAACTATTTCATACGAACTCTGATTAAGTCCATTCAAATTTCATTAAATCCAGAAAAATGCCTAAGAATCCATTAAAAATACTTTCAGCGCCATGTTTTTGTTGACCCCCATGTACTTGTTTTTTTAATTGTTTTATGCACTGTTTGTTGTAGAATCCGACGCGGTAATTCTCCTGCGTATTTTCGAGATCGTAGCCGAATACCTTGAGCCGGAGCAAGTCGCAGTGCTGATACTAACAAACAAAGTTTGATCAATTTGTACCTATTTTTGCTAAATTGGCTTTGTTTATTCAAATAAACTGGCATCATTTTAATATTACATGTGGGGTGGTTATTACCTATACCAATGTTAGGACTCGCCATAGCTTTGAAACCTGATTCCTTGTCCTGGGTATAATATGGAGTAGATTATAATCCCTAGGTGACTTAGCCATGCTTAGCAACATAGCCACCTGGGATTAATAATGTCTATTTTAGATGATTCGACTCGATGTCGGAAAAATGGAACCCTGGTTAGGCTGTTGTAAAATCCTAAAAATTTTGACGCTAAATGGTGGGCTGTGGGTGTATGTTTTGCTTGTCACACCCCATGGCAATTAAGGACGGTTGCGCGGGAACTACTTGGGCAACTTCCGTACTTGCCCACAAGCCAGCGTGGGCAACGGCTGGGCTTGAAGCGTTTCTTCTCCCTCTCCTAGGCACCGGAAGAAGAGGGTGGGCGTGATGGAGTTGGTCGGCCCGGGGTAGGGTTGATGCTGCCGGATTCACCGTGGCGCAAGGGGTAGCCTGGCCAATTGGCGTGCCTGTCGGCAGGTGCAACCTCAGCGTGGTGTGGATGGTTAGGGAGGGGGTTGCGTGACGGTCCTTCACAGCCTCGCACGGGACATCTGTTGGTGATGTACTGGACAGGGAACGTGTGTGGGGGCTGTGTCTTGGTGGGTACAGTTGGTACACCTCTGACTCAGAGGTAAAACTATTCGAATAGCCGCGCCCGCGCGGTTATGCACATTGGCAAGACTCACCGGTGATTAGTCTCACCCTAGATAATTAATCCTGATTTTAATCAAACTGGTGTGTGGAAGGTGTGAGTCCGGTCGGTGGTTGAGTTGACCGGGGTGACTGGTTTAAGCGTGGTTTTAACGCTATCGGTGGAGACTGGTGAGTGTGGTGTAACTCTCATCAAGTTTACGCCTGATGGTCGTGGTGGTAACTTCCATGCAGCGGGCCTGGTCAACGTGGTTTAGCGTTGGTCGGAAAAAGCTGGTCAGCCGTGGTACGTTGTCCGGTGGGTGACTGGTTAACGTGGTGTAGCGTTAATCAGTGGAGTCCGGGTAACGTGGTGTAAGGTACCCGGAGGTGTTGGTGAACGTGGTGTAGCGTTCATCAGTGGAGACTGGTTGACGGGTTTAGTTCGGTCAATCAGTTGGGATGGTTGGGGCCTGGTTAACGTGGTGTTACGTTATCAGCTGGAAGTTATATTGTTAATTAATCAACTTTTTACTGTTTCGACTACTTCCTTTGGCAACTGCTTTTCCGCAAATAAACCCTATCCCATCTTTGTATCCTGTGCATATGCGTACTTGTGGGTGTGATTTGTTGAATACTGTGGGGTGGTACTCAGGGCCTGCTCAATTTTCCCGCAGTGATGGAACGTGTCAGATGAAGATCATCCTGAGGAATTAGGCTGGCTCGCCGTCAAGGGTGGCTGTGGGATGGAAGCGGCTGTTTGGCCGATGTTTATAGACTTCGTTTTACCTTTTCCGCTGCATTTATGTAATATACATTTTACTCTGTTTTGTAAGACTCTCTATATGGCAACTTGGTTTGTGTACCTGGCTTTCCTGGGCGGGGCTTTATTACACATTAATGTTCAGAACTTCGGTGCGAATTTCTGGGCGTTACAAGTTGGTATAGAGCCGAGCTTGACCGTAGGACAGCCAAATGGAAACCCTAGAGCCCTCTGAAATTCCCATTTGCATATGCTTCTTACAGTTTGGAGTTATTTTGGGAAAAGTGGGAATTCGCTCTTAAATTGGGATAAATCTTTTGGCCGTTTACTCGAAAAAGAATTTGAGTCAAATCTGGAGTTAATTTTTGTTTGAAGATTGACATGGTGTCCAATTTTGGGGGAAAACACTGGTTGTTCTTGGGAAAGGTTGATTTACAGCATGCAAAAATCTCTTTATTTGTGTTGAAATTATTATGTGAATCTTATGTGGTATTTATGTGGTTTCGCAATGTATTTTGTTGGTTCAAATTTACTTACAAAACTATTTACTGCATAAAAATCGTTGTTATTTCCAAATTATTTATTGTTTACTTATTTGGATCTGAGCATACATTGATTCCGCCTAACTTGTTTCTATAGATGGACAACCTTCCCAACCAGCGTTGTACCGACATGGGTGGCTTCGTGGAAGAACTGCGGATGATGAGCTTCACCTTGGGGTACAGTCGTGCCCCAAGAGTACACAGCAGTGGAGCCCTTGGAGGAGAGCTACCACACCGGGTTCGTGTGGAGTTACCTGGCGAGATGTACTCCTGCCTCCATGGAGGTAGAGGTTGGCGGGCGTACCTTCAATCACGCATGTCAGGAGGCTGCTTTCCGCCTGCTTGGAGAGCTGCGTCGGAAGCATCACTCTACTCTCCGCACCACTTCTTACCGCTACCTCCCCTGCCGGACGCCCGACCAAGAATACAGTCGTTTCCAGCTGGCAGACAATGAGAACGACACCACCATTGTTCACATGAGGCAGGCGATGATGGCTATGGACTTCATGCACGCCAACTGGGAGGACGCCAACAGGATGACTATCATGGGACTCCAGAACCAGGTCGACCGCCTAAAGAAGGAGGTCGCGGAACTTAAGGGACAGCCGCAACCCGGTGGAGCCAGGATCCGGCTGACTCCGAGGAAGAGGACCCTTCCTCCGGTGCGTGTTCAGTTGGCTCCTAGGAACGGGCCACACGCACCACCACCCCCACCAGCTCCAGCTCCAGTACCAGCACCGACGGGTGGATGGATCAGTGCATCGTCTGACAGCGATGGCTCTCAGGGAGGCACCAGTATCCATGGAGGTTTCACTTCTACGGACGACAGCAGCTCCTTCAGTGGGTCCCGTACCCGCAGCGAGGCCAGTTCTTCGGCCACGGAAGTGTGGATTATGTGTGGCGGATACAGGAGCCGCACAGACGATGAGGCCGGAGACGAGCAGGAGCCGGAGTACGACTCGGATGACCGTCGAAGCCGCTCGAGCTATTAGACGCGCCACCCTTAGCTTTGCCGTTTTCTTAGTTTGATTTCCTGTTTAGTTGTAATGTTAGGCGAATGTTGTTTGTTTGGGGGTTAGTGGTGGCATGCCGTCTGTTGTGGTATGTCGCGCCGTAATTAGGAGTTGAACTGTTTTTCCTATGTTTCCAACCGAGAAGTTAGTTAATTTAATCCAATCACTTAATTATCACCCTGTTTCTGAGCCACTGTTTTTTCTCTCCTCTCTCCTCTGCTCTCCCCTCGCTTCAGAGTGGTGAACACAAGGAGTGGAGCCCGATTGCTGCCAGCGACGCCAGCGCTACTAACCAGCGTGAAGGAGCACCTCAGAAGTTCAGGGAGCCACCCACACCACATGCCAAACCGCCACTACCGGAGAACAACCGATGTTGGCGCAGGTTTTGGCACCAGAACCAGATGATGGCTCTGATGATGCAACAGATGCAGCAGCAACACCAGCACCAGCAACCACAAATCTGGCCATTGCCCCTCAATCCAAGTTGCCTGATCCTAAGGGTCAGGCCGCCAACTTTCTCCAGCTCCCCCAACCCATTGATGCCAACGACCTGGTTGTTGGCAATCGAGAAGAAGCTTAACCTCCTCCAGTGCACCGACCAAGAGAAGGTCGCTTTTGCTAAATCAACAACTCCAAGGTCCCTGGCATCGGCTTGGTGGAACAATGTTTCCTGGTGACCCTCGCACGCTAACCACGGAGGTCACTTGGGCCGAATTCTGCTACAATTTCCGGAAGTCTGGCAGATTCCGGCAGAATTGTGGCACAGAAGAAAGGGAATTCAAGGACTTGGTCAAGGGAATAGGACGGTTACTGGTTATCTCCTACGAGTTCAACCGTCTAAGCGCGCTACGCGCCAGAAGAGGTCCGCAAGATGCACGTGGAAAGACAGAGAGAGTTCTTGGATGGATTGAACGACGAGCTGACAATCAGCTCCTCTCAAGCGACTACCCAGACATGTTCAAGAAGCTGGTGGATAAGCTATCCGCCAGGAAGCCAGCATAACAAGGTGGATCGCAAGAGGAAGGCATGCGGCACATTTCCGGACTCAACAAGGAGCCTGTTAGCGAGCGCCACGTCACCCAAGGATGATGATGGGCCCGCAGGTGGACAGCCACCATGATCGTTCCATGAGGTAACACCCGTTCCACCCGGGGCACTCTGGAGCAGCAGCAGCAGCGGGCAGTACACCGTCAGTTTCCGCCCCGCGCCCCCAATGGCACCAGCAAGCAGAGTCCAGCCACGGAAGGATACCGGGGGCAAGAGCTACGTCTGCTACAACTGCAATGAACCAGGCCACTTCGCGACAAGTGTCCGAAGCCGAGGCGAATGGGATCCAGACCTGCAGCTCCCAGCACCCCAACGCCAACCAACAGGTGGTAAAGGGGCGTGTCAACCATGTCTCCGCTGATAGAGGCACAGGCCGCACCGGAAGTGGTATTGGGTACGTTTCTCGTGAACTCACACCTGCTACTGTATGTTCTCTGTTTGATTCCTGGTGCAACGCATTCTTTTATATCCAAGAAATTTGTGGGGGAAACATGAGGATAAAGGTAGTGGATCTTTTTAAATCCCCATGAGGGTTCATACGCCTGGGAACCGAATGGTAAACGCTCACTATAGCCCTTGAAGTGAGCCTAGAAATCCAGGGATCACCTTTTCTAGCCATCTTATCCTCTTGGAGTCCAAAGACTAGATGCATGTCATCCTAAGGGATGGATTGGTTGACCGACACAAGGGGTGATCGACTGTGCGACCGCACTGTAACGGTGACCAGCCCGGAAGGAAAAGTGGTTTTATCTTCAAGTCACCGCATGCCGTTGATCAGGGAAGCAAGCTTGAATCAGGTCCGCAGTAGACAACCACCAGAAAGTGGAACAATAGCAAAGAAATAACAGGATATTCCAATAGTAAGGGATATACCAGGATGTGTTCCCAGAGGGACCTACCAGGAATGCCACCAAAAGGAAAATTGAATTTAGGATTGATCTGGCACCCTGGAACAGCGCCAACTATACAAGAGACCTTATAGAATGTGCACCTGAATGAGATGGCAGAAGTCAAGAAGCAAGTTGACGACTGCTACAGAAGGGTTACATCCGACCAAGCACATACCTTGGGGAAGCATGTCAGTCATCTTTGTGGAAAGAAAGAATAAGACAAAAGGGATGTGCCGTGGACTATCGCGCACTAAACGATGTCACCATCAAGAACAAGTACCCTTTGCGAAGGAATTGATGATCTGTTCGATCAATTGGAGGGTCCCCGTCTTCTCCAAGATAGACCTGCGATCAGGCTATCATCAACTTAGAATTCGAGAAGAGGATATACCAAAGACAGCCTTCACCACGCGGTATGGGTTGTATGAGTGCACTGTTATGTCCTTTGGACTGACCAATGCCACCCGCCTTTTTTATGAATCTGATGAACAACGGTATTCATGGAGTTCCTGGACAAGTTTGTGGTAGTGTTCCATCGACGACATCTGATCTACTCGAAGTCAACGGAAGAGCATGAGCAGCATCTTCGTTTGGTTCTGGAAAAGTTGAGAGAACACCAGTTGTACGTCAAGTTCAGCAAGTGCGACTTCTGGCTGAAGAAGTGGCAATTCTCGGACACATCATCACCTAAGCTCAAGGAGTTTGCCGTGGATCCACAACGAACGTGGAATCCCGTCAACCAAATTGGAAACCGCCTAAGACAGTGACGACAGGGGTAAGAGTTTTCTTGGACTTTGCGGGATACTACCGCGGTTCATTCCGAGAACTTCTCGGAAATTGCCAGACCTATGACTCAACTACTGAAAGAAGGATGTTAAGTTTGTCTGGACCCTTGACTGCAATCACAGCTTTTGAAGAACTCAAGAAGAAGTTGGTTTCAGCACTCGGTTTTGATCTTACCTGATCCCAAGAAGGATTACCAGTGTACTGTGATGCATCCCGCCCAAGGGCTAGGGTGCGTGTTGATGCAAGAAGGCAGGGTTGTAGCCTATGCATCGCGTCAGTTACGCCCCATGAGAGAAATTACCCAAACACACGACCTGGAATTGGCCGCAGTGGTCCATGCTTTGAAAATTTGGCGGCATTACCTCATTGGGTAACCGTAGTGAGATTTATACGGACCACAAGAGCTTGAAGTACATCTTCACCCAGCCTGACTTGAACCTCCGCCAGAGAAGGTGGCTGGAACTGATTAAGGACTATGATGTGGGGATACATTACCATCCGGGGAAGCCAAATGTCGTGGCAGACGCCTTGAGCAGGAAAAGTTACTGCAAACACGCTCAGGCAAGGTAATGTGCAAGGAAATGCCAGCAGGAGTTTGAACGGTTGAATCTGGGCATTGTTGAACACGGATTCGTGGCAGCCCTAGAGGCTCAACCACGCTTTTTGATCAAGTTCGTGAGGCACAAGCGAACGATCCAGAATTCAAGAACTTAAGAAGAACATGAGAGTTGGAAAAAGCCCAGGGTTTTACTGAAGACGAGAACGGGACGGTATGGATGGGAACGTTTGTGCGTTCCAGAGAACAAAGAACTCAAGGACCTAATACTCCGAAGCCCATGAGACGCAGTACTCCATTCACCCAGGAAGCACCAAGATGTACCAGACCTTAGAACCAAGTTTTGGTGGGCCAGCATGAGAAGGGAAATCGCCGAGTTTGTGGCGCTTTGTGATGTGTGTCAGTCGAGGTCAAGGCAGAACACCAACGACCTGCGGGACTGCTACAGCCACTCAAGGTCCCAGAGTGGAAGTGGGAAGAGATCGGGTGGATTTTATCACCGGGTTGCCCCGGACATCATCGGGGTATGACTCAATCTGGGTGATCGTGGATCGACTCACCAAAGTTGCGCATTTTATCCCCGTGCATACCACGTACTCGGGTAAGAAACTAGCGGAACTGTATATGGCTCGCATAATGTGTTTACATGGAGTACCCAAGAAGATCGTTTCTGATCGTGGTAGCCAGTTCACTTCCAAGTTTTGGCAGAAGTTACAAGAAGAGTTGGGAACCCGACTGAACTTTAGCACAGCATATCATCAGCAAACAGATGGTCAGACTGAAAGAGTCAATCAGATATTGGAGGACATGCTGAGAGCTTGTGCACTAGACTTCGGAGGAACATGGGATAAGAGCTTACCATACGCAGAGTTCTCATACAACAACAGCTACCAGGCCAGCTTGCAGATGGCACCGTTTGAGGCTCTGTATGGCAGGAAGTGCTGTACACCCCTTTTCTGGGATCAGACAGGTGAACGGCAAGTATTCGGAACCGACGCACTAAAAGAGGCAGAAGAGAAGGTAGCCATAATACGAGAGCGTTTGAAGACGGCTCAATCCAGACAGAAAAGCTATGCTGACAACCGTCGCCGAGACTTAAGCTTCGAGGAAGGAGACTACGTGTACCTTCGTGTCACACCGCTTCGCGGAGTACATAGGTTCCAAACCAAAGGGAAGCTAGCACCTCGCTTCGTGGGACCTTACCAAGTGCTAGCCCGTAAAGGTGAAGTGGCTTATCAGTTGAGCTTCCCAGCTTCAATGACAGGCATACACGATGTGTTCCATGTGTCACAACTGAAGAAGTGTTTGAGGATACCAGCAGAACAAGCAGATCCGGAGCAGATCGAGATCCAGGACGACCTCACCTATGTGGAGAAGCCAGTTCGGATCCTGGAGGTCAGTGAAAGAAACACCAGGAGCCAGTAATCAGATTCTGCAAGGTACAGTGGAGCCACCATTCAGAGGAAGAAGCCACCTGGGAGCGAGAAGATGAATTGAAGTCCGCCCATCCTCACCTCTTCGCAGCGCTTCCGAATCTCGGGGACGAGATTCTGTTTAAGGGGGTAGGTTTGTCACACCCTGAGATTAGCCACACAGAAACTTTATCGGAGAAAAATACCTAAGAAAAGGCTTTTAAAAAGGCTAGAGGAATTATTGATGGTGTAAAATGCAAGATAGTAAATTATCGTGGCGGAGAAATGATTTCTTGTGTTCTCTGTGCCAAAATACATTAACTGGATTTTTAGTGGAATTTACAGGCACGGGAACCATTTTTAATAATCAAATACGCTTATCGGTATTTAAATCATCCTGGAAATCTTTTTCCTTCTTCCTTTTCTTTTTCTCTGGGGTTGCCGGCCCGTTCCTGTGCCGCTTTTCCCCACGCGTCACAACCGGGTCCCTTTTTCCCTCCCCGGCTCTGCGCCCTCATTTGTGCTCATGCTCGTGCCCGTGCCCGCGTGCTTGTGCTCGTGCCCGTGCCCGCGTGCCGTGCCCGCGTGCCCGCGCCCCTTGCTCGCGCCCCGTTCCCTCGCGCCCGCGTGCCCGCGCCCCTTGCTCGTGCCCGCGTGCCCGCGCCCCTTGCTCGCGCCCCGCGCCCACGCACCACCCGCTGACAGGCCGGGCCCGCCTGTCAGCAGCATCTTCCTCCTCCGTCCGAATCGGGCGAGGGGAAATTCCCCGGAGCGTCCGTTCCGGCGCCGCCTCCCGCCTCATCCTGCTCTCTCCACTCGTTCAAACGGTCGCGGACCGAGTCCGCCCACTCCCCCGAGTTCTCCGCGTCCACGTCCCTCTCTCCCGTTGAACCTCACACACGATGGCCACGTCGCCGTCCACTCTCCCGTGCGCAATTGGAGCCTTTTGGCTCATTCTCTCCCGGCGACTGTATAAAAAACCATCTCCACCCTCTCCCTCCATCTTTTCCCCAACACGCCGAGCTTTCCAGTGCCCCAGAGCCCTTCGCCACCGCGCACCGAGCTTCACCGCTTTTTGTCGCCTCCGGCCACCGCTCGTCGCCGTTCCGGACGCCGCCAGGCTGCTCGCCACGCCAGCACCTCCGCCGCGCCGCGCGCATCTCGGCCGCCTCTCCGTGGAAGCGAAGCTCGCCGGACCGCCTCGCCCGCGCGCACGGTGAGTATCGGCCCTCCGCCTCCTTTCCGGCCGGTGATTCCCGCCTGCGCCGTGTCTCCATTCTCCGCTCTAACTCCTCTTCCCGTCCTCCTCATCCTCCAGGACACCTCGGCAGTCGCCTCTCGCCCGTTCCCCGCCGTCGGAGTTCGTCGCCGACGTCGTCCCGAGGCCGCCGCCGCTTTTCGTCGCCACGTCGTCTTCGCGCCGTCGCGAGCCGCCGGTGAGAACCCTTTCGTTTTTTTTTCCGTTCCTTTCCGCCCCTCCGTGTGGTCGCCGCCACGCCGGGTGGTCGCCGTCATCGACCATCGGGTCGCGTGCGCGCCGCCGCCTCCCGCTCGGGACGGCTGGCTTCGGCCACCGCTCCGGGGCCGTCGATCTGCCGGGTGGCAGATCGGGGCGCCCGCTCGGCTCGCCCGCGTGGTTGCCCGCGGTGGCGCCACGGGTGCACTCGCCCCTGTGCGCCGTCGCTCGCTCTCCGGTGACGTTTTCTTTTAATCGGGTTAATGCGCATTAAATCACTGGTTAATTATATTCATACTGAAATAGCAGTAAACTTCATAAATCATAACTATTTCATACGAACTCTGATTAAGTCCATTCAAATTTCATTAAATCCAGAAAATGCCAAGAATCCAATTAAAAATACTTTCAGCCCCATGTTTGTTGACCCCCATGTACTGTTTTTAAATGTTTATGCACTGTTTGTTGTAGAATTCCGACGCCGGTAATTCTCCTGCGTATTTTCGAGATCGAGCCGAATACCTTGAGCCGGAGCAAGGCAAGTCGCACTGATACTTTGATCAATTTGTACCTTTTTTGCTAAATTGCTTTGTTTATTCAATAAACTGCATCATTTTAATATTACATGTGGGTGGTTATTACCTATACAATGTTAGGACTCAGCCATAGCTTTGAAACCTGATTCCTTGTGCACCTGGGTAATAATATGAGTAGATTATAATCCCTAGGGTGCTTAGCCATGCTTAGCACATAGCTCACCTGGGAATTAAATAATGTCTTTTTATAATGATTCGACTCGATGTCGGAAAAATGGAACCTTGTTAGGCTGTTGTAAATTCCTAAAATTTTGACCTAAATGGTGGGCTGTGGGTGTATGGTTTTGCTTGTCACACCCATGGCAATTAAGGACCGGTTCGCAGGGAACCACTTGGGCAACTTCCCGTACTTGCACAAGCCAGCGTGGGCAACGGCTGGGCTTGAAGCGTTTTCTTCTCCTCTCCTAGGCACCGAAGAGAGGGTGGGTGTGATGGAGTTGGGTCGGCCCGGGTAGGGTTGATCGGCTGCCGGATTCACCGTGGCGCAAGGGGTAGCCTGGCAATATGGCGTGCCCTGTCGGCAGGTGCAACCTCAGCGTGGTGTGGATGGTTAGGGAGGGATTGCAAGTGAACGGTCCTGTCACAGCTCGCACGGGACATCGTGGTGATGTACTGGCACACGGGAACGTGTGTGGGGGCTGTGTCTTGTGGGTACAGTTGTACACTCTGATCAGAGTAAAACTAATTCGAATAGCCGCGCCCGCGGTTATGGGCACATTGGCCAAGACTCACCGTGATTAGTCTCACCCTAGATAATTAATCCTGTTTTATCAAACTGGTGTGTTGGAAGGTGTGAGTCCGGTCGACGTGGTTGAGTTGACCGGGGGTGACTGGTTAGCGTGGTTTAACGCTAATCGGTGGAGACTGGTGAGTGTGGTGTAACTCTCATCAGTTACGCCTGATGGTCGTGGTGTAACTTCCATCAGCGCGGCCTGGTCAACGTGGTTTAGCGTTGGTCGGGAAAAGCTGGTCAGCGTGGTACGTTGTCCGGTGGTGACTGGTTAACGTGGTGTAGCGTTAATCAGTGGAGTCCGGGTAACGTGGTGTAACGGTACCCGGAGGTGTCTGGTGAACGTGGTGTAGCGTTCATCAGTGGAGACTGGTTGACGTGGTTTAGCGTCAATCAGTTGGGAATGGTTGGGCCTGGTTAACGTGGTGTAACGTTAATCAGTGGAAGTTAATATTGTTAATTAAATCAACTTTTTACTGTTTGCGAACTACTTCCCTTTGCAACTGCTTTTCCGCAAATAAACCCTATCCTATCTTTGTACCCTGTGCATATGCATACTTGTGGGTGTGATTTGTTGAGTACTGTGGGTGGTACTCAGCCTTGCTCCAATTTTCCCCAGTGATGGAGAACGTGTCAGATGAAGATCATCCTGAGGATTAGGCTGGCTCCGCCATCAAGGTGCCTGTGGGATGGAAGCGGCTGTTTGGCCAGATGTTTATAGACTTCGTTTTACCTTTTTCCGCTGCATTTATGTAATATACATTTTACTCTGTTTGTAAGACTCTCTGTATGGCAACTTGGTTTGTGTACCCTGGCTTTCCTGGGCAGGGATTTATTACACATTAATGTACAGAACTTCGGTGCGAATTTCTGGGCGTTACAATAGATTAGGCTTCCCGAGTGGAAGCAGTTTGAGTTGAGTTTAAGGATGGCTTGGGAAGCCATCGAGATGAGTTATGAATGGCTCGAGGAGCCGCTGAGATGAGATTAGATAAAATGATGTCCTGGATAGGACGAGAATGAAAGGAAAATGAGATTACGTCCTGGAGTGGACGAAATTGAAAATAAAGTAATAGATGCTGATACAGTGGAAAGCTGCATGAGGGCAGACCCACTAAACCGCTATCGTGGTCCGACAGGTGGTATAAGAATATTTGAGATCAATTAAAATTTGTTTCGTCCGCTCGAGTTGTTGAAAAGCAATTCACGGACAGGATTGAGGCGAAAGCCTCCTTCCAGTCACAATGAGATAACCCATACTTAGGTTTTTCGAAAATGTTTTCAAGAAATGATTTGTGAAATAAACCCTAGCCTATCTTTAATAGCCTGCATGACTCACATTTTCCATGACTTGCTGAGTACATAAGTACTCAATCCATTCCTTTTTCCCCTCCTTCAGGAAGAGTGAAGTTGAAATGAAGATTAGGGTTTCTTTCCTATCCCAAGCCGTTGCTTGTGGATTGGGATCTCGCTGCGCTGTCGTTCCGCTGCTGCTGTTCTATTTGCTGGTTGCTGCTCAGGGCATGTCCGAAATCGCAACTTATAAAGGTATAATATCTATATTTAGATGTTTGCTGTGGTACATCTTCGTTGACCGCGGGTACCAGCAAGGTTTCCTGGGACTATTACCGGCATCGCGGTTCCGTGAGAGTTGGTTCACGCCAATCTCCTGCAGCGCTTCCTCTCTGGTATCACTGTAGGCGGTGTCAGGGGCGGGGGCGCTACACATGACCATTAGGTCATCTTTGATTATCTCCCAAAACTTTTGATAAATCTCCGTCAAAAATCCTTCAGGTTTCAGAGCCTTGTTGTGCTCCATTTGGAGGATGGCATGTCTCACCTGATCTTCCGTGAAATCCTTCATTAAAATTTCATTTTCTATTTCCGACACTTGAGGGATATCGTGTCTCTGAGATTCCGTCTTGGAGAAGTCATTCTTCTCTCGCTATCTAAAAGAGTCCCTCGTAATAGTTGGTAATGTACTCCCTTAGCTACCTGTTCTTCCATGAAATCCTTTGTTAAAATTTCATTTTCTATTTTCAACACTTGAGGGATATTATGTCTCTGAGATTCTGTCATGGAGAAGTCATTCTTCTCTAGCTATCTAAAGAGGCCCTGGTAATAGTTGGTAATGTACTCCCATAGCTGTATATCGCCTTTAATTACCCCTTCTTCTTTAGTTGTATGGTGTTATATGAGAATAATAGCTATCTTTTGCTCTATGGATAACCTAAGACAAATTCTGACCTAAACTTACAAGTTATTAAGCTTACAAGTCATTACAACCCTGCACAGCAATAGCATTGATTATTACTCCCTTTGTTTCTTAATAACTAATAATTTTAACCTTTTTATTTAAACTTTGACTATTAATTACTTTTAAATTGTTAGATCAAAGTAAACAAAAGTTTAATGTTTATATTTAGAGCATACCCCACTTTAATAAGATGGCATCATACTAGTGTTTATAAATATTAAAAAAAGATGAGTGGTCAAAATTTAAAAGTGAATAGTATAAAATGGGGAGTAGTATGTTTTCCAGGCATGCATCTAGCTAGCTGTCTGACGCTATGACTCTTTCTGTGGAGCAGGTCTCTGGTTCTCTGCTGACCATACTTTTCTGGAGATGACTGAATATGACTCGTTCCGCTCCTTCCAATTACTGAATAATCTCATGCTATATCATCATATCTAGAGAAAAATCAGCATGACTTGCGCGCGTACGTGTATATATAAACACTAGATGCTAAACTAACACTGCGATTGAGCCTCACTTCCTTCGATCTTACGAGCAGCATGAGCTTCAGTCTTCTCCAACGTTGCTACTAGTTGAAACAGAGAAAACCCAGCTTACAGCAATGAGAGGTACTCATCTTCAGGCAGCCTTGATCCTCTGCATCTTGCTGCCATCAATGTTTCTCTTCGGATCTCTGTCAGCTAATTCAGGTAATTAACTACACTGATTTACACAACTCAATCCTTAAATACGGCGTGGTTAGGGTTAGCTAGCTTGATTGCAATTAATGGCGCCGGCGTATGTGTGTTTCAGTGATTGGCGGCAGGCAAGACCGGACAGTAATCACTAGCTTGGAGAAGCTAGGTGGCCGTCGGTTTATTCTTGGATTTTCGCCGAGCTACGGTTAGTTGTTGCAACAAGGAATTACTAAAGTTTATTTAAATATGATTTGGCTCATTCTTTTGTCTGTAGGTGTAAGTGAAACGATTAATCCAAACTAAGGAGTAGATTTTTGTTGTACTAGAACATTTGCTAGCAACTACTACTCAAGATACATATCATTAATTTCAGTAACTTAATTGGTGAATTACTTGCATTCATGAAATGTGATTATTTTCAGATCCGAGGCACGATCCTCCCGTCAGTTCTGCCTCTGCAAGAAAATTTGGCGCTAAAACACCGTGAAATGGACCGAGAATCTAGATAGGAATTCATTTCTTCTGTTGGGATGATGAGAGGTTTTTCTCACCTTTTTATGGGTAAAATTTTAACTGAATTCATGTGCTTCGATTAGCTATTGAGCTCGTATGTCAATCATTGACTCATTGTACTGAGGCTGGCTGAAAATAGCCACTCAATACGACGGGGCACGTTAATTCTAGAGCTCAACAAACTAATCAAGGAACAGTGTTATTGACCGATTCAACATCCATGAACGTACGGTCTTTCAATCGAAACTTTTCTATACCTGTTGGAAGGTCACCAGTTATACCTCCTCCGAATATCACTACCACGTAAAAGACAACATATTACTCTCTCTGACCATAAATATTTATGCTGATAACAATGTTTAAGCCAAACTTTTGAAATTTTGCCTATCGATATTTTCTTAAACACTGGTTTGAAAAAAAAAGTAGTAATTTGGTTTAGAAATTATTATCATAAATCATAAACTTATTAGATTTTATAAACTTGTTCTCATATAAATTAAAGGTCAAAGTTTTACTGATTTAACCAAATAATATGATAAACCTTAAATGTTGACTATTCTCTCTCTGGGTAGCTCCCAAAGACAGTAGAATAGCTTTTATATGGAGCACGCATGTATGACAAATACTAGTGTGTTACATCAGCGTAATATCACTGCTACACAACACCAAATAGATAACGTCTTATATATACTGGATTGAATAAAAAGCACTGATAAGTCATTTCTGCCCATCCAACCCACCTGTGCCTTAGGAGGGAGAAAAATTAACACTGATAACCCCTCGTCAGTACTAGTTTTTTAATTAAACAGACACTAATGGATTAATACTAATTTTTTATTTAACCGGCACAAATAAAATAGATATTAGTGCCATTTTTATTTAACTGGCACAAAAGTCGAGCCGAGTCAAGCATGGGGCAGGGGAAAAATCTTTAAGTCTGTTGTCCACTCCGTACTGCCTCTCCCTCTCCCTCTCCCTTTCCCTCCACCTCTCTCCTTCTCTCCCCTCACCAACCCAAGCCCAGCAGCGAGTAGCGGCCGGCCACCCCTCCCCGGCACACGTGGCCACTGGCACGGCAACGACTGCTTCTCCCTTTCACGGGCATGGTGATGACTGCCTCTCCAATCCGGCCGCCTGGAGCTCGGCCGAGAGCCCAACCTGGCTTCCCGCACGCCCCTCCCTCTCCTCTCTGGTGAGGTGGAGGAGGCGGTGCAGAGGCTAGATCCGGCGGCCCCCGTGCTCGGATGGCCAGATCCGGTGACCACTATTCTCCAGGCAGCTGGATCTGGTGGCCGCGCGCCAGGGAGAGGGAGAGGCAGTCTTCGCCATGTTGGGGAGAGGGAGAAGCAGTCGTCGCTGTGCCTGTGGCCACGCAACCAAGAGGAGGTGGCCTTGGGTTCTACGTCGGCCGCGCCCCTGCCTGCTTCTCATCTCCTACTATGTCAATCTGCTGCTACACCGACTGGTCGATGGCGGCCCGGTGGAGTGGCGATGGCGGCACCGTGGCCTCTATATCTGGCGGCGAAGAGGTCATGACGGCGCCTCGGGCTT
This sequence comes from Oryza meyeriana var. granulata, assembly GCA_003991445.1. Classification (NCBI taxonomy): domain Eukaryota; kingdom Viridiplantae; phylum Streptophyta; class Magnoliopsida; order Poales; family Poaceae; genus Oryza; species Oryza meyeriana. The sequence goes on along the minus strand of RYFJ01003068.1, from coordinate 39,699 downwards.
GACGACAACAACAGCTGATCTGGTGTGCATGTACTTCTTGATCTATTTTGTGGATGTACATCTGGATGTTCTAATTGATTCTGTGGATGTTCTTGCTCTATGGATGTTGATCCGGTGGTGAATCTTGTTCTTGATTTTTGTTCTTGCATGACCATCCATTCTTGATTATTCGGTGGCAAAAATCCAAATACGCTGGGGCTGCTCGAAGCAATCAGCTTGATGAATCGAGCCGATTCATCAAGCGACTTTCCTTTTTTTTTTTTTGACTTGTGGAAACCTAGCCGTGCCGGTTCTCAATCCATCATCAGTGTCGCCAAAGTTGTGCGTGTTTAAAATCTAGCACTAATGGTCCTTTAGAAACCGACACAAATAGCCTTCTTGGTGGTAGTGTAAAAGTGTATAGGCATGCATGAATTGTTTAATTAAAAGAATTAAAGAGGTGTTCCACCCTACGCAGACACCACCTATAGTGATAAAAGAAAGGATATATCGCAGGAGATCAGCATAAACCAACTTTCATGGAATCACGATGCTGATACTAGTCCGCTGGTACCTGCAGCCAATGAAGATGAATGATCGCAATCCTTAGGATAGATTATATCTTTATAATTTACAACTTCGGGCAAGCCTCAAGAAACAACCTTCAAATAGAACAGCAACAACGGAGCGACAACACAGCGAGAACTTAATCCACAAGCAACGGCTTAAGATTAGAAAAAAAAATTATAATCTTCAGCCTCAACTTACTGAGGGGAGGGAAAAACAACAATTGAATACATCAGCAAGCTCCTAGACTAGACATGTGAGTTATGTAGGCTTAAAGGAAGGCTGGGGCTTATTTCACAAACTTTTATTTTTAAAAGCTTTTTTCGGAACACTAAATGTGGGTGGATCCAATGTGGTTGAAATGAGGCTCTTGTTTTAATAAGGACTGCGAGTTCCTTTACAACAACTCAAGCGAACGAAGTAAATTTTAGTTGATTGGTTTATTAGTGAGGCTATCCTTGTGCCAGATGTCAACACCGGCCCAGAGACTTCTATCCTCAGGTAGCTTTTAACTCAATCCTTATCTATTAATTTATTTTTACTTTTATTCTCTTCACGACATCAACTCCTTTCATGTCTCAAACTCTGGCTTCTAGATCCACGTATATCTCAAATACACTGCTTCCGCTCAGTAAGCCTAATCTACAATGTCACTTGACATCCCGGGTCACATAGTCCCGTTTCAGACTACTCAGGTCATTTATCAGCCACCAAAGCCGATTCTGATAACGACTTCTATACCACAAATCACTTTTGCAAAGCACTGGTAAATAAATCTATGCTAGAGAAATCACCTCACATTTGTCTATAACCGTGGGACGGCTGTTCAAATAGTTTCAGAACCTTTGCAGAGGATGCACGCTTACCCACACCACGCGAGCTTACTAGCACACTGAACAAGTAGGGAGGTTTGTGACAAAGCCTTTCCAAAGCAAGTCCAGGATAGCCTATTGCCCTATAGAAGGATCCCAGACCTAGTACCGGGAAAACCTATTTTCTGTACCCAGGGTAGCGGGTATATTACCCTTTTGGCACCCTAGCTACTCCTCTTTTATTAGTAACCTGACAATCCTGAATCCATTAACTACTTGGCCAAGGGTATCCTATACCACCCGTGTGGTTGCACTGTGAGATGTTCGGATGAAATTCCCCAAGAAAACGGTTCTTATATGCGAATACGAAGCACCACCACATAGGCGGTCACTTTGCACTGTGGTTTTCGCAAACTAATTTTATTTCACAAACACGCCAACACCGAATGTCCGGTTTTCCAAGGCTTTATAAACCCACTTTTTCCATATCGACAAATAAGATTGATTGAAGCGGTACCGTCGATACCCATGCTCAGAAAGCACATATGCCAACGTACCGAGTGGGGGAAGCTACAAAGGATAGGGTTATCAAGGCCTACAGAATATGCAACTACTGGGTCGCTCGCTTGTGGGGGCGCGCGGAAGAAGCTTGGGTCAGCATGCGAGGGAGGGAAGCTTATGGGCCACGTGGGAGGAGAGGAGGCCGAGCGATGCTCGGCAAGGCCGTGAAGAAAAGAAAAGTAGGAAGGAGTGGCCGAGCGGGGAGGAGAGAAAAGATGGGCTGTGCGGGGTCAGGCCGAGGGGGGAAAAAAGAGGAGGTGGCCCTTGGTAATTTTCCAAGGATTTGTTTTGAGAGTTATTTGAAATTTTAAAAAGGTATTTGAACTCAAATTTGATGTTTAAGCTTACTGAAATTCCAGGATTCTAAACAAGGGTTTCTCTTTTGAAATGGGGTTGAATTTTGAAGGGATTTTTTTATGGGAAAAGGGAGGAATCTGAGGGGAAATTTTGAATTTCAAATTTGAACTTTTGGACCTGAGATTTTGTAAAGAGGTTTTTGATGGATATTTGAATTTTCATGAGGATCAAAATAAGGGAAAATTTAATGGAAGGCTTCAAGGAAAATTTTGAATTTCGAGATTTGAATTTGATAGGAATTTTTGAGTTGAGGTTTTTGGGCTCTCAAGGAGGATTTCTATTTAAGAACACTTAGTCCTTAATTACACGTACAAAGATCCAAATATTTAAAATTAAGATTTTTATTAAATTAGTTTTTAATGGCCAAAAACCGGGGCGTTACCCGAGGCGAACATATGCTAATCAAATTGAAAGAAGCTCAAACAAATACTGCCGTGAGTGGCTGAGGGTGGTGAACCTCTAACGAGTGGGCCGTTGAATTTTTAATCCAGAATATGAGATCGGTTCTCTCTTGTTTTCTATTGTACCCTGCTAATTCCATACCAAAAGTTATTTGTGGCTGAAGTTCGCGAGGTTGTCAAGCTTCGTTCCTATGTTGTTTTGACTTGAATAATTAATTAACATCCTAGATACCACATAAAAGGATATGTGCATCGTTCATTTCTGGAATTTCAAACTGAAGAAACGGTCTTGCTGTGACTTTGACTATAAGAAGACATATGAAAGTGACGCAAAAACTTGTAATTTCTCTACCTAAAAACTGCACATAAGTATGCAATTGACGAGAAAGAAGATTGTAACGCCATGCCTCCGAATTCTGTATTAGTTTGGTCCACACGTTGAATGGATCTTAGCACTTTCTTTCTCATTTATCATGGTTATGCCAAGCCTTATAAGCTGACCCTGATCCACTTTACATATTAAGGGGGCATACATACGTATATACATAGTATATTACATATACTTTCGTCATTGCTTTATGTAAAAAGGTTAATACGGAATATCATGGTTATAGTGCCGGTGCTTATAAGTTAACTCTCACCCACCTAAATTTTTAAGGTATAGTACTAAATCAGCACTACAACCACTTTTATGCCACAGTGGCTAAAAGTATCTTTAGCAAGGACTCTAAATACAGCCCCAAACGATTTTTAGGTGGTGAGGCAAAAAAATGGCTCTAGCAGGGATACTACTAGGGCCCCCAAACTGAGGAGCCACCTAAATCTTTTTCCCAAGCCCCTAGTCCTAGGGGCTCTACGCCACAGCCCCATTGATGTTTTTTTTGGCGCGAACAACAATTTCCCAACCCATTGCGTGCCGATGTCTCGAGAAATAGGAAGATTGGAAATTTTCTCAGGTGAAAACCGTACCTCCTATCGATTGAGCCGTTGGCCCCTGACGCGCGGCGGCGTGGACACCCGCCTGCCGGCCCGATGCGCGGCAACCTAGCGTGCGGCGCCCGTCGGCCCTGCCGGTGCCCTCTGTACATACTTTTTACTGTATTGTTCTTGACTGCACTTTTTTACTGTATTGCAATATCCTCATATACCCGTGGCGCTGCACTTTTTGACTGCTATTGCACTTCAATAAATTAGTACTGCTAGTTACGCTTGCTGTATTTTTTTAATGGACATCCTGCTAGCTTTATATATATATATGAATGAATGAATTCTATGTATTATAAATATTTATGTTTTAATTATAGTGTCAAACTAGGCATATACATATAGTCTACAATAAAATATAATAGAAAAAAAAAATGAGGGCTGAGAAATAGGGGCTATTATTGGAGTTCGGGTTATTTTTAGGGTCCAAAGAAAATAGAGACAGCCTTCATTTAATCTTTAAGGGCTCTAAAATATGGGCTATTGCTGAAGATGGTGTAACACCACTACTAAATGCTACAAACTAACCGCGGTGCTACACACGAATTGCTGGTGAGCGTGCATTTTTTTTATCCAAAAGGGCAGGTGCCTCCTGCTTTTATATAAAGAAAATATGGTTTCGTAAAATTTTTCAGATTATATTTATGTTAATTCTTCTTTGCTGTTGATCAATTCAAAGCACTAACTAGCAGATTGACGTAGGAGATGATTAGGAAAGTAGGGAACAATACTCTGCTGATTGTGCTGCATGATTATTTATAGACTTATAGTCTTGAGGAATGGTCACTGGAGTTTTGTTGCAACTTTGACTGCATGTTGTAACTTTTTTAATGATATAGATGTCAGTTAACATAGATCGATGATCGAGCAGCTTGATTAAATGGATAACTCTTCACATAACTAGCTTTCAACTAGTAATAGAGACCGGTAGGTGTGTGTCCGACTTGTTCCCAAAAAAAAAAGAGAGACCAGTGGGTCCTGCTTTAGTCAAGAACTAATGTAGCGATTGAAATGGATTATTAAACGGATTAAATATTTTAAAAAATAAATTTAATAGATAGTTTAAATAAATGGTCTACACAATGCAGTAGAACAAAGTTTTTTGAGAAAACATTTTTAGATGCATCAAGCAAATAATTTGTTTCAACGATTCAGTGAATAAGCTGAAAAAAGACATGGATTACGGCTATGGAGGATATAATATGGGTATTGTATTTTATTTTATAATATAAAATTTGATACATATAGTACTAAGAGATATTAAATTTTCTACTGAATAAAAATTGATACCTTTGATATCTGTGAAGGTGTGAAGAACAGTAAACTTTCTCAAGATCGATAGACCCTGAATAATTTGTTTCTTGTCCTATTCTGTTTGCCAAGTATACGTTGGATGAACACCAAGTAAACAAAAGTTTAATGTTTATATTTGGGGCATACCCTACTTTAATAAGGTGGCATCATTTCTAGTGTTTATAAATATTAAAAAAAATGAGTGATTAAAATTTAAAAAGTGAATAGTATAAAATGGGGGAGTAGTATATTTTGCAGGATCTAGCTAGCTACCTGTTCTTCCGTGAAATCCTTTGTTAAAATTTCATTTTCTATTTCCAACACTTGAGGGATATTATGTCTCTGAGATTCCGTCATGGAGAAGTCATTCTTCTCTCGCTATCTAAAAAGGCCCTGGTAATAGTTGGCAATATACTCCTTGAGCTGTACATGGCCTTTAATTACCCCTTCTTCTTTAGTTGTACGGTGTTATATGAGAATGATAGCTATCTTTTGCTCTATGGATAACCTAAGACAAATTCTGACCTAAACTTACAAGTTATTAAGCTTACAAGTCATTACAACCCTGCACAGCAATAGCATTGATTATTACTCCCTTTGTTTCTTAATAACTAATAATTTTAACCTTTTTATTTAAACTTTGATCATTAATTACTTTTAAATTGTTAGACCAAAGTAAACAAAAGTTTAACGTTTATATTTGGAGCATACCCCACTTTAATAAGATGGCATCATACTAGTGTTTATAAATATTAAAAAAAGATGAGTGGTCAAAATTTAAAAGTGAATAGTATAAAATGGGGAGTAGTATGTTTTCCAGGCATGCATCTAGCTAGCTGTCTGGCGCTATGACTCTTTCTGTGGAGCAGGTCTCTGGTTCTCTGCTGACCATACTTTTCTGGAGATGACTGAATATGACTCGTTCCGCTCCTTCCAATTACTGAATAATCTCATGCTATATCATCATATCTAGAGAAAAATCAGCATGACTTGCGCGCGTACGTGTATATATAAACACTAGATGCTAAACTAACACTGCGATTGAGCCTCACTTCCTTCGATCTTACGAGCACTGCCAAGGCTTATAAGCTGACCTAATCCACTTTACACGTTAAGGGGACCTACATACGTATAGTACATCATATATAGTTTTGTCATTGCTTTATATAAAAAGGTTAATACAAAATATCATGGTTAGAGTGCCAGTGCTTATAAGTTACTCTCACCCACCTAAATTTTTAAGGTATAATACTAAATCAGCACTAGAAACACTTCAATGGCTAAGAGTATCTCAATAGGACCCTAAATACAGCCCCCAAATAGTTTGTTGGATGATAAGGCAAAAAAACTAGCTTCAGCAGGGACTCTACTAGCCCCCAAACTAAGGAGCCCCAAATCTTTCTCCAAGCCTAGTCCTGAGGGCTCTACGCCACATCCCCTATCGACTTTTTTTTGGCACGATCGACAATTCCTCAACCCATTGCGCGCTGACGTCTCGAGGAACAAGAAGATTGAAAATTTTCTCAGGTGAAAACCGTATCTCCTATCAATCGAGCCGCCAGCCCTGATGCGCAGCGGCGTGGCGCCCGCCCGCTGGCCGATGCGCGCAACCTAGCGCGCGCGCCCGCCGGCCTGCGGTGCCCTCTGCACATACTTTTCTCTGCAGTGTTCTTGACTGTACTTTTTTACTGTATTGCAATGTCTTCATCTACCCATGGTGCTGTGCACTTTTTTGATTGCTATTGCACTTCAATAAATTAGTACTGCTAGTTATTGTTGTTGTATTTTTTAATAGACATCTGTCGGCGAAACGGGACTGAGGGTCCCCACAGTCGCCGGGGACGCGTGGGTCTTCGGCCACGTCAGTTCCCCGGGGCCACAATCTGCACAGCAAGCCAGCTACGGTCGTCGTCCGCTGAGCGTCCGGGGCCGAGTACCGCCGGATCTAGGCGGCATAGGCTCGCCCCGGGGGCCATCTCGCCATCGGCCCCGGCTCGTCCCGGGCGCCCTCTCCATCGCCCGGGCCCGTCCCCGGGGCCATCCTCGGCCCGGGCTCCCCCGGGCACCATCTCCATCGGCCCCGGCTCGGCCCTGGGGCACCATCTCCACCGGCCCGAGCCTCGCCGGGACGCCATCATATCGCCCCGGACCCAGTGCCGATACCCCGCCGGTGCGATGCCCGGCCCGAGGCCGAATTGCCGACTGCTTGGCCCGGTCCCGAGTGCTGACTGATCGGCGCCTTGTGCGCGCGGAGGGCTGAGAGAGCACTCTGCGCCGACACGAGGTTGACTCGAGTGCACCAGCTCCCAACTACCGTGATGCGACGGGGCGTGCTGCGCCTATCCCTGCTCTGGCCCCGGTGGCCCGCTTCTATGTGGTCAGCCTGTGTCGTCAAAGATGTCACAGGGCGCAGGGCTTGTTGACTACGGAGGCTTCGTCTTTCCACGCCCCGGCAGCGGAGGCAGACGCCGTCCCATCTCCAAACTCCATTCGCTCCCGGCGACGTGATGACCGTGCCGACCAGACGTCAGCACCAACTTTGGCAGGGGAGACATGCGCTGTCACATCCCCAGAATCTCGCCGCCCGCAGCGGCTGAGCAGCGTGACGACCCGAGTGCACAGTAGCACCTACTCCGGCGTGGGCGTCAAGGCGGACGGGAGCACAGGAGAAGTTCAGGAAAATCTCTCTCGCACGTATGCCAGGCACTGTGGAATCCCCTTGCTCTATAAAGAGATCCAAGCACAGGCAAAAGGGGAGCTCTAGCAGCTTAAGCTCAGGTTAAGCCTAGTTAGCTCCAGCCTTAGACAAACAGAGGATCTCCTTCTTCTTCCTCGAGCCCGCCGCTGGTTAGAGCGGCCGAAGCACTCCGGGTTCCGTGAGCTTCGAGCTCCCGGAGTTCTCCTTGTAACATCATACCATATCATCCACCTTTCATAGCCAACACACACACAGGAGTAGGGTTTTACGCCTCCGCGCAGCCCGAACCTGTATAAAACGCCTCCTGTCTTTCCCGCGCGATTGTCACGGTTCGGACGGTCCCGTTCCCGAAACGGACGGTCCGAACCTCTTTTCCCCCCAGCTGGGCCTCAGTCCCGAGCATTCATCGTCTCCAGACGCCGCGTCCCCGCCTGAGAACTACTCCCTGGCCGAATCTCAAAGGGGGTCTCCTGACTTCCCGCAGTCGAGGTTTCATTCTCCGACAACATCCTTCTAGCTTTATATATATATATATATATGAATGAATTTTATGTGTTATAAATATTTATGTTTTAATTATAGTGCCAAACTAGATATATATACATATAGTCTACAGTGAAATATAATAGTAAAAGAAATAAGGGCTGAGAAATAGGGGATGTTGCTAGAGTTCGGGCTATTTTTAGGTCTAAAGAAAATAAAAATAGCCTCTATTTAATCTTTGGGGTTCTAAAATATAGGCTATTACTGAAGATGCTCTATCAGCACTAATAAATGCTTCAAACTAACCGTGGTGCTACAGACGAATTGCTGATGAGCGTGCATTTTTTTTTATCCAAAAGGGCAGGTGCCTCCTGCTTTTATATAAAGAAAATATGGTTTCGTAAAATTTTTCAGATTATATTTATGTTAATTCTTCTTTGATGTTGATCAATTCAAAGCACTAACTAGCAGATTGACGTAGGAGATGATTAGGAAAGTAGGGAACAATACTCTGCTGATTGTGCTGCATGATATTTATAGACTTATATTCTTCGAGGAACGTCGGTCACTGGAGTTTTGTTTGCAACTTTGACTGCATGTTGTAACTTTTAATGATATAGATGTCATGGTGATTAACACTTAGATCGATGATTGAGCAGCTTGATTAAATGGATAACCTTCACACAGTTTAGCTTTCAACTAGGTTATAGAGACCGTAGGTGTGTGTCTGACTTTGTTCCCAAAAAAAAGAGAGACCAGTGGTCCTGCTTCAGTCAAAACAAGTACGAGCATTTAAATGATATTTAAACGGATTAAATATTTTAAGAAATAAATTTAATAGATAGTTAAATAAATGGTCTAACAATACTATAATAAAGTTTTTTGAGAAAACATTTTAGATGCATCAAGCAAAATCTGTTCAACGATTCAGTGAATAAGCTGAAAAAAAAACATGGATTATGGGCCATGGAGGATATAATATGAGTATCTAATATTTTATTTTCTAATATAAAATTAAACATATAGTACTAAGAGATTATTGAATTTTCTATTGAATAAAAATTGGTACCTTTGATATCTGTGAAGTGTGAAGAACGGTAAACTTTCTCAAGATCGATAGACCCTGAATAATTGTTTCTTGTCCTATTCTGTTTGCCAAGTATACGTTGGGATGAACACCAACAACTTCTCTGGATTTATAAATACCCTGCAAAGAGCACAGAATTTGGACAACTGAGACAGAGTGTAGTAGCCATAAAACATCTCAAGGAATTCCTCAAGCACCATGGGAGCTGCTCCGATTTGCGTCGAGTTGCAAGCAATCCTAGTGAGGTTCCTCTTGTTTCCACCGCCTTTTCTGCCCACGCGTGCTCGCCGCCGGCATCTCAGGAGAGGCAATCCGGCAAGCTAGTGGCCGGCGCGGAGACTCCGAGAAACCACCGGCAAGATCTCTTCGGTTTCTGTTTGTTGGGTCCTCAAGTAAGTTTAGTTCTGATATATGAAAAGATCCAATGTTTTGAGAGCAAATACATGGTTTTTAATTTCGTGTATTTCATGTAAATTTCTTTAGTGAATGTATGGTTCATTTGATTCTGGGGCAGTTTTGTTCAGACCCCGTGGGTAAGCACGATCCTCCTGTTTTACTATTGGAAGGAGAGGACGCTGATGAGAAAATCAGATCCACCCTATATTTTTACGGAAAATCAGAAGACTTTTAATCTTTTGACGCAACTGTGATAAATACTTATATACCTGAGAGTAGTAAAGCAACTCTAATCAATCCGACTAGCATATATAGCTTCTATTATTTTCTTTTATATGCACGCTTTAATCTGACTTGGAGTTACGTTTTCAGCGCGGGCCCAGACGGGGGACACCATCCTCCTTGTTGCTAGGAATTTGAGCAGAGCCAAAAATAGAGTTTACACTCTTTATGGGGAAGTACTAGAGGTGTTTGGTGGAGTCATGAGGACAAAAACTTCATCTATAGGGTTCAAATTTTAGTAACACAGTTTGTTCACAGTATGTGACTTAGTACGATTTTATTTGAGTTGCCCAAATTTACTGTCAAGCCTCTGCCTTTGGAGAGCTACATGGTTGTCTATGTCTTGAGTGTGGTGTTAAAGATGGGCACTCGGTAAGTGTGAGTGTGGTCATGATAAAAAAAATTTCACTCTTGAGGCACAAGTAACAATGCGTTAGATTTCAAATTTGTTGTTGAGCCTCTGTCTCTTGAGTATGTATTGTCATTGGGCACCTATCCTCAAGTGTGTGTTAAACTGGGTGTACTCGTAGGTGTGCGAATATGGTGTGTATGCGCATGCGTCATTTACATGATAAAAAAATTTTGCACTCTTGGAGGCACGAGTAACAGTGCACTGATTTAATATAAGCAGTAAATAGACAACCCCTCCCTCTTCCTCTTCTCCTCCGCCCAACTCCCTCCTCTACCTTCGTGGCTCTAACTGACAACCACTGTGCTCACCATCATGTCTCAACCCCCACCACTAGTCCTCCGCCATCATAGCCTTTCTCTAAAGCTCGCCTCACTGTGCTCCCACCACCACTAATCGCCAAAAATCTAATCCGACTAAACTTTGTATCTTCGGGTGTTTGTTGTCGCATGTCCATAGGAGAAGACGCTGCTACAATGTGTTCCTTCGCAGCTGTCCTCCTCACTCTCTTCGGGTGGTTGGAGTTAAAGACGACTCCCTAACCATTGGATATCTCTATCCAACGCCAAGAGAAGATGACTGATCTAAGTCACCTGGTCAGTAGCAAGCTGAAAATTATAGGTTATTAATGTTGCGTTCTATGTGAGACTCTAAATATCTCTGCTACTCTAAAAGAGAGTCACCATTCGCCCACCCCTTCCATTGCAGACAGTCCATCCTTCCCCACCATGCCTGAGCAAAAACCACCCAAGAATCCAACACTACATGAACCGCCCCACGAGAAAACCAAGATAGAAAATTGAACCATTCCACTTGATAAAAAAACTAGGATAGAAAATAAATTAAACCATGCCAATAAACAGATAGAAACAATTGAATCACGCCCTCTAATTGGGCTATAAAAAACTAAACCACGGACTAAACCATGGAGTGAACGTGTCGGCCTGTCCTTTTCCAAGATCAATGTTCGCCATAGACACTATATTTGCTTATCCAATCCCATCTGAGGATGTGTGCACCATTCACCGTCGACCCACAGGTGATTCTTTGTTAAAGGATACATCCGACCGTTATTTTAATATATCCTCTTCTAATGAAAGAGAATTTTTTGCAAAGATTGTTTTTACCCTAGAAGTACCATATAAGATCTTTAATGAAGAAATTTTGGCAGAATTTAAACAAATTTTGCAAAATCCAAAACTTTTGTCCTAAAATGCAGAAATGAGAATTAACCTAAAATTTTAAAAAATCAAACAACAAAATTTTAACGATATACTAAGAAAATTTAAACAAATTTTCGTAAAATGTGTTTGATTTCCACAATTTTAGGCAAGAAATTTGAGAGTTTCAAACATGTTAAATTCAATTCAAATTTGTTCAAATTTAAATCTTGCAAGTTGGCCCCAATGGTAAAATCGTCTTTGCAAAGTTTTATATCTCTATTAAAAAAGGATATATTACACTCATAAATAATGTCAGAGTGTGTCTTTTGCAAGAACCTTAAAATTAGAGTGTTCATTAACGATAAAAAACGTACAGTGTCCGAGAGTAAAACCGACAAATTAGAATATCCTGGAGCAAATTTTGTAAAAAAAAAAATGTGGTTTAACTTCTTTGTGTTTCATGGTGATTTTTGTTTTTTTTGCCGACATGTATGGTTTTGTTTGACTTGTGGGAGTTGGTTCAGAGCCCGGTGGTGAGCATGATCCTCCCTGTCAATAATGGAAGCGAGCCAGGCAGTCACGTGACGAGAATTGATTCCACCCCAAATGGGAAGAAAAAGATTTATTTTCTTAAGAGAACCCAAGACATACCCCAAAAGATTTAGTATAAAATCCGGTTAGTACCGCTCCCCGTTATTGGTCTTACTTTAAAGATCTCTCGTCTATTAAACCGCCCTATGCGTGGGCAAAACCCCTCCAACTAGCCAACGCCTACTGGCCCTTATCTTTTTACATCAAGCCCTTAAACAACTCTTACCCATATGCCTATAAATTTGAGGGATAAACGCTTTAGATCAAAAATCAAATTCCTGACAAACTCTCTAGGCGCATAACAGATATGAGACCGATCACCACTACAAACGTCAATCACACGGTCTAACTTGCAGTATCGACTAGCTTGCTGAGTTTCCAAACAAATCACCGTGCAGTAGCGACTCATCTAGCGACATACCATGAACTGTCATTACACAAGCTAATTTACTTCACACCTCTATGTACTCTCGTGCGACTTGGTCCTTCTGGAGCGCGAGTTCCGCGGCTAGCCCCGCTGAACGGTCACAACGTGCTCCTCGCCACGTGATGCCCTTCAAAGTGGGACTATTCACGGCGTTCGCAAGAGATCCCTGGGAAGTCGAAACGCTGGGTATGATGACATCGATTAATGCATTTGAGAGCGCGTTCCTCGTCGCTCCGCAAGCTGTCACTTGAATGTATAGCCGTTATGTATGAATAACGATCAACATATCCGAGTATATCAAATCCTCGCGACAACATCTCCATAATTTGGTTAGTTTAGGATTTGCAATCACATATTGCTTGTTCCGTAAGAACCTCTGGTACCTCTAGCAGGTTTCTTACCTTCCCGCCCGCCACAAGCATGTTACTCCATAAAAAAGAAACAGCCTCCCTACTCAATACATCCGACATGTAATCCGTTGAAGGTTCCATAAACACCATTAGTGTGGCCGTCATCTTACTATCATGGTCACATGATGAGGAAGTGTTGGTTATTACCAACCGTTATGGATGACTTCTTCCCCTCGCAGGCCTAGAACTGCCCATTTACGTGATGACGCATCTTTGATGGTTCAGACTAACGAACAAAACCACTGATGAGTGAAGACAACGGTAAAGTGAGTGACCATATGTGATGGCTCATTGTAACAAATCGTCACAGATTGGCTGTTGCAACCATCAGTGTGAATCATATGTGGCGGTTCATTAGTTATAAATGCCATTGATGATGTCATTTAAAAAAAAAGGTTCTTATATATTGCTTGCCTCATCTATTTGCTAGCCATGCCCTCTGAAAATGCAGAACATAGGCATAAATATAACTTCACAACTCTATTACATTTCACAATAACACTCACATTCACATATATATACATTCCTTTCAATGTTCACATAGAGTTCAAAGTTTAACACAACATAGAGTTCACATACACGTACATCTTCTCCTCATCCTCGCTCAGCCTCACCATCTCCATGAGACTGCCAACCTATCAATCATATTTAACAAGGAGTTAAATTTCAAAAACTCACATAATAAGAACAAGAGTTAATAGCAAAATGACGATAATGTAAGAATACTATTGACATCTAAATAACAACAACATAGCATCCAAGTCTCGTATTGCAATATCTAAGCAAACAATAAAAACAAATATGTAGAATAGATCGTGCAAGTTCATGATGGATTTGATGGACAACACCATTTCTTTAATGATGTTTATGGTTATATGAAGTGCCCATCCTTCCTTTAAAATTGGCATGATAAACCTTGTCTAGCTTCGTATTGTGCTTTTGGTAATCAAGGGAAGAAAAAAATTAGTATACATTGTTACAAGTTTTCAGACTTTTTCAGCATATATTTTGTAATTTTTTCGGCAAAAAAGTCAAAAATTCACAACCTCTCCCACCCTCCTATCCCTGAAAATGTACAATAGATATGGCTAGGATGCAGATACCATTCATATAAGAGAGGGGGGGCCCGGGGCTGTACTGTCTCAAATATTTCTAACCAAATAAGCCATTATAGGTAACAGTGTAAACATATTGGAGAGGAAATCGTCACAAAAATAACAATGACTTTTCATACGTATGTGAAACTATCATAGATGAGAACTCATCCGTTGACAGTCCATATGCCACCACCCATCATGAGATGTGGGGTCATCTATGATGTTGGTAATTATGTAAAACGTCATGTCATGAGTCTCCATTGGTGGTTCATAAGAAACCAGCCGTCACAAATGTGGGGTTATTTTTGACGATTGGTAGTAAGCAACCGTCAGAGATGATCTATGACTATTCAATAAGCCGCAACCATCACCGATGACCCCACATCTGTGACGGGTCATACCCGTATACCTCATCTCAACCGATAATTTAATGAACCGTCATAGATAAGGCAGTTCAGGTTAGCCATCAAAAATGGTTGGTCACAGATGGTGAGTTCTGTAGTAGTGAATAAATATCTAATGACTTCAGTTACTCTTAGTTTCTCCTTTAGCATTGTATCTAGAGTACAGTCTCAAAAATCCACTTTATATTTTGTTCAGGACCTAAGGGAGCCTTCACGACGAGGAAGATTGTTAGAGAGTATAAGTTATATTCCTGCTTATCTCCATCCAAGGCGACCTATCTCATTGGGTAGGTGGGTCTGGCCAGCCCAGGCTACGGCCCGTGTTGTCCCACACCCCCAACTCCTCTCCTAGTATCATCCACCCACACTAGCACCACCACCCACTAGCCCATAAGCAGCCCATTAATATGTGTTAATAAAAATAATGACTTGATATATGCTTAAGGATGCATTTCAGTATGACTTGATATTTGATAAAGTTAAATAGAGGTTCACGTCATGAAATATACAGAGAATAGATTTGCCTAAGCTTTTTAGAGTCTAGACGTTGCTTAGGGATTTATTTAGTGGTCAGAGTTCACCTTTACACAGGTACTGTGTGTTACCGTAGGTCAACTGCGCTTACTACAAGGGTTTGTAAGAGTAACAGCCGATAGGTTTGATGAAGTTTGTTCGAATTCAATTTGAAAAAACGGATGGAAAAAATTCAAAAAAATTCCACAAGTAGTACATAATTTCTATTGCTATCTAGTGAACAAAGTTTTGAAAATGATAGTTTACTTCATATTTTTGGAGCTCCATCGAAAATTGAAAGAAATAAGAGATGGTGGACTATAATTCTACTTTATTTGAGTGTAATATGCAAGGTTATGCAAAAACAAATTATGCAATATACATTATTTTTCTAGAGATATCTAGCAATTTACTATGTTTACATTTCTATGATTTTTTCTTTTCAGCTTCAACATACACGACTTACCACGCGATAACCATGAATTATTTGCAGTGTTCGAAATTTGAATTCAAATTTAGATACAAATTTTTCGTGTTTTTTTTTAAAATACCCCACTGGGGGGGGGCAGTAACCCCCACTGGTAACAGTAGGTAAACCCTGTTAGAGGTACATCTTCTTATATACTAACTAATTTTTAAAGAGTGTTAATTAGTTAACTATTTATCATCGTAATTATGTTTTCCATAAATTGACTTATTTTGCAAATTGATGGGTTATTATTATTTTTGATGTGTCATAAACGTATATGTGGTACAAAGATTATTGTTTCATTTTATAATGAGAGTTACCACTTTTAGATTTCTTTTGTTTCTTAATGATTGTACTCTATTTTTATGCAATCACAATATAATATGGTACGGTATGCATTGTATTCGGTTACTTTATCAAGCATCTCTGCCTCATCTTTATTTTAGGCTACGTCCGATACTAACTCCATCAGAGCTTAACTTTTGGGGTGAACTGTCCTGCCTGGTCATGCAACCCATAATATAGTAAACTAATGCAAGTAGCACAGAACAGTTCTGTTTTCTGATGATGCACGAGCTGCTTACTAGTTATACTAGCCACATTGCCCGCGCTCGCTCACGGGTTATGAATTTCAAATACCATAGTAAAAAAGTTGTTTTAATTTTCGTGAGCTTATTATTAGTTTTACCAATTAAAGATTTGTCATTTAAATTATTTAAAATTGCTTTTCTGCGCACACATCCTAATACAAACGTGCTTATACCCATGCATTACCCCGAACAACAACTGCACAACAAGAAAAAAAACAAGAAAACAAGTTTACAAAATAACTTATTATCACCAGCTTGTATGGAATTGTCTATAGAAATATTAAGTGCACTTGAGGGTTGCTCTTGTATAACGCAGTATATGATCTACACCATACTTATCATCATGTAACGGGTTCAAGGAGATGTCAAAAATCCTTATAAAGACATGGCTATATAGAGCAAGAAATACATCATAGTAACGACATTACTGCTTTGACACATGGGTCAGGTGGCTGTCTGTCTCCTGGCCCACTTTGACCAAGTGACATGGCCGACTATTGGTGCCCTAAAACTTTTGAACTGATTCTGCCCGGGTGTTGTCTAACAATTGTTCTCATGTTCTTCTCTAGTATGTAATGTGTTACGTATCTTATCTCGGCGGCAACATGTATCGATCAAATCGTGTGCTGCGTTTGACCATAACTGTAGCTGTACTCGTGACCACACTCGGTATCTCTTTGTTGTAAACCAGCGCTTGTGAGCCATGTATTTGCTGGACCCGCCGTGTACCTCGCAGTCATCTGTACCAGGTTGCTTGCTTCTATTGGCGTCTGCCAACATACCCTTGCTACTTCTGTATCCGCCGCAATCGCCCTTCTGCACAGCACCGGTCTTAGTAGCTCTACGATGTACATAGGCCGGCTGTTGCCGTTACCTTATGCCGGTGCACCTGTGTCATCGAGCTACTATAGCTATTTCCCTCTATTTAAGCACTTCCTTGCTTCTCTTGGCTAGGGTCGAGAGTGCGTAGCAAGTGGAGGGTGAGCTCGACTGGAGGGTGGTGTTAGCTCAAAGTGAGGAGGGGAAAATGGAGTTGGTGGGTTCGGCAATAGTGCGGCGCAATGCGGCGGCGAGCAAGGTCTGCAGCCGTGGCACTGGAGGTGGTGCGGAGCAGGGAGCGGTCTGTCGGCAAAGGTGCTCTCGCTGCGTGTCTGGGCAGGCGGAGCACGGAGCTCCGTCGGTCGGGCGCAGCGAGGTTGCCGAGGCGGAGGTGCAGCGATACGCGGCACCGAGGGGGTTTTGGCCAAGGAGGCTTACTCGTCGGCGGTGTGTTGTTGTTTTCGCTCGGTGTGGGTATGCTCGGGCTAACGTCTTGTTTGTGCCGCCATCCGTACGTCTTAGCCGTGGTGGCCCGCGCCCAGTGATCCAATTCTTAGGGTGGTGCATTTGAGCCACCGCAGGGGACGGCCAGTCGGACCACTGTGGCATGGCGATCTGCATCCTCATCATGTTGGCACCATCGTTTTCCTTTCCATCCTAGAGGCGATCTAGAAGTAGGAAGTTGCATAGTGTGGCGCTAAATGCTGGCGTTTGTAGTTCCCTATGTATCGACTTTTAGTCCCAGCTTTTTAATCTTTAGCTTCGGTGCTTTGTATATGAGTCCTTGGCTATTTTGGTTGCTTGGTTAAAAAACTGTCACTTTTCCAAATTGTGCTTAGATCCCTTAATTCCTATGTGTCTTAGACATGACCATTATGGTTTGATTGGTGTTGGATATACTTTTGACGGGAACTGTTGTTTTTCTCTAATAATGTCTAATCCTTTATTTTCCTAGCCTTCTGGTAATTCTGAGTTGCCATTTGTTAATAGGTGCGATCGTCGCCTTGTTTAAAAGCAAACATAACCTGATTAATGAGTTCCTATAGTGGGCACTTTGGCCTAAGCATGAGGATAGCCAATGCTTCTAAAGCCACAGAGTTAAAGCAGGCAAAAGATTGCATCGTTCTACCATTGCATTCTTCCTTACACGTAGTACAGGTATTACACACTTGGGACGAAAAAATTGCCTTTGCTCGAAGACGGTGGTGAAACAAAAGCTTACACTTGTAACCCTTCTTATGGAGGGTGGTGGCGGTGCGGGTTCAATTTCCGGCATGGTTCCTTTGGGGACACAGGGTAACCCCGATCGACATATGACTGACCAAGTAATGTGCTTCCAGGAGTAGGGCGTAGTGTGCTTTGTGGGCTAGTCCTGATAGCGGGCCTCTAGATCACATATCGGTCCCGAAGCTCATGTAGCTCTTCGAGGGCTTGCTCGTAGGCGTCTTCGGTGGTAGGCTAGCTTGGAGAGAAGGACGCATCTGCTTCCTTCAACCTTTTCATTGGGTGGAGGTGGCACCGGCTATCTCTTCCCGCGGTAGGGTGCATACCAAAATGGTTGGCTACTCCCAAGGGAGCACAGATCTTGCAAAAAATCGCAGGAGGCCTCGCGAACACGTCCCCGAAGTGGCGCTTCAACGGTTCTCGTAGGGAATGAAGGTTTTGGAAGGTGATCACTCGTCTCCCGGAAGATGGAGGAAAAACCGTCACTTCCCACCAAGTCTTGTTTTGGATCCCTGAACGATTCTGCTCACTGCAACAGTACTGGCTCCTCGGTGTAGCCCAACTGCCGACAGAGGAATTCCAGTTGCTAGCATACCATTGAGCTTGTCCTCGCATGCCCTCGATTGCTGGTAGCGGGTTGACATGGTTATGGTTTTTTTTTCGTTGGCTAGAAGGATCGAGCTTTTTAGTAGCAGAGCCTTAGTCCGAAAGGGTGCCTTAGGGGTCGCTTTCGCTTCCTTTTATAGGCAGCCATTTTTCAGTGTTCCTTTGGTTGTTCAGCATCTTCAGTGCTTGTGGACCTTTCTACTGCAGTGAACCCTGCCCCCATTTACTGTGGACAGCACCAGGGGGACTTGACCGAGGGTTGGTACCTACACTTTTTCTTAGTCAATCGCTTCTTCCCTAGGTCATGCAGAACGCCTTGTCCCAAGGTGTTGTTCGACCCCTTCTTCGATGTCTGCAAGACCTCTGAAATCCATGATTCGTCTATCTCGAGATAACAGGCGGTAGGCTATCCCCCTTAAATTTTTGTCATGAGATTGTGCTTAGGGTTGTGTTTTCATCTGGTTTGTTGTGGTTTTCCCTTAATACAATCTTTAAAAAGTCTCTTATTGGTCTAGCCTCGTGGTGATTTACATACTACTCTAGGGCTTTTCTGTCCTCATCAAGGCCCCAGAATAAGAGTATCCTTTAGATGAGTTAGTCCCCGAGTGGTCGGCATTTGTGTTCTAGAATACTCTTTAGGTAGCTTCTGTACTTTATCCGTGTGTGTCCTCTAACATTGTTGGGAAAAGGGACTCCTGATCTTTCGGGATCCTTTGACTTGCTATGTACGATCCATGTCACTGTCCTATAGTCGGTGCCTAACTGGTACGGTGCTTGATCTGGATATTTCTGAGGATCGCGTGAGAAGACTGGTCATTACTGGCTCAAGTGGATCAGGTTGATAGGCAGGTGTAAGCTTTCTCTTGATTGAGGATGGGGCGACTTAAGGAGAAATTTTTGCTTGGCTGAGGATGGGGCAACCATCCAGAAATTCTATCCCAACTGACAAGTAATCTTCTAATATCCAAGTCTTCGAGAAGATCATCTGGAAATTTAGGGCCACAGCGCAGACCAAAGGGAAAACTCCTGATCTTTCAGGATCCTTTGACTTGCTATGTACGATCCATGTCACTGTCTATAGTCGGTGCCTAACTTGATAGGGGTGCCTTGATCTGGGTATTTCTGAGGATCACGTTGAGAAGACTGTCATTACCGCTCAAGTGATCAGGTTGAGTTAGGCCCAGCTGTAGTTTCTTGCTTGGCTGGCATGGGCAACCTAAGGGAGAAATTTTTGCTTGGCTGAGGATAGGCAACCGCCCAGAAATTCTGATCTCAGACTGACAAGTAATCTTCTAAAATCCAAGTCTCAAGAAGATCATCCGGAATCTAGGGCCACAACGTAGACAAAAGAGAAACTCGCCCTCGTCGTCTAATCCAAAGAGGAATCAAGACACCAATTATAGTTAACTAATAGTGCAATAGATAGATCTCAATTTTAGGAAGGGTAAGGAAGCTGACGGAGGAATCGGCCTACAGTTGATGAGATATGATCCCGGCATTTCTGCTGTTAGGAAAGAATTAAAGGAGAACCGAAATTGATTGAGAACTGACTGGGGGGGGGGGGGCTAGGGAGGTAGAGTGAGTTTTATTAATAGTAATGGTGTTTAGCGAGTGGATGAGGGTTTGACTTTTCCTTGAATCGCAGGAAGGTGGGATGAATATGGAAAATGATGGATGGCTATTGGTCGATACTCGCCAAAATCCCGCACCAGGAAAAAAATAAAATGCACATCAAGCATCAAAGCAAGACTAAAGGTACTTGTTGTAAGAATAGCTTGCTCTCCACGTGAGTGCTTTGTTTTTTTAGTTCTGGAAAGGCGTGCTATCATGACATAATTTACCCTTCAATACCAATACGAAATATATGAATTAATTAAAGAAAGATACTAGACTTGCAAAGCAGACTATTAGAAAACACACCGAATGCTCTCATCGTACATGAGAAAAACGAACTGAACAGGCACATAATTAAGCTCAATACAATGAGAAAAACTGAGTAAGTAAATAATTAGTCGATGTTAGTCAGCAAGGTTAAATCAGAAATTGTTAGGATCAACAACCACCTTTAGCCACAATTAGTAGGTACTTCAATAACAGTTCATAGTCAGTTAAATTACAACACGAGTTAGTATCAGTACCAGTATTGTCATAGTTAGCCAAGTACAATGTAAGTTAAAATCAGTACGAAGCCTCATTAACATCAGCACCTTCAATTAATGCATAGTTAGCTAAGCTACAACGCAAGTTAGATACCGGTAGCCTCGTTATACAGATCTTGGCCTGTTAACTCTAATACTATTTCTTTAACAATGTTTTTTAAGAGATCATAGTTGATATAGAACACCTAAGACACTTGTAGCACGTACCTTCCTTTCGAGCTGCTATAGATAGTCTAGATGAGAACTATTTATTGAGTGAGAAGTATGTATTGAACGCTCAAAGCCTTAGCTTGCACTTGTGTGGGTATGCAGATGCAAGAAGGCAATGCTGCCCTTAAATAGGCAATCCTGGTTGCTTGCCGCATCATGCATGCAGTCATGTGAACTTGCTGCATGGATAGCCAATAGCATCCCTCCTGATGCATGCATGCACATCAGACAAAGGCTGTGGAGACACTGTGGCTGAGGCATCACATTTTTTAGAGCTACATCCTGCTTGTTGCTGCACCGTGCATACAGTGATAGGTCAATGTCAAGCAATAGGCCACACATACAGTAAGTTTGTAGGAGGGATAGGCGGCTTGCTGGATGGATAGGCAGCAGTTTGCATCGAAACCGTATATTTCAAATCGAACGGTAGAAACAAATCACATTGAAGTATTTATATAGAATATATTATTTTACTGCACGTGTCAACTGCCCACCTTTCTTTGCTTTTATTATGGATCTCTGACGTTGTTGCCTTTCACATATTGTCCCTCTAGTAGAATGTGAACTCACACCTACAATTAAGAATGTATTAATTATTTAATATAACAGAATTACATGGCCAGATCATATATCAAATTTACCATGGATTTTCTATTTTGATCATGTAAATATGGTTAAAATTTACGTCGTGCAAATAAAATGCAGCATCCAGCCAATAAAAGCAAGACTAAAGGTATCGGTTGTAAGAATAGCTTGCTCTCCACGTGAGTGCTTTCTTTTTTAGTTCTGGAAGGTGTACTATTGATGAAACATAATTTACCCTTCAAATACCAATATGAAATATATGAATTAATTAAAGAAAGATACTAGACTTGCAAAGCAGGCTATTAGAAAACACACCGAACGCTCTCATCGTACATGAGAGAACGAACTAAACAAGGCACATAACTAACCTCAATACAATAAGGAAAAACTGAGCAAGTAAAATAATTCAGTCGATGTTAGTCAGCAAGGTCAAATCAGAAATTGTTAGGATCAGCAACCACCGTAGCCAAACAATTAGTAGGTGCTTTAATAACAGTTCCATAGTCAGTTAAAGTTACAACACGAGTTAGCATCAGTACCAGTATTGTCATAGTTAGCGAAGTTACAATGTAAGTTAAAATCAGTACGTAGCCTCGCTTTATAGAACTTCTATTAAGCATATACTATTCCTTAAAAATGCTTTCTAAAAGACTTACTCTAGGTATATAACAACTAAAAACACATGTGGCATCTACCTTCCTCTTTTACTTCTATAGATGGCCTAAGTGAAAACTATCTGTCGAATGAGGACTATCTATTGGGTGCTCAAAGCTTTGCACTTGTCGAGGCATGCAAATGCAAGAAAGTAGTGTTGGGCTTATATAGGCAAGGGAGGTGACATGCAGTGGAAAAGAAAACCATAAACGATGCAGCTGATGTGACATGGCCTAACAATTTTTTTATCTCCATCTTTGAGATACATCCTGGTTGCACCCTAATCCATGCATGCACATCGAGACAAATAGCATCCTCTAGTGCTGGTTGCTGCATGGTGCATGCACTGATGGGTCACATCGAGACAGGCCCAGGCCCCAGCTCCGAAGGAAACAAAAGGCAGCACTAACCTGAGACATATCTTTAAGAGTTTTTCTTCCACTACATCAGAAAGATCAGTGCAACAATTTATGGGGTAGCTGAATGTGAATCCCAGATCCACTTCCCCATTGAGCTCCTCGATTAGATTGGCAATGCTTAGAGAACAATTCATTGATGAATTTATATACAATAAAAATTACCTGTTACTTGTTAAGGGATACCACAACATATAATCAGCTGGCATGAAGGATGTCAGTGAATTGAGCAATTGATTTTAAACAATTCTTCCACCATGCACACGGTCAACATCTAATTGAGAAAACATGAGCTCTTGATAATTGTGCTGCTCTTCATTCTTAGTTCCTTATTAGTGATGACCTTAATAATTTATAATTGTCAATAACTATTCAGTTATATTAGTTTTACTAATTACAGTATAACATGGGCAACATGGCAGATTTACTTATGAACAGCGATTTTTCAAGAAAAAAACCAATCTATCGATCATGCAACTGTATAAGATTGACTAACGAACCAGATCTGGAGCTTGGGCAGCACACAAGGATCATGTCATGGAACAGATCATGTCCAACGAACCAGATTGCACATAAGAAACCCACTTGCAAAGTGAAACCTGCTCGAGGAATAAGATTGACTAACCAACATTGCGTCGAACACCTTTTGGGCAGGAGTATCATTGATCCTTTTGTCCCAAATAATCCTCAAAATAGATTGACTGGGAGGCACTTGACATGTAAAGTGATCGGCACATAACTTGATGTCTAGCACTCTGTTCAGGATCAGGATGAAACAACAAAACAAAAAGGGACAACACAGATCCACATTATTTCCATTCCACATTCAGAAATTGACTTCACAAAATCAAGGAAAGGAGGATAAATTGATTTTGTACCTTCGCTGCTGGGACGGAGGAGAGATTTGCCAGCCACATCGGGCTTGAGGGTCGGACTGGGCGACGCCTGAGGGGCAGAGGAGAGGAGATGGTGCCGGTTGCGATATAGGTGAGGGTGGAGGGTCGGCAGCAACAGGATTGAGCTCTGCATCTGCAGCTAGTAGCCTAGTACCTTGTCCATGCCGCCATACCGCCATGTCCCGTCGTCATAGTCTGGCCACACAGCCTGTCTGCTCCATCAATTCACAGTTGCAGTATGCAAAACATACACACATATTGACCAGGAATTAATTTGCTCGAGCAAACCGCAACCAAATCAAACGCGAGAGTAGAACGGATTGAACCGATCGAGCAGCCGTGCGGCGCACTTATGGATCGTGAACGTCTGGAGAGGCTCCGAGCTGCAAAAGGCAAAAAAAAATAGGGGGAAAAAAAAATTCCGAACGCCGCGCTGCCCCCGTACGCGCAAAAATCGCAACGACCACCAAACCGGCCGACGAGCACGCGCGTCCGGCGGTGTTAGGAGACAGAGGGAGGAGAAGGGCTCTACCGGCAGCATCCGTTGGTGGCGCAGCAGTGGCGGATGGAGGCGCAGATGGTGCCCGGCCACTGCAGCGACAACACGAAGTAGTCGGACTCCCACTGCTTCTTCCCCACCACGCGCGCCGACCACCGTGCGAGCGCCGTGCCGAACAAATCGGCGACGACCACCAGCAGCAGCAGCGCTGGCCAGATCGCCAGCAGACGCGGCGCCTTTCTCACCGTCCCCATTGCCTCCACCTTCGTCTCGCCCTCAATTCCTGTGGGCTCCCTACATGCCTGGTGCGGGTGGCCAGAGAGGGAGTCCTCGTTCCCGCCGTTGCAGCTGGTGGAGGCTGAATGCACCGCGCTGCCTGAGGGGCGGGCACCTAAAACCGCCACCGTCGCGAACTGCCGCCGCCGCCGCTAGCTCTCGTAGACCTTGCTCTCCTGGTGGTAGCTCCGGATCTTGGCCCAGTTCTCGCAGAGCGCGCCAGCGAGGTTGGCGAGGGAGAGGACGAAGAGGAGCACCCCGAGCGCGATGACTGGCAGCTCCAGGAACCGGCTCGTAGTCAGTGGTGACGGCGCGGTGGCTGAGGATGATGACGGCGAGGACGCGAGGAGGGCGAGCAGGCGGCGGCGTTCTGTACCTTATCCGTCGTGTGTCCTGGTTTGGTTCACAGAGCCAACCCATTTTTTCAGGGTGTTTGGTTTGAGGTTAGGTGGGTTGGGTTGATCGAGACAATGGAGAGGAATATTCCTCTCAGATTCGGGACGGCGCGATCCGGGAAAAACGGCCAGACCGCGTCGACCCACTTCACGGGCGCGTCGATGCGCAGCGACAATGCAGGCCAGGCGCGAGAGGCGACGGCGGGAGCGAGGGGTGACGGGCGAGGTCCCGGGCAAGGGCCCGGGCGCGGGGCGCGGAGCAGGTCGGGGCGCAGGGCGGGGCGCGGAGTCCGGGGGCGCGGTCCCGGGCGCCGACGCGAGGGCACGGACGAGGGTCCGCTCACGGGCGAGGGCCCGGGCACGGGCGCAGGCGCGGACTTTGGTGCGGCGTTCACAGATCGGACCGTCCGTATATGGATCGGACCGTTGCCCCCACCAGGATTGGACCGTCCGCCGCCATATCAGACCGTCCGACTACCCGGCGACGGCGACGGCGCAGGGCACCTGCGCAGGGAGCGGGGCGGTGGAAAACGCGGATGGCGGCGACGGCGCAGGCCCCGGCGACGGTGACGGCGCAGGGAGCGGGTGGCAGGAAACGCGGACGGCGGCGACGGCGCAGGCCCCGGCGACGGCGACGGCGCAGGGAGCTCCGGCGACGACGACAGCGCAGGGAGGCGGCGCCGCAGCGGTGGGGATCGGGCGTTCTGGACCGCACACCCCTGTCCATCCTAACATCATCCTTCCTACCAAACAGGTGATAGCATCATTCCATCCCCTTCTATTCCTCCAACCAAACAAAAAACATGATTCATTCCATTCTTCCAACAGTCCGACGTCAAGAGTTGGAGGACACGGGCACGGGCAGTGTGATTAGGCACGGGCCAATTGGCACGGGTACCTCTGTTCAGTACCTCTGTTCAGCAGTCCGACCTCATTCCATTCAGTACATTACCATAGCTGGCCTCATATTTACATTTAAATGAAAGTTCAGTCATTTTTTTTATTCCCTTAGTTACGACATGGCTGCTACTGAGGACTACGACATGGCTGCTACTGGAGTCGCTGCCGCTTAGTTAGAGGTGGCACACGATCCTTGGGCTTTGAAACTCTGTCTTTCTTAGGCTATATAGGCCTCAGCTCACACATATTGTATGCTGTGTGCTCTTTGAATCCTTCACTTTCACGCACACATTCCTCATTAGTTGCTCGGTTAATCAATAACATGATGAATGGGGCATACGGCATCAACCTTCTGGTGTCACTGCGAGTTTTCAGTATGTGCGAGAACATCATGTCTACAAAGTCGAAAGGCTTCCCCAACAAGTGGTACATCACAACCTTGGCCTCTTTGTGAATTGCATTTCTATCTCCACCCCTAGGGAGGATGGCCTTATCCAGCAGCCGAAGTATTAAATTCCGAAAGTCTCCATTTGAATTATTGACCACTTCATCTTCCGTGTGATCCAGCGCATTCTTAAGCTTATCATTCCTTTGGTCATTGTGATTCATGGACGGATCAAGTAGAACCTTCTGACAAAATTTCTTCGTGACGGTAATCTTCTTGTTCATGCCAGTCATCCACGTCAGGAAGGTCCCATTGGGATCTACATAGAATGTGGAGAAGAATTGTCTGATTGTCTCTTCATGCCAGTCCTGTCTTGTAGACAATAATGTATGAAGACCAATCTGAAGACATTTTTCTTCAATGTCTTTTAACTCTTTATCTTTAGAATGCTGGATTTCTTTCCAATTGATCCATTTGCTGACCGTAAAACCAGTCTGTTTATAAACACTAGTGTAGAGGTCCTCTTGTTCATAGGACCAAAACCGCCCATCTCTTGAAGTTCTCTCCTTTTCATAGAAATTTGGACTTTTATTCAAGGACTTCCGGGTACTCGTTGCAGATGGTCCTTTGTAGTTCACTTTAACCCTCTCAACAGTCTGAGATAGTTGGGGCAACTCTTCGAGGGCCTCAATTTTTACATCTTCCCCGTCAATAACGTCTGCTTCCGCCTCTGTCGTTTCCTCATCAGCACCCGCCTCTGTTGCTTCCTCAATTGTAATGTGAGCACGAGCACTAAACCAACAAAGACGGGTCTTCGCGTCCTGGACTAAATCATGCCATATGGAATTACTTTTCCGGAGAGTTTCTTCATGTCCAAGGATCCAAAGGCAGTTCCTGCAGGGAAGGCATTTAAATGAGATGAAAACGGACTAGGATTTTGAATTTGTCTAACTGATCCAAAGGCAGTTCTTTATATCAACAGAAAAGGAACAAAGGTTAACATACTTCGCTCTCGTCAAGGCCACATTAGCTCTCTTACGGCAATCCAAAAAGCCTATGTTCCCATCATGATTGTGTCTTACTGTTGAGAGTATAATTATATCCTTCTCATCACCTTGAAATGAATCAACAGTATTTATTTGAACAGAAAGAAATGGAAGTTTCTGATAATTTCCAATTCTTTCTTTCAAAGCAGTGACTTGGGCTGTGTAATGAGATATTATGCCAACACTGGTTTTCTTCTTCTGCTCGGCACATGCTGTTTTTGACCAAAGATACACGGATGACACTTAAATTAGTTAGATTTAACGAAACCCTGAAAACTTACTTGCTATCTGAAAGCTGAAATGTTAGGTATACCTTTAGCAAGTCTGCAAACAATATTGGCTGTTACATCAGCTTCAACCAAATTTCTGAAACTCTGACCAGTATGCTCTTCAATGCCACCTTCAACATGAATGAATGAATAAGTACCAAAAATACTTCCAGGGAGGTAAGTGCAGTGATATTCCTTGACGTTAGGACCATCTATAATTTTCTTATCATAGAACTTCTCATTCGGAAACTGGCTGATGGAAGGGTGCATTCTATATTGCACATTTAGCAAGTGCTTGTAGTAACCAATTTCACTCAATCTCTCGAACAGGCTTCGTCCATACTTGGCCTCTTTAGCAATCTAGAAATCAGGAAATTAGCAGGAAATAGAAAGTATGATCAATCTAGAAATCAGGAAATAATCACCGGTAACAAGGACACATTAAAATGATCATATAATGAATACATACCGGGCTTTTTACCAATGACTGTAGCTGCATATCATCCCCAATTAGCACCAGATGTTCTATCTTTGTATGAGCAAGAGGGATCATTGATTCACATTCTTTTAAGTACGCTGCCTCATCAATAACCAAGATATTGAATTTCTGATGTTGCACCCTAGATGAATTGAAAGGAGTGCAAAATACAAGTTTTGCATCTTTCAAGAGTCTTTCCTCTCTCTCTCTATCACTCAACTCTCTCCCTCTATAACTCAGCTTCTGAAACTCCTCGTCTTTCTGCTGCGCAACGCGATATTTCAAATATACTTTTGACAGATCTTTATCTTCTTTCACCTTCAGACGCTCCTCATTACCCAACAGAATGATGTCCTGAATTGATTTGGCTTCAGAGGACTTCTCTAATAGAGAAATAAGATGATGAGTCAATCGCCCTATAGCTGTGTTGGTTGGAGCACATACAAGAACTCTAGGTTTGTTAGCCATCTTCAGAAGGAAATACAGGATTACTGAAACTGTCTTAGTTTTACCAGTGCCGGGTGGACCCCAAACTAGCCGTACAGAACTAGAAGAGTGCTCAGTTGCTGAAATACAGCTTGCTAGTACATTACCCTGGGATTGATTAAGTCCAAACTGAACAATGGCAGCCTCAGAACCACTTGCTTTATTTTCTCCGTTAGGCTGCAGCATATATCAAAAAACGCTATCAGTGCACAATAAAAGAAAGCAAAACAATAGAGAGAGAAAGAGAGAGATGTCAATACTTACGCCATTATTACTCTTACTCAATATGAGATTGATTATTCCTGATGTATTTTTGAAACCACTCGTCATCGCTTGCCAACTACATTCATCAGTACTCAGATTAGCCAGGTGCATGACCTGGTACAACCTATCCAGGCTGCCCTCATGTGGCGATTCTGATAGCAAGACATCCATCCACACTGTATAACACTTCTCAAATTTACACACAACCTCACTGACCCACGTAACTACTAGGATAGTGGAAAAGGAATTGTCCTTGAGGATTTGATCTCTAGACTCTAATTTCCTTGCTGATAATAGCATGACATCACTTGTGCTTGGTGAATTCTTCCCCTTTGGTAGACAAAGCTTGACACTGTATTTATTTGGCATCTCAGAGCCTAGCTTCCTACCATAATAATGCACATCTATGCCTTCGGATATGGTAACCATGGCTGAGTCGATTTGATGAAAGATTTCCTCTAGCATTGAATTGCGAAATACTTCTTTATAGTGCTCGCAAGTTTGAAATTCCATCGGGATTGTCTCCACCTGTATACAACAGCATGACAACCTTGAGGTGAAGCATTCTGGCAGTTGCAAAATAAGGAGTGTTGCCTTGTCATCGTTACCTCAATAGAGGGCCGGTTGCGCTTCAAGATATCGTAGACCGACCATGATAGCACCTTTTGAACAAGAGTTTCGGTCTTGGACACTTGGCCAGCTTTGTTTGAGTGCAGCATTTTGATGCCGGTGCAAGCTGCTAAGCAAAACAACTTGTCATAAAATCGATTCGAGAAAAATTGCTCCCATTGCTTTCTATTGTAGCAATTTGATGAGATGGTGGCAAGTTTTGAGGCTATATATGGCAGAATGCACAAAAGATGGAGTACTACCTAGCGCGCGCAAGCACAAACACACAAAAGAAAACAAAAAAAAGAACGGATAGGTCCTAATATCGATATTATGCTACATTATTATTGCAACTAAGGCAATTACATGGAACGAATAAAAAAAAAGACACCTACAACCCTCAAGGAACTTCAATATGGTCACAACAAAGGAACGAAAAATTCCTAATTGCAACCAGGGGCGGATCTGCCACTGGGGCGGGGGGTTCGAGCCCCTCCTACTCTGGCCGGCCTGTGGAGCCCTCCCTCAGCCCCCCTTTGAAAATCTATGGCAATGGAGGTAGGGAAGAAGGGGCTGGAGAGGAAACGAAGGAGGCCAGCCCCTCCAAAGTATTTTTTCTAGATCCACCACTGATTGCAACTGCATAACTTCAATATGGCATTGGTTTAAGACTCTTGGTAAAAGTTGAGCGGAAGAGAAGCTAAAGAGTTGAGACTTACCGGGCAGCCTCCCTCTGCAGCCAGAGGACGCCTCCTTCTGCAGCCTGCGGGGCACCGGCGGCGTCGACCTATCCAACCCCGGCGCGTGTGCCTGCGGTGGGCGGTGGCGGAGCCCCGCGGCGACCTCAATGGACGGCGGCCGGCGCAGTGCTTCTCCCCTCTCCCGTCCGGCGTCGGGAATGTTCGGACGCCCGATACGTGGGGAATGTTCGGACAGCCGATACGTGGGGAGGGGAGTGTTCGACACCCGAACGTGGGAATTGGCTTACGGGGCCACTGGGCCTTGCGCCCTTGCCTCTTGCGGGCCGGCGTACACGAGTAGCATTCAAATGGGCCAACTTGTGGTTACTGTCCAGCCTTGCGTCTGTTCGTTGCGCATGCTAGTTTAGGAATTAGAACCTCGTATTAGGGTAAATCCATTTCCTAATGCATTCTTATCCTTCGCCACTTCTTTTTTCTTCGCTCTCTTCAATTCTCTGGTTTCATGCGATCGAGAGATGGCTAGGAGCACATCCAATAGCTCGAGAATCCCAAATGCTCCCGGGACCAATCGGTCACTCGGGAACGCATCAAAGAGCCCGGAGACCCGGAATGCTCTCGGGACCGGCCGGTCGCCAGGAAGGATTTCCGAGACCCGGTCGAACACCCAGAAGCACACCCCGGGTCCCGGGAATCAGAAATAATCCCGAGACCTATCGGTGCCCCGAAAGCGCATCCGAGGGCCCGGGAGTTAACGGTCGCGGATGCGGCCCCGACGCATCTCCCGCCGCGTTCTTTCTCAAACAGAGCCTGGGCCGCCGTGTGTTCTGGAGCTGTTAATACCAGAATTTCGCATCATACTCGGAAAAGAAGGAACAAAACCGATGCGGAATCCAAGGCAAGATCGAGTCGGGACTCGATCCCGGGCCGCATTCCCGGGACCCGTTACTGAGACATTCCCGGGTCCCACAGGCTCTACTCCTGGTCCCCGGGTCTCGCCCCCGGGCCCGGAACCCACAGGCTCGGTCCCGGGGCATCGACAGTGCCCGGGGCGCGGTCCACGACCCGGCCATCTGGCCTCGGCAACCGGGCAGCGCTAACCCGGCGGCAATAGGTGGGCAATCCACCATAGGGCTAACTAGGTTGCAGTGATGCACAACTCCATTAATAAGTATAGTCGGACACACACATGATGATTAATATCTTATTCATTTTAGGTAACCATATTGTCGAAGGATGAAACTCCAACGACGGGAAATCTGGAGACCCCCTTTGAGGTTCGGCCAGGGGAGTTGTTCTCAGGCGACTGCGGCGTCCGATGGATCGATGGAAGGCACACAAGGAGACAGGAGGAAGTAGACAGGTTCGGGCCGCAAGGAGGCGTAATACCCTACTCCTGTATGTGTTTCGCTATCTGTGGTGGATGAATGTGGTCACAAGGTAAACCCCGGGGTGCTCGGAAGCTAGCCCGGGGACTTGAGGAGCTCAGGCTTGAGTTGTCTAAGGCCGGAGCTGAACCTTCTAAGGCGTCAGCGCCAGCTTGAGTTGTCCTTTTTTTAGCCTGAGGCATGGATCCTCCTTTTATCGTGTAAGGGGAGTCCACAGTGCCGAGATACATGAGAGGGCTAGGTATGGTTTGTCTTCTCGCTGTCTTGTCGCCGTCTTGTCACGCACGTCCGCCTGCTGCCGCCTGCTGCTCCCACGTCCTGGACACGTCCGCCTGCCGAGCCACGGCAGAGTTGGTATGCTGCGAGCGGCGAAGTCGTGGAGATGTGATGGCACACGCCCTTGCCGCCGAAGTCAAAAGGCTCTGACAGGTATTGTTGTCCACGGGGGGCCATCAGGAGACGCCCACGCGTGGTCGTGCGGACGACAGGAGCGACGTGCCCCATCGCCTCGTCATTAATGCTGGTAGCTGATGCCGACCGGGAGAAGCCGATCGCCAGAAGGAGTCGATGCCGACCGGGAGAGGCCGATCGCTAGGAGAAGCCGATCCGACCGGGAGGAGCCGACACCGACCGGGGAGGCCGATCACCGGGAAACGTCGAACACCGGAAGGAGCCGATCAACTCGGAGGAGGCAAAGCCGATCCAACCGGAAGAAGCCGATCGTCTCGAGGCTTACTTCCTGAGCTCCTTGGTGCGGAAGATGTAAGTCCCGGGCCCGGGGAGCGGCGCCCGGGACCAGGAGCGTGTTTGTAATGTGCCCCGGGGACGCCACCCGGGGCTGAAGCTGTGGGACCCAGACCGGAGTCCGGGCACGGGTACAGGATAGTCCTCGGGACCCGGGGTCGGAGGAGGTGGTTCCCGGGCCCGGCGCCGAGGCCCGGGCACGGGATGGTCCCCGGACCCGGGCCCGAGGAGGCGGTTCCCGGGACCGGGAAGGTCCGAGAGCCGTTGTTGCGACTTGCTCGGGGAGAGCGCACCCGGGCCGAGGTAGAGCTCCCGCCGGGGTACTTAGCAGGGAAGCAGCCGTAGCCGGCCTTCTCTTGCGCGGGATATGGCCCCGGGGGAACTGACGTGGCCGAAGACCCACGCGTCCCCGGCGACTGTGGGGACCCCCAGTCCCGTTTCGCCGACACATATACTCAAGGCTCAACACGGAAACCAGATAAATATGATTTCATAATAATTTGGATCACCAGTTTTCCAACTTTAAATACCCATCCAGCAAAAAAAATTGTATTTTTTATTCAAGAATACTTATCATCTGAGAACAAGTCTTCAAATTAAACTGTGCCTAGAGGTGCTGTACTCTGACACATTAGTAAATTTATTTTGTCCTCTTTGACAGATTAGTAAATTTATTTTATAGCAGCTATTATGAGAAGACATGGGCTATGGTGCTTCATGCCGCACGGAGGAGGCCGTGCGGCATGCTCCGGGCCGTCCGATCGTCGCGATCTACGGTCCCGGGGCGTTCCTGGGCCCCGTCCCCGGAGCCTGTGCGTCCCGAGACCGGGGGTGAGACCCGGGGCCCGGGAATGCCCCGGGACCGTAGATCGCGACGATCCGATGGCCCGGAGCATGCCGCACGGCCTCCTCCGTGCGGCATGAAGCACCATAGCCCATCTCTTATGAGAATATTTGTTACTTGATAGATGCACATAATATTACAGGAACATGATAAGCCAGATATTAGTAAATTTATTTTATAGCAGCTATTATGAGAATATTTATTACTTGATAGATGCACATAATATTACATCAAACATGATAAGCCAGATATGCCCACTTCCTTGTGACACCATTTTTCTCTTTCTAAGAGAGCTAATAGGAAGGCTTGATGAAGATATAACATATTATACACTAGTAGGGATGGGCATATCAATCACAGGTACAATATCAAATACTAGAGAGTAATACAGGGATATATGGTCACCTTCACATGCTTTTCGAAGGAATAAAGAATTTCATCTATAAGGAAACTAGTGCATGTGCTTATTTAGACCGTGGCTACTAGAACATACATTACATCACAATAATGTTCCACCATTTTCCAGAGAGTACAGGCATCTTGGCGGTCCTGAAAAGATAATCCCCTATAAAAAATGATGCTTATTTTTTTCTTAACTGCAATAAAGTAAAAGTTGTAGACAATAAAATATTCCAATGTAAGGAACACATACCAGATAATTTAAATTACGTTGTCGTTAGCAGTGTACTCCTGAACGATGTTGGCTAATTCTCTAGCAAGCTTTTCAAACCGTGTTTCTGGGAGTGGTTCAACATATGAACTGGATGGATCTGTTGGTGGTGCAGATACTGCCAGCGGAAGTATATCACCATAACTTTTACAAATTAAACTCAGTTGTCTCAAAAGATCTTTGTGGGTGTCAGAGAGCCGGTTCTTTTCAGCAAGAAGCAGCTGATATCTAATATGGAGAAATTCCGCCCAATCGGTATAATGGAGCAGACTTGTCATTGTTTCCTTAAAGGCAGCATAGTTCACATCATTAACATTTATATTCATGTGGATGATGCAATGAAATATTGCTTTTTCACAAACATTTTCCTCAGCATCAGAATCATTTGTGCAAGGAGCTCCACAAAACTTCTCCATTCTTACATGCCCAATATTGTTCGGTGGAGGAAACTCCACTTCTAGCCAGGCTAGTCTTTGAGTTTCTCCCAACTTCACTATTCCTTCAGTGCGAATAACTGCACCTAGTTTGCTAGTAATTTGCCTCAGGATGCTCTTACGTGAAATGTAAATGACACTGGGCTCCTGAGTAAACAAAAAAGGAAATACAGTAGGTAGATGTATTATGCAAATAGTTTGAGGAACTAAATAGTAGATGACTTATATTAGTGCACTACAAGGATCTGGAATTTTCTTTAAGACCATAAACGTGATTAGGTGGCGCTACAACAAGCTTTCATTATATACCGTTTAATTTAGGCATTACTATAAATTTTATCTAACCATAATACGTCCAAGCCCAATATCGTGTGCAAGCACTGGATAACAAAAATAAATGAATATCATAACTAAATGAAATTAATTAGTTGCTAGTCAAATGGGACTTAAAAATAAATACACTGGATGCAAAATCATCGGGTTGATTGTTGTCTTGAGCGGGCTTGGATGATTCTTCAATAATTTTTTTGCCCTTGTCCATGGCACTGCTATTGCCAGGTGATCTCATCTTTCCCTATAAATAAAGCGAGAAGTAAGTAAGGACGTTGGTTCATGCATTCACATGTAATAAATTAGTTATGAAAAGACAGGGGACCATACAGGTATCAAAACATAGACAATGTAAACTCCCTTAAAAACTTCAATTTGTAAGAAGATAGAGGGCTGAAATATGACTATAAAAGACTAATATAGAGTTAATGAAGGATATCATTACACACTCTTCATGGTACAATTGAGAAGACATGTATAATACTAATTGAACTCCTATTTTATTTGGCCTATAAAGCATGCCAAGATTTAACCAATGGTAAATTACCTATGATGGGTGCTACGTTACCTGAAGCAATATGGTCATGGATGAGAAGCATGATGAGAAAGTTCTTCTATAAATAGGCAGGGACTGCCCTTCATGCATGGCATGCCAATGCCTATGTGTATAGGAAGGAAGGATAGCTTATTCGTACGGTTGAATGGGTAGAGTGAGTAATAGTGCATGACCATGCTACAATAGCTGCCACATTGACATGACCTATCACTTGTGCTAATTGACAGGTATAAAGTGCCGATAAAGCGTGGAAGCAAGATCATGCAGAATGGATAAAGATGTCATGCTCTCCACCCCTCTTTTACTATTCCCCATCGCAGAAAGAATCCATTTTTCACTTTGCTGGTACAATGTTTGATCATTCCTCTTATTTAAAAAAATTTTATGATTATTAATTTTATGATTATTAAATGATAAAACAAGAATAGTACTTTATGCATGACTTATTTCTTTAAAATTTTTAGAAATTCAAATAAGACGGATGGTCAAACGTTAGGCACAGGAACTAAAAAATTACCTTATACCCGGGCCCGAGTTGGATGCGAGCGGTCGCCGCGACGTGCCCGGGAAGGTGCACCCGGGCCCGGGTAGTGCTGGGCCCTAGGCACTTAGCGGGAAAACGGCCGTAGCCGGCCGTCACTTGTGCAGAATGTGGGCCCGGAGGAGCTGACGTGGCCGAAGATCCACGCGTCACCGACTAGGCTCTATAAAAAGGGCATGCTTGATATCGAAGGAGCAAGAGAGTTACCCCCACACATGTCTACATGTAAGCAAAGGTTCAATAGGGAGCAAGGTATGTTTTATAAACATTAGTAACTGTCATTAAGCAAGCATGTTAATAATCATATGATGTGTGCATCTCTCCCTTT
The DNA here is from genome assembly GCA_003991445.1 of Oryza meyeriana var. granulata. Taxonomy (NCBI): domain Eukaryota; kingdom Viridiplantae; phylum Streptophyta; class Magnoliopsida; order Poales; family Poaceae; genus Oryza; species Oryza meyeriana. The sequence continues at coordinate 4,017 of RYFJ01003068.1, read as the reverse complement.
TCATGCTTCACCTCTATGCTTGGAAAAGGAGGAAATTAATATATCCAAAATTAATTAGTATCTTTTGCTTATATTCAATGGGATTTTATGTATGGTTGTTAATTAATTAAGCTTCAAACAATTTTATTGAAGGATTTCACCATGGCTCAAGTAACTTTAAACTATGTGAAGATTCTAATGAAAATCGTGAATCATCTTGGACTTGAGAAACCAACAGTGACACATGGTGAAAGGGCGGATGGGATTTTCCATTCGTGTATTGAAGTCGATCTTGTAAACTGGGTGTCTAAAGGGTTTCGAGGTCCACGACAATTCATAGGAACATCACCTGTCTCTTCAAGAAGAGCTATGAGAAAAGGGGCTTGTGAGGCCGTTCGAAGGCTAGAGAAATGTGGCCTTGTTAAGATCAATGACTACAACCGGCATGATTTGAAGTTGTGGAAAAAGAGAGTCATGGAGGTTACTAAAATATGCAAGGAAGTTGTTGAAGGTAGAGATGAGCTTGAGAGAGATTTCTTGTTTTTGCAACAAAACCGTACTAAGTTACTTGCAGAGAACTGTGAACTGGAGAAAAAGATAGCCGAGTTGCAAGAGAAGCTAGATTGTAAGATGACAGACAAGAAGGAGAAAGATAAATCATAGTTGAGAATTATGAATTAAATACAGAAGTGTGTGCTTTAGAGAGGCAGCTTTGCCAAGTTAAAAATAAGAGTGAATAAGCATATATAGTTCTTGATAAATCAAACATAACAGCTATACATTTGTTTTGCTTGATTTGTTGAGGACAAATGTACTCCTAGCTGTAAGGTTGTTAGATGTATTATGTATGTGCTTTCCAAAAAATGTAATCTGAACTTAATTACTATATGTGCTCTTGTGGTACCTTTCTTTGTAAATATTATATCAAAACAATGTAAAATTAAATAATGTAAAATTTAATTAGGGTGAGAGAGCACAGTCTAAGTCTGTTTTGACGAACAATAGACGTGTAATCGAATCCATCGAGCAATTAAACATGCATGTTACACGTGTCTACTAACAGCTACGCCTAACTTTTTGCATGCGTGCATATATAGAAAGTGCAAGAGAAGTTTCTCCCTGCGGCCTTTTTGCTTTACGCATGCATGTACAGAAGCAAGCGTGCGATAAGCTTTGTTTGTTTCGTCATGTTGTCTGCATGCATTTACATATGCAAATTCTTTTTGTATGCATGTATAGAGACAAGTGTAAGAAAAATTCTAGGTCGTCAATATCGCTGTAAATGTACATAGATCATGTTCTATAAATGCTGATCAGTCACCTTCTATAAATAGTATACAGCCTGCAGTTGCCTAGAATTCTTATTGCATGACGCTGATGAGTCACTTCCTACAAACAGTAGCTATCATGCAGTAGTATTCTGCATGTATGCTAAAAAAACTTGCCAACAGGCCGTACGTGTGCTGGGAGGCTATAAATAGTACTCATCATGTAGTATTATGTATATGCATGCTGAAAAGAATAGGTCAACAGGCTTTATTGTGTGCTAGAAGAACTCATATTAATAAAAAAAACAGCTAGTGGTGAATAATTTAAATTTTTTTAAATTCAGTAGTGAATAGCAGTACTAACTAAGCTAGTTAGTTTGATTCTATGTTTTCTTTTTTTCCCTCTTCTTCTCTTTTTTTACTCGTTCTCTCTCTTTGTTAATGTTTCTTCCAATGCCTTCGCGTGTGTTCGGTTTGTATGGATGGAAAGAGATTTTCCGTACACGAAAAACAGAACGTCCAATTAGCATATGATTAATTAAATATTATAAAAAATTTAAAATATAGATATGATTTTTAAAGCCATTTTTTATATAACTTTTTTGTAAAAAACACATGCACGCAAAAACACTTATGGCCGAACGCTCCCTTATTTATCGATGGTTCTCTCTACGTCGCTGCACTTAGGGATGAAAAACTATCTATTGAACGCTCAAAGCTTTAGCTTGCACTTGTGTGGGTATGCAGATGCAAGAAAGCAATGCTACCCTTAAATAGGCAATCCTGGTTGCTTGCCGCATTATACATGCAGTCGTGTGAACTTGCTGCATCGATAGCGAATAGCATCTCTCCTGATGTATGCATGCACATCAGACAAAGGCTGTGGAGACACTGTGGCTGAGGCATCACATCTTTTAGAGCTACATCTTGCTTATTGCTGTATCGTGCATGCAGTGATAGGTCAATGTCAAGCAATAGGCCACACATATAGTAAGTTTGTAGGCGGGATAGGCGGCTTGCTGGATGGATAGGCAGCAGTTTGCATCGAAAGCGTATATTCCAAATGGAACGGTAGAAACAAATCACACTAACGTGGACATAGCAGGAGCCCGCGCAGACGGCGTGGCCTCATATTCCCCTGAGCACGCGCAGCCGATCCCGAGCTCGCGCCCCGCAGCCGATACTTGCGCCCCGCAGCCGATACCCCCGGGCTCGCACCCACACACCAGGCTGGCGACCACAGGCGCGAGGCGGAGCAGGTGAAGCTGCTGGCCGCCGACATCAACGCCAAGGCCAAGGCCCTTGCAACGCGAGAGGCGGCCGTGGAGGACAAGGAGAACTCCCTCGCCTCACGCCAGGCGGCGATGAAGGCCGCCGAGTCCCGGTTGGCGGAGATGGAGCGGGAGACCGAGGCCTCCCAGAAGCACGCGGCCATGCCACGCAGGGCCACGGCGCGGGCTGCGTCAAGCGGCTCCCCGACACCGATGAGTGCAGCGAGCTTGGCCGAGAAGCTGGCCAAGGCAGAAAAAACGGCTGACATTGGCGCAAAATAGCCTCGCCCTCCGGAAGAATGGCGACTGCGACGTCGTAGTCTGCCTGGCGCCCTTCAGGGTCCATAGGTGTCTCCACCGCATCGGCGTCCGGGCACCTCCGCGGAAACCGGGGGGGGCCCACCGAGGTTGGCCAAGAGCTGGTGGAGCTCGGCGATTTGCTACGTACGCTGGACTTGCTCCCGCAGCAAGTTCACGAAGTTCTGGTGAAGGAAGGGAGAGCTCGCCACGCGGGTGGCAGAGTATGTTCTCGGGTGCTACCAGACCCGGGACACCGACTTCTCCCTGGCCCCGGTTCTCGAGGGATTCCCAGCCAAAGGGGAAGAGGAGGCACGGAAAGCCGTGGGCAAGGCCGCTGCAACGGTGGCAGGGTTCTTCGACCGCGGCGAGCACCTCGTGGAGCCAATGACCGACGAGGAGTCCGAGGAAGACGGCAGTCCCTTCTGACACTGCCCGGGGTCCGGTCCAAGGAAGACGAGTGACCTCCCCCGACAACGACTCTCCCAGCCTCCGCTTGTGCTTGCGCTCTTGATTTTACCTATCTACAGAGAAAACATTTGTATTGTATATAATCATGTTTACATTTTCGTGCCTTGAGATGGGCTAAGTCCAAGAAAACACAGAAAAGAAAACAAAAAAAAAGAACGGATAGGTCCCAATATCGCTATTAGCTACATTATTATTGCAACTAAGGCCACTTACATGGAGAGAAAAAAAAAGACCTACCTACACCTCAAGGAACTTCAGATGGTCACAAACAAGACGAGACAACGTAAATTCCTAATTGCAAACTCTGATAACTTTCAATATGGAATTGGTTAAAGACTATAGTAAAAGTTTGAGCAGAAGAGAAGCTAAAGAGTTTTGAGACTTACCGGGCGCCTCCCTCTGAGCCAGAGGACGCTCTTCTGCAGCCTGCGGGGCACCGGCGGCATCGACTTATCAACCCGGCAGTGTTGCCTGCGGTGGGCGTGGGGAGCCCGCGGCGACGACCTGAACGGGATTGGCGGCCGGCGCAGTTTGGCTCTCGCCCTCTCCCGTCCGGGCGCCGGGTTCGGACTCCGATACGCGGAAATGTTCGGAGAGCCGAATGTCTCGGACAGCCGAACAGCTGGGGAGGGAGTTTCGGACACGGAAGCTGGTGCACATTTCCAATACGCATGCTAGTCACTGGTCAGTGTAATATCCACTCGGACGTCGCTGCATAACTGCCCGAGGAA
>RYFJ01003067.1:0-110183 GCA_003991445.1 Oryza meyeriana var. granulata | reverse complement strand
AGGAAGTTCACGACACCAAGAAGCTCTCGAGAAGCGAGCGAAAATCGCCTGTACAGATAGGAGGATGTGCGGCCGCGCGAGAGGACACGTTAATTACGATAATTCTCGTTATGGAGGAGAAAGGTTTAGGTGATATGGAGGAAACCTGACTCGAATTGTTCGCTCTCTCGCTCAGATAGGGTCGAGTCTCGTTGAGGTAAGGGGCTTTTCTGTTATAGTGAGGATTGGTTAGATTTCATATATCGTGTCTATAAGTGCAGCGCATGTAAAACTCGGAGTTGAAAAATATTATTTACGTAGGGACCTGGGGATGATTTGAGAATCATCCCACATATCACGTTTACTCACTACACAATTCGGTACACCTACAGCATTCGTCTACCCCATTCTCTCTCTCAAACTCCCAACAGAACGCGACGATACCATCGCTCCACGCAGCCTCGGGGCCCTACGATCATACAATTCGGCGCATCGCCACCACCTTCGACGGATCCTGCTTCTACGAGCCGGGCTGCATCGGTTAGGTCCGAACTCCTGCGAGAGGGTGGAGTCTCGTACACCGACTAACCTAGTGGCTAGGATTCTCGGTAGGTTCGATATTCTAGTCGGGTTTTATGCGTAGTGGCGGGGCCGGACTTACGGGATATATTTGGTAACTTTATCTATGGCTGCATCATTCAGTTTGATCTCATAGATTGAGGTTAGGTAGGTGTATCACATCACGTGTGCACAGATTGTATCGGGGACCTTTTTAAACTGGGGGCCTCAGCGATTTTCATCAGTTCGTGTGCATGGTTAGGTCCGACTACTGAAACGGGCTAGTGATAAGTCGATGCCAGCGAGCCGGTCCCCCTGAGCCGATTTTTTTGTGCGTTGTGTGCAGGCGCTTTATCGGTAATAGTGTATAGCCGGTAAGTTATTTCATCACGATCGGGCCGCCGGCATTCATTTGTTAGCCCGTCTACGCTCCGAGACTCGGAGGCAGGATTGCTATTCGTTGTTGTGGCATGCCCCGGAGCTCCAGTGTCTCCCCGGCGGAACGGTTCCGGGGCGTGGGGGCCTCTGCCGGACTCTTGGATCTACTAGAGCGCCTGCTGACGATAATAGCTTTACTCTGATTAATAAAGTCGAGGATGTTGTGCGATGGTGTTATCTCGGAGTGCTTAGCCGATAAGTTACCTGTCAAGCGATTACACGCGGGATTTATTCATTGCCTGGTCTTGTTAATCCGTGTGTTCTGCTTTATTAAGCAGTCGGATTTAGCTTTATAAATTTAGTTATATCATTTACGTTATTGTAGAGCTTTATATGTTGTTCTAGGCCCTGTGCTTACTTGTGCGGGTTAGCATAAAGGCGAAGAGATGGTTAAGGGTTGCCGGATAGCGATGGGTTCATTGCCCCGGGCCCCCTGCCAGGTGCCCAACAACAAGTACAGTCTCAAGCAGGTTCAATTCGGCACCAACGGCCGACCCAGGGTCAAGGAGCGGGCGGGCATGAGCGCCGGGTAAGGGCAGTATATGGCCCGGGTACTGCGCGGACGCCATTAGATTTGCGTCAGTCGGGGGGAGCAAGGGCCCGGGTGCTGGAATAAGTCCTTCTGGATAATCACAACGAACCAGGGAACAATTAAATCATGATCAGCTAAGGATTATTTTGATTCACTTACTGTACTATATATCCCCTTAGCGGCTTAGGGTATTTCATTAGCGCGATGATAGGGTTTTTGAATTACTTCGCTCCTTCGACGATGATAATCGCGGCTAGCATGATATTTATAGGTTTATGAAATTAGGTGCCATTATTGTCTTTTTTTCTTGCTTGGCTAGTAGGTCTCGCCGGTTAGAGAGCTGTGAGTTTGTATGGATTGTAAGTGCTACAGAATTATTGGTGTGCATCGGCCATCGACTCACTCTGCTGGTTTTGTCGAATTAGGTGATTGGGTGTTGTCGTGGAGGAACTGTTGAGTGAGGACTCAAGGATCGGCTCCACTTGCGATTGAGCTCAGTTTATTGATCTGGAAAATGATTGTTTTGCCTCCTTGCGAAATCATTAGCATGCGGTCGAAGATTGACGTGGCACGATACACTGACGAACGGTCAAAAACTTTGAGAGGACAGCACTGGAGTGATGTCGTAAACTCTCCAGTGTAATTCTTAGCTAGTGTTTGTATAACCATTTTTAGGCCTTGATTTTCGGTCCGGTCAAGACCTTGTAATTTTCCTTTTATAGACGCAGAAAGACTCCGTTTGTAATACCGCCAAGACCGTATCAAGCGTCGAGTGGTTTCGGCGTCATACACGCTTTTGAGCACGCCTGGTGGGACCTGTACCCCCTCGTATTCCGGACCTGGGTACATCATCTACTTCAAGAGGTACAGGTAGACAAGGCCGAGTAGGCTGTAGTCGGGATAATGGAATTGATCCAAGAGTACGATAGAGCTTGGCGAGTCTGAGAAGGAGTCCCGTGAATGCCGAACTCTTCGCAGAGGGTTAAGGCGGTGGCAGTTAATTACTATACGACTGAGTTTAGGTTTAACAGTAGTTGACTGAGTCTCGTTCAGGGCAACTACAGTTTGATCTCTTTTGAGGAAACTACATAACTGGTGTTCGTCAGGTCTAGAGTCGAGGCTGCCCGGGGTAAGTTTATATAGTTTGCGATGCTGTTTCTGTACATGATAGGCATAGAGAGAGAATTAAAATTAGTTATCGTGTCCTATAAGGACTCATGTAACTTTGGGGGAGACTGTCTTATATTCGGGGTAGTAGCGATAGGAGTGTACGTTGCGTCGGAGGGTAAATTCGATTACAGATCGGCTCAATCGATGTAATCATTTACTGTCTTATAATCGTGATTGTCGCTGCAACAATTGATTTGATCAATAAAATAGATTCGGCGCATGCCACACCTTCGACGGGATCCTGCTTCTCGGCCGGGCTGCATCGGTTAGGTCGAACTCCTGCGAGAGGGTAAGTCTCGTCACACCATCACCGACTACAATCGGCTAGATTCCTCGGTTGGTCCGATATTCTACGTGTGGTTTATGGTAAGCTCGGCTTACCACGATATATTTATTTATCTATGGCTGCATCAGTTAGTTTGATCTCATAGATTGCTTTAGGTGATATCAACATCACGTGGTCACAGATTGTATCGACTTACTGGGAGCGATTTATCATCAGTTTGTGCTGGCATCGGTTAGGTCGACCCCATAACCTACTGAACTGCTAGTGATAAGTCGATCCCGACTGACGATGCGTTGTGTGCAAGGCCCCGCTTTTTTTTTTATCGGAGTGTATATAGCCCGGTAAGTTATTTTCATCACGATCCGCATTATATTATCGCTCATTGAGGCATTGCTATTGTTGTCGGTCTGTGCTGCAACGGTTTAGGTCCCGATCTACTACCTGACGATAATAGCTTTACTCTTAATAAGCGAGGATGTTGTGCGATGGTGTTATCGGAGTGCTTAGCCGATAGATTACTTGTCAAAGCCATTACATTTTTCATTGTCTTATCCTGTGTTCGCTTATTAAGCAGTCCGGCTAGCTTATCAATTATTTATCATTTACGTTATTGTATACCTTTATCATTTGTTCCTGCCTGTGCTATTGTTACAATCGGTTAACGGGATAGCGATGGGTTCCATTCTGGCCGGTCCATAAACAAGTAATAGCAGGTTCCCGGGCACGACCCCAGGTAAGGACCGGGCATGAGCCCGGGTAAGGACCAGTATATTGGGCCGGGTAGCGACGTAGATTTCGGGAGCAAGGGCCGGGTGCTGGCATAACTTCATAACAACACCAGTAACATTAAATCATGATCAGCTAGGATCTATTGATTCACTTATGTATTATACTTGCTTATTTCATTAGCTTATAGCCGGTTTTTTGAATATTCCTTCGATGATCGCTAGCATGATATTTATTTATTATTTATTATTGTTCTGCCGTCATCGGATGTTGGGCAAAGATAGCGGAAGACCGATGTGTAATGCTACAGTGTGCATCGGCCATTCGGCTGATGAAACGAGTTCTAGATCGGCTCCCAGCCGATTGGCTCATTGATCTAATATTTTCCTCCTTGTCAATTACAGGGTCAAATTGACTGGCACGCCTACGAACCTCAAACTTTAGGACCTGCACTGGAGTGAAGCAAATCTCCCAGGCCTTCGCGTGTCACCCAGACGCCGAACCAAGACCCGGCGATTTTCGGCGTCAACAGGGACTTAGAGAGCTGGGGAAGACGAGAGAAGAGTTAGGGCAGAGAAAAGAGGCATGACATGGTGGGAAGTGCCGGCCGGAGAGGAGATAGGGGCCGGAGCTCACCGTGCACGAGGGCGGGGAGTTCCAGTGGGTTGCGGTGCCCACGAAGCGGTGGCCGAGGGACTCCTTGGCACGGCGAAGACGACGGTGGTGGCGGCACGGCTTGGCGGTGTCCGGAGCGGTGGCGAGCGGCAGCCGAAAATGGCAAAGAACGGCAAAAGCTTGGGTGTGTGGTGGTGGCGGTGTTTAAGGGCACGGAGAGGCGCAGTAAGTTGGGGAAAAGGCGGAGAAAGGGGACGGGGAGGTTTTTATGGACTCGGGAGGTGAGGTGGTGGCCGGATTTTAGGCGGCAACGGCCGCCGAAGTAGGGAAGACGCGTGGCGGCCGACGGGCTCAGTTTGACGTGGATTTGAGGGGGGAAATGGGCAATTGCGGCACGGATGAGGGAGAGGATGGGGGTCTCGGCCTCCGGCTCGTGTGGCGTGTGCGCGGGAGGCGCGGGGGAGGCGGCGGCGTGGCTGACGTCAGCCCGCCTCCTTCGGCCGGAGGTTAGGGGCGAAGCTGACAGGCAGGGCCCGCCTATCAGCGCCCCTAACGGCAACGGGCGGCACAGCGGGATAGGCCTGCCCAGCGTGAGGAGAGCGAGGCCGAGGAGGAAACAGGCTTGTGGGCGCTCGAGCAAGTCGGCATAGGAGCGGGCCGGCGGCCGAGGAGGGAGGAAAAGAGAAAAGAAAAAGAAAAAAGGTTCTCCAGTGCGAATTTAATTCTAGTAATCTTTTTGATTTATTAAAAATACTTTCTATGCTCTGAAAATTCCAATAAAAATTCTGTTAATATATTTTGGCAAGAGGAATATAAGAAAAATATTCCTAGCCCGGATAATTTATTATTTTGCATTGTTCACCTTTAATTAGTTCTTTTGGCCATTTTAATTTATTTTCTTGGGACATTTTCTCGGGTATATTTTGTGTGGCTCTTTTAAGGGGAAAATTTTAGGGTGTGACAATGAAGCTCCTTTGAGTCTCTTAGCCACTTTCAATCTTTTGTGGGGGGTTACCATCATCACTCAAATTGTCACGGGGACTAAAACCTACACTTATCCTCAATAGATTCATTAGTCCCCTATTAATCTTATCATTAATGAACGAAAACCCACAAAGGAACTAGATGCACTTTCATTTTTAACCCTTATGAGCACATAGTCACCTTCAGAGAATGCATGAGCTCGAATTCGTTTTTTTGTCACGGTAGAAAATTCTCCTTCTATTTTCCGTAAAAAAAATATTTCAATGAGATCACAAGTATTTAACGACACTAATCGATGACTTAATAGTTGAGAGTTGAGACACATTGATGGTGATAGAAACATGCACGACAATTATACGTGTGTGTCTTGCTCACACTACTATAGAAAATGATATCAGATCCGGGTGGGAACTGTCATCAGTCCTAGTTCCCAACACGGCACTACAATTCTAGGATTGATGACCCTCCCCTCATCTATCCCGGTGGTGGACCAGGGGTAGATGTGTCACACCTTGAGATCAGCCTAATTAAAAATTATTTTGGGTAAATGGAAATACAAGAATACACTAGAAAAGTTGTTTGTGAAAGTAGTTGAATAAAATTCTGAAATTTCCAGTACTAAAAATCCCAAGTTGAAATTTTAATTAAATGCTTGGATGCTTTTATGTTCCCTAGGGTTTTGTCGAAATATTTTAAATATTTAAGTACGTATAATAATAAATTTACTTTTTGTTTCATGGTGGGTTTTGCCTCCGGTAAATTCCCCATGATTTAATAGACCCTCTAAAATTTTCTCAGAATTTTTGGAGCTCCAGAATTAATTTTAATGTAATAAAGAACATTTCAGTAATTAAGTAAACAAAGGACAATTCCTTTTCTTTTTCCCTGTTCGGGTCGTTCCTGCTTCAGTCCCTTGATGTCTCTCTGTTCACCTCGAACTCCGGTTCCTTTCTTCTTCTAGGGTTTGGTGTTGCTCCCAAAACCCTAAAGTCTCCTCGAAATCCTAATTCCGGAGTTCTTGGATTTATTTAATCATGAAACCCTAAAATCCCCTATATTTCGTTGCTTCCTGGAAACACCCTTCCTGGGTAATCCAATTCCAATTACGATAAATCCAAGTCCTCCAATATTCCGAGATTTATCTCATTTCGGTCTCCATAAAATATTCCCATCAGTACCTCTATCATTCCATTATTCTGACATCCATAAAATACTCTCGATTTCTCAATTCTCAAAATATTCTGATATTTTGAACAATCGAATATTCCCTAAAATATTTCCCATAATGTGGAAGTTCAATTATTCCTCGAATACCCCAATTTCTCAACTTCTGTGAAATACCTTCTAATTTTCCAACTTATGAAATATTCCGATATTCTATTCCCCAAATATCCCTCGGTAAAATATCCTCCATTTTTCGAACCCCACAGAATATATTCCATTTTCTATTTTCCTCCAAATATACTCTAATTCCCATATATATATATATATATATATATATATATATAATTATATATATATATCCCGATATTTGGAATATTCCAAAGCCCCAAATATTCCCACAATTTTAATTCCAAAAATATTCCTCACGTTCTATAAATATCCCCAAATTCCAATTTTTGCAAAATTGAAATTTTCCAGAAAACCCTTTCTATCTTTCCTCTATTCCCAAAAATAATCCGGTTCCAAATTGTTTAAATATTCTATTTGGGAAATATCCTAAATATTCCAAAAGTCCCCTTTAAATCTAAACTCTCCCTAAATTACCACATTTTCAAAATTTAGGAAAATTCCCTAAACACCCCTCCCTTTTACTCCTCCTTTCCCTTTTTCCGTCTTTTTCTCTTTTTTCTTTTCTCTCCTTTCTTCTTCCTCCCGGTCTCCTCCTACCTCTCTTCTTCTTCCTCTTGCACTCTCTCTCCTTCTCTGCCTTCCTCGGGGCCAAGCCGCCTGGCCCGGCCTGCTCGGCATCATGGCTCCCCGGCCCTGCCCCGACCTACGCCAGAGCCCAGCTCACCGCCACCGAAGCCGCCGCCACCCCGACCCGGACTCTGCGCTCGCTGCCGCCCTACTCGAGCCCCTATATAAAACCGCCACCGCCTGGCGAGTTACTCCCAAGTCACCGCTGCCGCTTGGCCTCTCCCTGCCGCTGTCGTTCTGGATCGTCGCCGGCGTCGCGTCGGTGTCTGCCGCCCGCCGCTGGTGAGCATCTACCCGAAGCCTGCTGCCCTTTTCTCCTTTGATGTCGAGCGCCTTCGGTGGTCGCTGACGCGTCGCTGCCACCCTGCCGCCGTTCGCCGACGTTGTCGCCCTTCCCCGCCGTGTCGCTGTCGGCACCTCGCCACTCGCCTCGCCGTCGCGCCCCTCATCACCGTCGTGCATCCCCTCAGCTCGGTCGCGCGCTGGCGCCATGCACGTACTGGCAAGCTCACCTTGGCCGTGTGTCACTACTGTGTGGGCCCTACCAGCATCTTCCTCTCCTGTGACCAGCGTGTGGGACCAGAAAACAGAAACCTAATCCCCTCGGCCGTCGGATCCCTAGATCAGATCTGAGCCATTGGATCTCCATAAAAACTTCCAATCCAATCTTGACCGTTCGATCATCCCGATCTAATTAGACCTGTTGGATTTCCTTAATCCACACTGACGACATGTCAGTCCTAATTGCCACCTCGGTCGCCAGCTCATCTTCTCTGCCCATGTGGCATCCCAGTCAACCAGTCAACCACTTCCCTCTGTTCCTTGGTCCATGAACTAGGTCCACAAGAACCAAGCCTATGATAGTGGGCCCCACTCATTTATCCATTCAAAAACAATTCTTTTAATTATTTCCCGAGGGAATATTCTAGAGAATATTCTTTTCCAAATTTTTCTAGATTTTCTCTGTATTCAATCTTCCGGAAGCCGTATCTTTTTCGTCCGAACTCCGATTCGACCTGTTCTTCTTCCTAAATTCATCTAAAATCATGATCTACATATTTTTGTACTTTTTATATACTGTTCATTTGGAGTTTCTTAGGATTTTTCCTTGTTTTGCGTGTAGTCGAGTCGTTCTCGCCATTTTGGAAGGATGGGAAGATTGAGGAAGAGTTTAGGAGGTCAAGCGAAGACTTTTCTATTGCAAGGCAAGTCACACGACAATCTCCTTAAGCATGTTGATCCCAGTTATGAAAATTATTTTATTTTAATATTATTGCATGCAATATTTTGGAATGTCATTATTACGGGTATTTATTATAAATCCAATATTCCTTGATTATGGCCACTTTGCTATTGATACCGTTACCTTGATACCTTGGGTGATTAATGCTGATTTGCTGGATGATTATTTAATGATCTAGCTAGATTATTTTAGGATTTGCCTAGCCAAAGCATAGAAACTATAGCGTCATGTTATGTGGGATAAGTATGGATTCGTTTATGGATAATTAATGTTTAAACGGTTATATTTTCACGACAGTTGGTCGTGGTTGGTTAGTAAAACATGCCAACTAAAACTTGACTGATGGTGGGCTATGAGCACATGGAATGGTGATGTTGCTAGTGGTGCTCATGACAATTAAGGACCGGTTCATGAACTACTTGTTGCGAAACAATACCAAAACTAACCACAAGCCAGAATGGGTAATGGCGGGATTTGAAGTGTGATGAGTTCAATAGGAGGCACCAGGGCATTGTTTGTGGCTGATATAAGTCCACACATAGCAGTCGTCAATAAGTCCATGAGTTCAGGCGTCGAGCCATCTTGCGGGAAGGCACTTGATCATGGACCGGAGGCTTGGTGAGAGGCTCTCCTATTGTGCGAGTTACATGGATGGTCTTATCACAATATCTATTTGGGTACTTTCGGGTATCGTGACGCATGGCTGAAATGATGTTGAGATTGTGTCTTGTGGGTAAAGTTGTACACCTCTGGCCAGAGTAAAACTGTACGAATAGCCGTGCCCGTGGTTAATGGGCGGCCTAGCAATGTTTTTCGTGATTAGTCTCACACTACTCATCAATGATAACAAATGATGAAATCTTCATAGCCCTAGTTTGTAGGGCTATGGTTTTGGGCCTGAACTGCATTGCAGTGCTGTTCACTGATTGGTTTAATGTGATATTAATTAAACTATACTACTTTGCAATGCTTTCAAATGCAAATGTTTTAAATATTGTTTATGCAAATAAGCCATACTATGCCTTTCTTTTGGAATACTGTTGCATTATTTTGCATTCCATGTGTGGTTTGTTGAGTACGGTGGATGGTACTCAGTCTTGCTATATTACAATTATCAGAGTGAAGACTTGCGAGGAGAAGAAGTTTGGTGTTTGGCTTATAACCCAGTTGAGCTGCCTGTGGCTTGGTGCTGAAGCTACGCTAGTTGCCATTCCACTGCTGGTTTCTTCTGTGTGAGGACTAAGTGCCTCTTTTGTAAGTATTTATCGTTTATCGTCATTGGTTTTGTTCATCAAATTATCGATTTGTGTACCTCGGCTGATTCTTGGATGAGGGTTTAATGCACAAATTAGCTTTGGAAATTTTGGTGAATTTCTGGGCGTGACAAGTTGGTATTAGAGGCAAACTTAACTGTAGCACAAGCCAAACGGTTAAGCCCTTAAGGACATGTTTGTGAAAGAAAACTGTATTTGTGAAAACCTTCTTGCTCTTCCTCTTCTATGTTTGATTTCTCTCTCCTTACCCCTAGTCAGAAGGTCACAGAAGAAGGATTACTAACTGAAAATTTCAACTTTGTTTTAGATGGCCAACAGAGAAAGGGCGTACCTTGGAGACAGTGGTTTCTCGGCAGAGCTTCGCCACATGGTTGCTGAGATCAGATATGAGTCTTTGCCAGTATACCACCACACAACCACCAAGAACGGTACGGACTTCTGCTGCAAGATCACGGTGACTCTTGACTCCAACCAAGAAGATCTTCCTTGACTCACCTTCGTTGCCGAAGCCGATCATTTCATGTCAACTCGAGAAGAAGTCTCTTATGAAGCCTTGTGTCAGCTTTGTCATAGCTTCAACACAACTTTGGCAAGTACGGTGTATCACTACCATCCCTCTCATATTTGGTCAGGTTTGCAGAATGGATGTGAGAATACTTGGTTTGAAGACAATATGCTAATAGTGCACATGAGGACAATGCTACATTACTTAGATGATCTTCACACCAACTTCAAAGGAAGAACTAGGATCCTGATGCATGCACAATAGATGAAGATCAACAAGCTGTAGAGGCAGGTGAATCAATTGACGCAACAGAATCAAGAACTACGTCATAAGAGGACCCGAGAGTTGGAAAAGGAGCTCAAGGAACTAAAAAGACAAGCAAATGCCTCTCAGCTAGAAGGAGACCTCCGCCGGTGGAAGCCAAGCGCTTTTGCCTTGGATCTACCAGTGCCGCACCTGGGGAAGTAACATCGAGTCAACCAAAGAAGTCGAAGAGGCACTCTGACTACATTCCCAAAGCCTAAGCTATCCCTTAAGATTAGTTCCTCCTGTTTAGTTTAGCTGTGTGTGTTAGCTTGCTTGTTAGTGTGCTGGTGTTTGCTCCTTTTGTGTGTGTGTTCTTGGGTAGCGTATGGCGTATGTCACGTGGTGATATGGCCATACTAGTTTGGCAGTGTGATAATCAACATTCTATGTTCATTACAGATCAGTAATAATATAAATATTTAGTAAAGAAGTGCTCCTTTCTCTCTCTCTTTGCTCTATACCTTCTCTCCCCGTTGATCTCTTCACCATAGATAAGCAGTTTATACATGATGTTTTGGAGGAAGAGATCCTGTTGGAATCAGTCCTTGGATCGTGTTGACTACAATCATAACCCTGTTCTACCTTAAGATATGCAAAACCCGGTGTCGGAGGATGAAACCTCGACGGCGGGAAGTCCGGAGACCCCCCTTTGAGATTCGGCCAGGGGAGTAGTTCTCAGGCGAATGCGGCGTCCAGTGTAGGAGAAAGATCGATCGGTGGACGATGGCACGCAAAGAAAACAGGAGGAAGTAGACAGGTTCGGGCCGCATGGAGGCGTAATACCCTACTCCTGTGTGTTTTGCTATATGGGAGAATGTGGCTTTTGATCTTACAAGGTGCACCCGGGGAGCTCGGGAGCTAACCCGGGTACTCAGAGCCTGCCCGGGCCCTTGCCCTTAGCTGTGAACCCGAGACCGAGAGAGAGAGAGTCAGAGTCCCGAGCGTGCTAATGCCCAAGCTTCTTCTGCCCAAGCTCAAGCTCCGCCGAAGCTGAAGCCTCTTCCCTAGAATGTGGCATGGATCCTCCTTTTATTGTCATGGGGAGTCCACAGTGCCAAGATACATGAGAGGGCTAGGTATGGGCTGTCTTATCGCCGTCTTGTCGCACACGTCCGCCTGCTGCCGCCTGCAGCGCCCATGTCCTGGACACGTCCGCCTGCTGAGCCATGCCGGAGTTGGTATGCAGCGGGCGGTGGAGTCGTGAGGATGTGACGGGATGTGATGGAGCACGCTGCCGAAGTCAAGAGTCTCTGACTGCTTGGACTTCGGCGCACGCCCTTGCCACCGAAGTCAAAAGGCTTCTGACAGCAGTCGGGTGTCCACGGGGGGGGGGGGGGGCATCACGAGGCGCCCACGCATGGCAGAGCTGGTGACAGGGGCGACGCGCCCCGTCGCCTCGCCATTAATGCGAGTAGTTGGCAGTTGGTCCGCTGAGTTCTTCGGGTGGATTGGCACTCGGGGCCGAGGCGATCGGGGGCAGTCGGCAGTCGGGACCCGGGGCCGAGCATCGGCTCCCGGGAGCAGTCGACAATCGGCACCCGGGTCCGGGCGACCGGCGCCCGGGACCGGGGGATGCGCGTCCGGGCCCTGGCAAGTGCCTGGGCCCGGGTACTTGGCGGAGACGGCCGTAGCCGACCTTCTCTTGCGCAAGATGTGACTCCGGAGTAGGGCGTGGCAGAAGATCCTCGCGTCCCGGGACTTGGGGGACCCAGTCCCATTTCGCCGACACCCGGTTATGCCTAAAACTCTAGCTTACCAAGAGACAGCTGACCCTTTGTTGGAAACAAGCTTTGGTTTGGATGTGGAATCTTAAATGAAATTTACCTAAAGATTGTGGGAGCTACTTTCCCCTAATGGAAGCTAGTGTTTGGTGGTTAAATGCCTGCAAGATGGAGCTAAGTCCTAAGAAGATGCTGGAAAGTGCAAGTAATAAGCAGTCAGTTCAAGTTCATCTTCGAAAGTTACGACCAAAACTCGGAAGACAAAGCAACTCATCAGGAGGATAAGAATAGTAAGAGACAAGTCAAGCCAGGATTGATGGACCATCCTCGCCATTCCAACTTTCTCAGGAGAACAATCCTACTGGTCGCAATCAAGATGATAGAGACAATGTTTGGATATGGATCATTGCTCGAGACGGGGTCCGAAGCCGAGACACCTGACATCGCAGAGACGCATCAACAACGCCATCGTCACGAAAGTCACTACGGTAAGGGAAGGACAGGTTGAATCTTAGCACCAGAAGTGGAAGAAGAGAAGAAATGCCTAACTCTCGATAGAGTTAGTGAAAGTTAGTTTATGTTGATAGAGTTAGTGAAAGCCAATTTATGTTGGAAAAAGTAAGCCTGACCAAGTTATTATCTTCAGGAGTAATATTAATTGTCACCACGGTTGTCGGTGTTTTTCACCGGCAATAAGTTATTATCTACAACTGAAGCATCAAGGATAGAAGCCAAAGATGGAAGAATTTAAACGCCAAGCAAGGATACCAGAAAATGCTCATATCCCAATGGAAGACTCGGATCATTTGAGTAATAGTCAGGAATTCAGAATGTGATAACTTAGGAACAAAGTATAACCTCATGCAACCCAAGAAACAAGGTTGGAAGATGTTCGAGTAAAAGATCAGCAGGAACATGAAGGACCTACAACCGCAAACATTGAGTCTAACTACAAACCTTGGTAAGCCAGATGAGATGTCCTAAATCAAGAAGTTGAAGCAAGTGCTCAAGGAGATATAGGTACGAATATAAGGATCTAAGACTTTCGACGATAATCGATTGGGAAGTGATTGATCAGCCAAAACAGTAACGCATTTGACCAGTTATCAATACGAGTCAGTTAAACAAGGATGGAAAGACATAAATTATGGAGTCATCCGTGTTATCGAAGGAACTAGTGAGAAGCTTGAAAGACTGTAGGTAACGACGAAACAAAGACAGATCTACGGATTAGGAACCACCAAAGCAATTAGTGCAGCTATCGGACAAGACACCTGCAATGACCTTGGAAGCCGCAGATGAATATTTCCAACACTATTATGAGAATCTAAAGTATGAGGACACTAAGGAAAATTAGTAGGAAGGTAGGCAGAAAGGTGATTGATAAAGAAATCAGACGAAGTAAATTCAGTCGAAGAAGGAAAGTGTTCCACCAAGAAGGACCAGTGGTCAAGAATACCGCGACACCATCCATGAGTTGGTGCACCGTCGGCAAATTGGTATACCATCAACAAGCAAGTATATAAGCAACACTAGTGATGAAGGGACAATTGAATGGAAATGGATTAGTCACTAAAAAGGGATCAGGTATAATTGGAAGTTGACCGAACAATGAGAGACATCATTGTCAAAGGAAATAATCTGCTATCCTAAAGGAACTGCTGATACAATGGACACTTAGACCCAAGGGTCAGAAGTTGGATTCAAGTATGAGAGTTCAATAAAGTCGTGAGACACTAGTTGTGGTAAATGGATTGTAAGACAGATTTCTGCTAGGATAGGCAATAGGATGGACTTCGAGAAGTCGTCACCCGAAGAGAGTTGCTCGCAGGAAAGAGTTCGAGATCAACAAAACCCTTTTTTCTTTCTAGCCGCTCCAAATCTCGGGACGAGATTTCTGTAAGGCGGGTGATTTGTCACACCCTAAAAATCAACCTAATTAAAAATCATTTTGGGTAAATGGAAATACAAGAATACACTAGGAAAGTTGTTTGTGAAAGTGGTTGAATAAATTCTAAAATTTCCAATACTAAAAATCCCAAGTTGAAATTTTAATTAAATGCTTGGATGCTTTTATGTTCCTTGGGGTTTTGTTGGAATATTTTAAGCATTTCAATATTTATAATAATAAATTTACTTTTTGTTTCATGGTGGGTTTTGCCTCCAGTAAATTCCCCATGAGTTAATAGACTCTCTGAAATTTTCTCGGAATTTTTGGAGCTCCAGAATTAATTTTAATGTAATAAAGATCATTTCAGTAATTAAGTAAATAAAGGACAATTCCTTTTCTTTTCCCTTGTTCGGGTCGTTCCTACTTCAGTCCCTTGATGTCTCTCCGTTCACCTCGAACTTCGGTTCCTTTCTTCTTCTAGGGTTTGGTGTCGCTCCCGAAACCCTAAAGTCTCCTCGAAATCATAAATCTGGAGTTCTCGGATTTATTCAAGCACGAAATCCTAAAATCCCCTATATTTCGTTGATTCCCAGAAACACCGTTCCTAGGAAATCCAATTCTAGTTAAGATAAATCCAAGTCCTCCAATATTTCGAGATTTGCCTCATTTCGGTCTCCATAAAATATTCCCGTCAGTACCTCTATAATTCGAATATTCTGACATCCATAAAATACTTTTAATTTCTCGATTCTCAAAATATTCCCTAAAATACTCACCATAATGTGGAAGTTCAATTATTCCTCGAATACCCTAATTTCTCGACTTCTATGAAATACCTTCTAATTTTCCAATTTCTGAAATATTCCGATATTCTATTCCCCAAATATCCCTCGGTAAAATATCCTCCGTTTTCCACACCCCACAGAATATATTCCGTTTTCTATTTTCCTCCAAATATACTCCAATTCCTATATATATATATATATATATATATATATATATATATATATATATCCCGATATTAGGAATATTCCAAAGCCCCGAATATTCCCATAATTTCTAATTCTAAAAATATTCTTCACATTCTGTAAATATCCCCACAATTTCTAATTCCAAAAATATTCTATGTGTTCTCTATTCCCAAAAATAATCCGGTTCCAAAATGTTTCAATATTCTATTTGGGAAATATCCTAAATATTCCAAAACTCCCCTTTAAACCTAAACTCTCCCTAAATTACCACATTTAGGGGTGAAAACGGATCGGAAACGGTCGGAAACTAGTTATACCATATTCGTTTTCATATTTTTTTCGGAATTGGATTCGGAATCGAAAACCTCGAATACAAAAACGGAATCGAATATTACCGGGTACAGATACGGAGTGAATACGAATTGGAACGAATACGGTAACGAATATTTATTCGAATATAAAAACCCCTCAAACTGAAATTTAGAAACCAACGAAGAGAGACAACTTATTATTTTTTTGTAAAACAATATATCAATATTTCCAAATTTTTAGCTAAACAATATATACAACAAATTTCAAGCATCCATATCAACAACACATTACTAATTTCTATACAAGTATACAATCATATCACCATCTTCGATTTAATCACAAATTTTAGATATAGTAATTTTAAGCGTTTATATCAACAAAAATAGTTTAATCACATTATCAAATTTTCCATCACAAAATAGTTCATCCACATGACATGGACCATCCACATAGACCATCCCAATAGTTTAAATACTCAATATAATAGTTTATCACAAAATAATTCATCCACATAGACCACATCACATAAATTTAGTTCATCACACACATTAACATAGGTTCATCACAAACATTAACATAAGATTAGTTCATCACAAACATTAACTTAGTTCATAACATAAACATTCAGCAACATTTCCTTCAAATATACATTGGTGATATGTCATCCTCGTCATCAAAACACTCGACATCATCATCTTCCTCATGATTTGTAGCCTCGGTCTGTGAATAAAAGATTGATCACATATTAGTGGAAGTATGAAAGTCAACCAAATAATTCTATGAGTGAGTAATAGAAGTACAAACCATGGTCAAGAAAGTAGCAAAAGTACGCTCAAGGCTGTCCATGTCAATCTCATTGATGATAGACCCAACTACATTTCCACCTAAGTGTTCACAATCTTATAATTACTCAAAATATAGAATACTTGCTGAAATATAGAACATAATTGTACAATTAACTTGAAATTACCCTTTCTTGATGCTGCAGTCTAGTGTTTAGTGCAAATCAGCTTGCACAATTTCAGGATCTAGACGGCTGCGGAACGGATCAACAACACGTCCATCGGCACTGAAAGCTGATTTTGAAGCTGTAGTTGATACTTGAATTGATAGTACATCACGAGCAAGTCGAGAGAGAATAGGAAGCTCATGTTTCTTTAGTGATAGCACATCCGAAGCAGCAGTAGTATCCTCTATCAAATCCACTTCAACTCTTGGTGCCGGCGTCGGGGCGATTGGAACAAGCGCTTGTCGATTCTCGGCATCTCCTCCTTGTCCCTCCATGGGATGAGTTGGTTGTGATGTTCACAAAGCTGCTACACTTGCGCTGCTGCTACTTGCATATGATGACGAATCCATGACCTACATATTGTCCAAGTAGATAATGAATACTACATCATATGTTTCAACCTCTTAGTCAGATAATGAATATTGCAAGGTCTCCCATCCAAGCACAGAACACAGGAATTAGGACCAAAAATCAATCCCATACAGCTGTTGACGCCGAAAACCGCCGGGGGCCGACGATCTGGTTCGGCGCCTAGAGACACGCGAAGGCCTGGGAGTGCTTAGCTCCAGTGCAGGTCCTAAGATGTTGAGGTTCGTAGGCGTGCCAGTCAATTTGACCCCGCAATTGATAAGAAGATAGAAAATATTAGCTTAGTGATCCAATCGGCGATAAGAATCTACCAGCGATTGCCGAAGGAATGCTTGAGCATCGGCCGTAAACCTAAGGTACTGCCCGCGCCCGTGCCCGGGCCCTCGCCTGTGCTTGCGCCCGGGTCCTCGTCCGTGCCCGCGCCCGGGTCCTTGCATGCTGCCCGCGCCCGAGTCCTTCCTCTTGTCCGACTACCAACAGCACTTGTGCATCGGCTAAGAAGCCGATGATAGAATCGATGATAACATAAGCAAATAATAAGCCAACCGACTGCCGAGAAAACACTTGGACATCGGCTAGAAGCCGATTGTAACGACCCGTTTTTCCTTTCCCGCTAGTTTTCGCTTTCCCGAGCTCCCTTCCTATCCTGTCAGCTGTGCCCCAGTTTTTCTCCCTGGCCAGCCGACTACCTTCTCCCTTGAGCCGAGTAGATTGCTACTCAGCCCTTGCATCCTGCCCTTTTCCCTTGTCTTACTCGGACCTCCTTGTTGCCGAGTAAACCTGTGAAGTGGCTGACTACCTTGTTGAGACCTGTTGTTTCCTTGTCCCCCGAGTTGCACCCGCCCGTTGGACGCCGACTACCGAAGAGGAGAAGAACCAGTCTTCACCTGCCCGCAGCACCGCTTGGACCGATGGACAATAACCTGTTGTATCGCTTGGACCAGTGGTCAGTCCGAAGCCCTGTCAGTGAGATTTCTCCAACCTGTCCTAGCCTTGACCTTAATGTCTCCTCGCCGCTACAGTGCCTGCCAACTCCTCTGACCTGTTGGACTCCAAAGTCACTCCCCTGTCAAATCCTTCGTCAGTTCACCTTGACTTCTTCTCCCTAGCCGTTGCCAGCTTCACCGTGCCTCACCCTTGCACACCGGCTATATATTGAGCCATCCATGCTCCTTCTTCCCTTGTTTTGCAAACCGGCCAGCTCCAGCTCTGCTAAGTTCTCATTCTCTCAAGCTTTGGAGCTCTGTCGCCTGGTTCGCAAGCTTGGTTCCGCCGACTGCTATCTTTTCTGCAGCCGACTACTTCTTGATCCTTTTCTTGGTGTTTTAACCCTCCTGCTTATCAGTGTTTCTTTCTGCTTGTTCAGAGCCTGAACCGGTGGACGATTCAGAAGCCGCCTTCGCCGAAGAAGACCCCTCCTTGGAACAAGGCAAGCCTCTTTGATCATATTGTTTCCCATATGTGCAAAACTATGTTGTTTTGGAAAATATATGCATGCTTAGTTTACACCTTTTTAAGCTGTTGGCCTCGGTTTACAAGCGAAACCGATGGACCCACCCAGTAGCCGCACATACTTGGTAGGATGTTGATATATTTCTCCCTTGAGAGCCCCACAAATGGCACGCTAGCATCCTATCTGAGGATACGATGCCGAGTAGAATGGCTTAGTTCTGCAACGTTGCTTGTCGTTTGGGAAAATCTTGGGTTTTACTAAACTGATTGGAAAACCCGATACCTTGTGTATCGGCGCGTTTTGTGAAATAAAGACAGCTTGTGAAAATCTTGATGTACAGAGACAGTGCCTGTGTGGCTTGGCTATGTATTATCATTAAGGACCGTTTCCTTTGGGGATTCCATCCGAGCATCTTACAGTGCGACCATGTGGGTATTATGGGATGCCCCTGGCCGAGTAAATAGTAGGTTTAGGGAAGTTCATTGCCGACCACTGAATCCTGTGTGGATCTTTCGGCTGGCATTGGATAACCCTAGACTGGCTTTGGAAATGGCTTTGTCTCGAATTTCTGGGTACAGGCCAGTACTCGGCGTAATTTTCGTGTCGGATGGGTAAAGCGCACACCCTCTGCAGAGTTTAGTAGAACTATTCGAACAGCCGTGCCCACGGTTAAGGGCGATGCAAGGTGATTCCCATAGCGTAGATTTGTTTGCCAGTGATTTGTGAAAGTGTTGATGAAAAGGGGACCGTGACCGGAGTTTGCCGAGTAAGCAAACGGAAGGCCTGTGTGGCCAGAAACGGATCTGTGTGATCCGGGGTGTTAAGCACCATAATCAAGTGTGTGAGAAGTAAACAGGATGAAGATCATGCTCCCGGGTTGTAGCCAGGGCAGCAAACTTAAGCCCCCGGGTTGTAGCCAGGGCGGCAGTTGTGCAGTTGTCTTCGGGTTGTAGCCAGAAGACGGATTGATCATGCTCCCGGGTTGTAGCCAGGGAAGCCACTTTAGCTAGCTGGTTGTAGCCAGCGTAGCGGGCATTTAGTGCCATTGAACATGCTCCCGGGTTGTAGCCAGGGCAGCAATGTTAGAGCCCCCGGGTTGTAGCCAGGGCGGCGATTTAGCTAGCTGGTTGTAGCCAGTGTAGCGGGCATCAAGTGCCACAACTGAGATTTGGTTGTAGCCGAGTCTCAGGGTCAACGAGTGGTTGTAGCTACTCGGGAGATACAGGACCAACAAATGCAAGTAAAAGATGATAAGAACATGTATGATTATATTTAAATCATTAAATGGCGAGTTGTTGAAAAGCAACTTGGGGAATGGATCGAGGCGTGAGCCTCTTTCCGACAACAAAGTTTAAACTCACTAGTGTTTGCAAAGAAAAGAGTTTCTAAAGGCAATTTTTCGCAAAACAAACCCTTAGCCTCTCTGTCTGGCCGACATGACATCTTTCCCGGCTTACTGAGTACGAAAGTACTCACCTTGTTTATATATATGTGTAGTAGGTTTTGGTGAAGAAGACGAAGATCCGACTGCTGCCGAGTTCCTCCAAGATCAGGCCGACTACGAAGACTTCTGAAGGTTTCGAGCCTAGTTCCCAACCGAGCCTGTGGTGTAGTTTTTGTCCAGCTTCCGCCCTGTTTTTGCTGTTTTCGCTAGCTTACCTGTTGATTATTTTTTGCCCATCCCGGGTCTGTCCTGGATGGATCTCCTTGTACATATATGTAAGTACCCTGTTATATATTTATTGTAACTCTGAGTTGTATCATTTTTGTGCGTACCCGACTGCTGATCCTGGGATCGGGTGCAGTATGCACATGGTGGCCTTCCACCTAGTCGGGGAGGCGCCACACCGATGAAAGAGTAGATATGCAGAATAATAATCAATAGACAATGCAGTCGGCTTTATCTAGTAGAAAGATAACTTATCGGCTAAGCACTCCGATAAAACATCGCATAAAACCCATCGGCTTAACAAGGATAAATCTATTATTATCAATCTAGTAGGTCAAACTCAATTGATGCAGCACAGATTAATAATAATAAAAGAACCTCGATGAGCCGATAGATCTAATGCAATTATGATGTACGATAACTTATCGGCTATACATCCCGATAAGACGCTTGCATAAAATCTATCAACCTAACAGGAACAATTTATCGCTAGCAGTTTAGTAGGTCGGACCCAACCGATGCAGCACAAACTGATGATAAACTACCCCCGGTAAGCCGATAAAAACTATGCACGCGTGATGTGGTATATCTACTCAGACTAAGAGATCAAACTTAACTGATGCAGCCGTAGACAGAATAGGTACACCGTGGTAAGGGGTGACGAGTCTTACCCTCTCGCAAGAGTTCGGACCTAACCGATGCAGCCCGGCTCAAGAAGCAAGAACCCATCGAAAAGGGTGGCGATGCGCCGAAGTTGTATTGATCGATTAGATGATTTACAAGGTCCCCGGGCGTACGTATTTATACCCCGAGTTGATACAGTCCTGATCGGATACGAAACAGGAGTTTCCTAACTATAAAAGGAAAATTAACAAGTCTTGACCGGACACGAGATCAAGTTTTTCCTAAAAATTATTAAAACTACCTAATTAACAGATAAGGTAATTAACTACCATGCCGTGGTCTTCACGATTCCTTCCTGTACTCGGCTTCTTCTGGATTAGCTTCCACCGGCTGACACAATCTCTTTCCTTAACCGAGTCCGATACGAATCGTACCAAATTTTGGCGTCAACAACAGCATCACAGCAACACCCAATTCAACCTAATTCGACAAATACACAGGAATTCGACATCACCGATTCAACATCTAATTCAGCATCATAGGAATTCAACACCTAATTCAGCATCACAAGAATTCGACAAATATGGCACCTAATTCAACCTATTTACTCTTCAATACACCGATTTCATGGAAAGGGAGGAAGCGGAGAGAAATGGGGGGCACCCGGCGAGAACCCTAGGTGCTAGGACTAGCTTACCGGGGGCATCGGCGTCGGGATTGCGCTGGGCTACGACGTAGTCCCCCGACTTCCAGAACTGGCGGCAGAGCCATGGCGGCGGGAGGGCGACCTTGGTGGATGGTGAGGACGTGGCCAGCAGGGGCACCGGCATGGGCACCGGGAGCTCTTCCTTGACGGGCACGAGCGCGCCGCCGCCGCCATCGACGCTCGGGGACTGGAGCGGGTACAGCCGGCGCCGGTGGCCGCGGGGGGCGCGAGGCCAGGTGGCGGCAGAGGCCGATGCCCACGCGGGGCCCGACGGGGGAGACGGTCGTGGGGGCTCGGGGCTCGGCGGCGGCAGCGGGCGCGGGCACAGGGCCGGCGCCGGTGGCCACAGGGGGCACGAGGCCGGGCGGTGGTGGAGGCCGATGGGGGCGCGGGGCCCGAAGGGGGAGGCGGCCGCGGGTACGAGGGATGGCACCGGCGGCGGCGGGGGCGTGGGGTCGGTGGCGGCGGGCGCGGGGGAGTAGGTCCGGCGAGGGCTGGCGCTGGGAGCGATGGTATCGTCGCGTTTGTGTGTGGAGATTGAGAGAGAGGGAATGGGCATACAAAGTTAGGGTTAGGTTAGGAGTAAATGTAATGGGTGATGCGGATATCCGAAAATTTTTTCGGATAGTTTCCGACTGAATCCAAAATCCGCCAAATAATGCCTTTACCGTACTCGTATCCGTATCTGAGAAAAATTATCCATTTCCATTTCCGAATCCGAGATTATCCGAGAATTATCCGACCGATCCTATCTGTATCCGAAATTTTGGACGGTTAGCGGATATTATTCGAACCGTTTTCACCCCTAGCCACATTTTCCTAATTTAGGAAAATTCCCTAAACACCCCTCCCTTTTACTCCTTTTCCTTTTTCCATCTTTTTCTCTTTTCTTCTTTTCTCTCCTTTCTTCTTCCTCCCGGTCTCCTCCTACCTCTCTTCTTCTTCCTGCTGCGCTCTCTTGGGGCCAGGCTGCTTGTGGGTGCCATGGGCCCCGGGTACCTCATGACAAGCATATGGGCCACTCGGACAGAGGATGGGCCTAGCCTTGTAATTAGAGATATAGCTAGATTCGGCAGACTTCGCCTTGTATAGAAAGGAATATACAGTCCTAGTCGGGTATGTTATGTCTCTAAGGGGAGATCTCCTAGTCGTAATCCGATGGGGACTCCTACCTTGTAACCCTGTCCCCCAGTATATAAGGGGAGGCAGGGCGCCCCATGAGGGCAGGTGCACACAAGTTCATCAGAACCACCACCGTATATCCTCAAAGGAATACATACAAACTGGACGTAGGGTATTACCTCACATCGAGGGCCTGAACCAGTATAAAATTTCCCTGTGTTCCTTTGCAATCCACCGAGTTTCCATCCGCCGAGTAGCCCCATATATTTATTGCCGGTGTAAAACATCGACAGTTGGCGCGCCAGGTAGGGGCTCCGGCGCGATCTACATCTACAAGCTCGATGGATCCAGCAACCGAAGTCGACGGCGGCAAACTCTTCCCCGGAGATACAATCGCATTCAGAAGCCTCGACTTCGCCGCCGACCAGATCGGCAATCTCACCTTGGCCGACACGGACCCGATCCAACCGGCCGAGGAACCAGTCGACTCCGCGCCAGTCGGCCTACACGATGCTGCAGCAATCTCTCACGACATGCTGCGGCGATCTCCAATACGCCCGATTCCAGGGACAACTCTTTCTTTCGTGTTCGACTCGGACTCGGTTTTGAGCCGGCCGAGATCGGGCCAAAAAAGGAAGAGATCGTCAATTTCCCGTTCGGACTCGGCGACACCGCGGATATCTACAATCTACATCCGACGCGGCAAACCCGATCCTCCGGAGTTCGACTCGGATACGGCCCCGAGCCGCTTGAGATCGGATCTAGGGAGGTCGGAGTTGTAATCACCCCCATCAACTATTCCGACTATGACTCTCAGTCGGACTACGACTCTCAGTCAGACTACGACTCCCAGTCGGATTCCGACTCTAAGTCGGACAGCAGTTCGGCAAGCTTCTTCCCGCCACGAGAAATCTTCATGGCATCCAAAGGCTCTACTCCTACTCAGGAATCACGCCGACTACGAGAACAACAAGAGGAGGAGGCCTGCCGACTACGAGAGCAACAGGAGGAAGAAGCAAGACGCCTGCACGCCCGCAACGACGATCTACGCAAGGCTGAGCAAACCGCTCAGCAGCAAATCCTCCAAACCCGAGTTGGCGACCACGATGTCTTCGTTACTCCCCAACAGAACATCGTGGCCGCTGCAACCCTACTGGACACAGTCCAGCTTGGGCTTGATCATCAGGCCACCCCGACGATCGCAAGGATAAAAGCCATGCTTACCGCTGCTGCATGTCAGCAGCACCAACAGTCGGGAGATACCCTCATACCGACCAACCGGTCGGCATCCCCAATGGCAGTCTCGTCTACCTCAAAGCGACGCCGAGTGGCCGGCTCTAGTCAGCTGCACACGGAGTCACGCCAAACGTCACTCGGCAACCCAAACAACAACCGGCAACGTCGAAGTGACCGTCGGGACAACCGGGATCTCCGAGGCCAACTATGGCGTGATCTTCGGCAGGACACCAATGCTCGGCACCGCAAACGAGAAGAAGACGACCAACGCCAGCTGGAATACGAGAACGAGCATTTCGGCCTCCACTACGGGCGGTTTCGCCGCCGTAGTCGGGGTCGGAGTCCTCATGAAGACGAAGGCATACCGGCCTTCACCCAGGAGCTACAACAGGTCGACTGGCCGTCGGGTTTCAAGCCTACAAGCATCGAAAAATACGACGGCAAGACCGATCCCGAGTCCTGGCTCACAGCATACACTCTGGCAATCCAAGCTGCTGGAGGTGACCACAAAGTCATGGCTAACTACCTCCTAGTTGCTCTAGCCGACTCAGCGAGGACATGGCTAACAGGACTCCCAAAGCGATCAATCGGCTCTTGGGGAGAACTCCAGGAACGGTTCATCACCAACTTCCAGGGAACATACGAGAGGCCATCTTCCGAGTACCACCTATATCAGTTGCGCCAAAGGAAGAACGAGTCTCTTCGTGACTTCATCAAGAGGTTTTCTGAGAGGAGGAACTCAATCCCGAACGTCAAGGATGAGGTCGTCATCGCCGCCTTTCGAAAAGGAGTCAAAGACACCTCGTTCATCGACAAATTCACTCGGAAGCCTCCCAACTCTGTCAAGGCTTTATTCGACATGGCAAACAAGTACGCCGACTCGGCCCATGCTGTTGCCGAGGCCCTCGATGATAACAAGTCACCCTGACAGAAGAAGCGGGACGACACCGACGACGCGGTCCCGACTAAAGCTGGGAATCACAAACGCAAGTCAGACGGCTCTATTGTGGCAGTCGGTCACAATCGTCTTCGACTTTCAACAACTGAAGACTATCAGGACAACAAGTGACATGCTCGGGGGCTCACAAGTTCAAACGCAAGGATGGCATCCCCACTCCGAAATACCGAACAGCTAAGTCGCTTCCTGATAAATATTTCTTCACTCGGCTTTACCAATGCCGCAGCCGCTTACACCTAATAGGTGCACAAGCCGCACTCTTATCTGTTTTTGCTCTTAAATGATTGCAAAAGTACTCAAGTAGCATAAATCCTAATCCGTGAAACTTTGCTCCATGAAAGACGAACTCAAGTCACCCAAAACGCGTGTCTGGGAAAGAGCCATGAGCCAACTCCCGACGCTAGGGGGCTATGACTAGTCGGGCAGAGTGCTTAAACGTAAGGGATCAACTACTCGGGGAAATTAATATCAATAAGAGGAAGAACATGAATTTACATATATTGTACAATACATTTAATTCGGATGATTGTTTTCATCATCAGATGCTACTCATCCGATATTTGTATATTGCAGGCCCAGCTCCGGATATGCGTGACAGGAACTCAGGGCTGCGAGCCTATCTCCTACGCTCGGGGGCTGGACAAGTCTGCCAAAATACACTCGGGATGCTCCATGAGGGCTACTCACCGAGTACTTGCGCCAGTCGGGACATCATCTTCCCCGACTACGCTCCATGCGAGCCAACAATCGGCCCCCGGCGCCAGTCGGGGCTGTATACCACTCGGCTAAATAGGGTATGCCCCATGAGGGTCGCCAGCCGAATCCTACGCTAATGCTAGGTTCGGGTACCTTATTTGGTCACGGTTCTGTCAGGTTGGGTACGCCCCATGAGGGTCGCTAGCCGAATCCTATGCTAATGCAAGGTTCGGGTGCCTAGCTTGGCTATAATTCTGTTGGATAGGGTACGCCCCATGAGGGTCGCCAGCCGAACCCTCTGCTAATGCAAGGTTCGGGTACCTTGTTCGGCTTTACCCAAGTCAGAGAAGACTTATATCGTCAAAGTGCATCCGGAGTTCTCATGCACTGTGTCACACCTGAGGAGGGCAAGCAGATCCTGCATTATACCCACTCGGGCTTACGTGGCAACCAGTTTGCATCCAGAACGTAAGTCGGAAAGGCTTGCGAATAAGGATTTCTCTGGCTGATTGCGGTTACCAACACCAAAAAACTCATCCTGACATGCGATGGATGATACTTCCCTAGAGCTATGCTGGATAGGTCGGCTCAGGTCGGCTTATTTGGTAGCAGCCACCAAGATATGAGTTCCTACGGTAGCATGCTCCATGTGGGCCGCCCGGAGGCTGAGTTGAAATTATAGCGCTGGTGCTACCAACAGGAGCCGATGAGGTAAACAGATATGCTTCATGAGAGCCTTATTGCTAAACATATATGTTTGGGTATCTGTCTTATCCGCCAGGTCTCGAGGATACATCCTTACAAGGATCACAAGCTGGTCTTCATTGAAATTGGAGATACAGGTATCTCTCTCGAGTACACCTAACCACGTAATGGATTTATTTTTCATACAGTGGTACTCGGCCTATATGCGCGGCCACCAGTTGCCATGAGCAACATTACTCCAGCCGACATGACGCTGAAGAGTCTAACTTTCGAGTAGTGCACTACTCGGGAGAGACTATAAATCTTCATTCCCGCTGACATGACGCGGATGAGTCTAACTTCTGGGTGGGACGCCACTCGGGAAAGACTATAAACACCCCCTTTCCAGCTGACATGACGCTGAAGAGTCCCATATACGAGTAGCATCCTACTCGGCAAGACTATAAACGCACATTCCGACTG
Source organism: Oryza meyeriana var. granulata (assembly GCA_003991445.1). Taxonomy (NCBI): domain Eukaryota; kingdom Viridiplantae; phylum Streptophyta; class Magnoliopsida; order Poales; family Poaceae; genus Oryza; species Oryza meyeriana. The sequence goes on along the minus strand of RYFJ01003067.1, from coordinate 83,743 downwards.
ACATGAAGTCGAAGAGTCCTATATACGAGTAGTTCCCTACTCGGCAAGACTATAAATCATATTCCGGTTGACATGATACCGAAGAGTCTCATGTACCAGTAGTAATCTACTCGGGAAAGACTACAAGGTTAAAGATCTTTGACTTCATGTTTAATTGTTTTCACAATTAAGCACAAAGTCGGGGGCTACACCTAATAGGTGCGCCTATTCGGCGCACACTATTCCAACGTCTACATCGAGACCTTCATAGCCTCGCTGCCAGCTGACATGAAGCAGGACTCGGGAGAAGCAGCACTCAGACAAAGAGTACTCGGGAGCAATGCACTCGGGAAGACTTCACCGTGGAGGATGAGCACTCGGCATCAGCTGTGACTCAACTATGAAGGTCTCGGGGGCTACTGTGGGTGCCATGGGCCCCGGGTACCTCATGACAAGCATATGGGCCACTCGGACAGAGGATGGGCCTAGCCTTGTAATTAGAGATATAGCTAGATTCGGCAGACTTCGCCTTGTATAGAAAGGAATATACAGTCCTAGTCGGGTATGTTATGTCTCTAAGGGGAGATCTCCTAGTCGTAATCCGATGGGGACTCCTACCTTGTAACCCTGTCCCCCAGTATATAAGGGGAGGCAGGGCGCCCCATGAGGGCAGGTGCACACAAGTTCATCAGAACCACCACCGTATATCCTCAAAGGAATACATACAAACTGGACGTAGGGTATTACCTCACATCGAGGGCCTGAACCAGTATAAAATTTCCCTGTGTTCCTTTGCAATCCACCGAGTTTCCATCCGCCGAGTAGCCCCATATATTTATTGCCGGTGTAAAACATCGACACTGCTCGTCCCGGCCTGCTCGGCACTGTGGCTCCCTGGCCTAGCCACGAACTGCACTAGAACCCAGCCCACTGCCGCCAAAGCTGCCGCCGCCGCCCCGACCCGGACTCTGCACTCACCGCCACGAATTGTGAAGGCCATGGGTCCCAAGTACCTCATGGGAAGCTTTCTGGCCACTCGGAGGATAGTCGTAATTCTGTAATTTGGGATGCAACAGGACTCAGTGAATATTACCTTGTACGATAAGGAAAGGGATATAGTCCTAGTCGAGTACGTTGTATTCCTAGGAGGGGATCTCTTGGTCAAGTCTGACTGAGATTTCTACCTTGTAATCTTGCCTCCTCGGTACATAAGGAGAGGCAAGGTGTGTGACATCCTGGCCTAATTAGGATATGGCCTATGTGGCTCATGAGTGCTGTGTGCATTTGATTAGTACCACCTTGCTAGTTGAGCAAGAGTTGAACCAACTTATAAGGCCTTGTCCCCCCAACCATAGCACTTTCGGGTTAACCCTTTTACACGAAGTGAGGACGAAAGTGTAAGTGGGGTGCTATGTGTAAGTAGGCCCGCCCGTCCGATGGGCTGGGCTGCGCGGTTCTAGAGGGCACGCTGTTACAAATGGTATCAGAGCCGACCCTCGCGGTTGCGCGTACGAGTCAGTGTGCAGGCATATGGTGCATGGCGCATGTGGGCTCTGTGTGAGGCACATGGCATGGCATATGACGCCGGCACTAGACGTACGGACATGCGCTAAGAGGGGGCGCGTTCCTAGACATTTGCCTATATGCCTGTGTGGCTATGCGGGTAAGTTGGACTGGTGGGGTCGCCAGGTCATTTGAGGGGGGTGTATGTGACATCCTGGCCCAATTAGGATATGGCCTATGTGGCCCATGAGTACTGTGTGCACATGAATAGTATCACCTTGCTAGTTGAGCAAGAGTTGAACCAACTTATAAGGCCTTGTCCCTCTAACCATAGTACTTCCGGGTTAACCCTTTTACCCGAAGCGAAGACGAAAGTGTAAGTTTGGTGCTATGTGTAAGTGGGCCCGCCCGTCGGATGGGTTAGGCTACACGGTTCTGGAGGGCAGGCTTACAAATGGTATCAAAGCCGACCCTCGTGGTTGCACGTACGGGTCAGTGTGCGGGCATATGGTGCATGGCGCATGTGGGCTTTGTGTGAGGCACATGGCATGGCATATGGCGCCGACACTGGACGTACGGACATGCGCTAAGAGGGGGCGTGTTCCTGGACATTTGCCTATATGCTTGTGTGGCTATTTAGGTAAGTTGGACTAGCGGGGACGCCAGGTCTTTTGAGGGGGTGTGTGTGTGACATCTTGGCCCAATTAGGATATGGCCTATGTGGCCCATGAGTGCTGTGTGTACTTGATTAGTACCACCCTGCTAGTTGAGCAAGAGTTGAACCAACTTATAAGGCCTTGTTCCCCCAACCATAGCACTTCTGGGTTAACCCTTTTACACGAAGCGAGGATAAAAGTGTAAGTGGGGTGCTATGTGTAAGTGGGCCCGCCCGTCGGATGGGCTGGGCTGTGCAGTTCTGGAGGACAGGCTATTACAGTGCCCCCTGCTGGAAGTAGGGTATTACCTCGCCACGAGGGCCTGAACCAAGATAAATTGTTTTGTGTTCCTTTGCAATCTATCAAGTTTAGGTCTCACAAGTAGCCCCGTATTATTTTTGCTGATACAAAATATCGACATTTGGCACACTAGGTAGGGGCTTCGTCAAGATCATCTTCATCAAGCCTGATGGATCCAATCACTGGAGTCAACAGCGTCAAGTTCTTCCCCGAGCAGACAATCAGCTTCGGGAGCCTCGACTTCGTCGTCGACAAATTCGGCAACCTCACCCTGTCCAACTCAGACTTGATCCGATCGGCTAGAAACCAAGCCGACTCCTTGCCAGTCAGCCTACTCAATGCTGTAGCAATTTTCGACGACATACTGTGGCAATCTTCGAGATTTGCGAGTCTCGGGACAACTATTTCTTTCGGTGTTTGACTCGAACTCGGCCTCGAGCCAGCCGAGATCGGGCTAAGAGAGGAGGAGATCATCAATCTCCCGTTTGGACTCAACAATGCCGTGGACAACTTCAATCTCACTCCGACGTGGCAGATCCAATCCCCAAGGTTCAAGTCGGATATGGCCTAGAGCCGCTTGAGATCGGATCTAGGGAGGTTGGGGTTGTAATTACACCGCTCAATTACTCCGACTCTGACTCCCAATCGGATAACAGCTTGACAAGCTTCTCCCCACCACGCGAAGTCTTCATGACGTCTAAAGGCTCAACTCCCACTCAAGACGCACGCTGACTACGCGATCAGCAAGAGGAGGAGGCTCGCCAACTGCATGAACAACAGGAGGAAGACGCATGACGCTTGCAAGCTGAGCGCGATGCTCGTAACGACAACCTGCGCAAGGCTAGGCGGACTGCACAATAGGAGATCCTCCAAACCCCCATGACGTCTTTGTGACTTCACAGCAGAATGTCATGGCTGCTGCCATATTACTCGAAACCTTGCAGTTCGGGCCTGACCACCAGGCCACCTCGACCATCGCAAGGATTAAAGCCATGATCACCGCTGCGGCTTGCCAGCAGCGACAACAGTCTATAGATACCTTAATACCGTTGAACAAGACGGCTTCAGACACAGTGATCTCATCTGCCTTAGCACTGCGCCGTGCAGCTGGCCCCAGTCAACATCACTTGGTGTCTCGTCATACGTCACTCGGCAATTAGAACAATGATCGAAGGCGGCACCATGACGACCGCCGTGACAACCAGGATGCCCGAGGACAACTACGGCGGGACTTCTGCCACGACATCAACGCCCAACACTGAGAACGCGAGGAAGACGAGCGCCGTCGACTGGAAGACGAGCATGAGCGCTTTGGCCTCCACCACGAGCGATTTTATCACCGTAGTCGGAGTCGGAGCCCACACGCGGATGAAGGAGTACTGGCGTTCACCCACAAGCTACAACAAGTCGACTGGCCATCAGGCTTCAAGCCAACTAGAACAGAAAAATACGATGGGAAGATGAACCCCAAATCCTGGCTCACGGTCTACACTTTGGCATGCAGTTGGAGGCGATCATAAGGCCATGGCTAACTATCTCCTAGTCGCCTTAGCTGACTTGGCGAGAACATGGTTAACCAGCCTTCCCAAGCGATCAATCGGCTCCTGGGGAGAACTCCGAGAGCGTTTCATTGCCAACTTCCAAGGAACATACAAGAGGTCGTCTTCCGAGTATGACTTATATCAATGTCACCAAAAGAAGAATGAGTCCCTCCGTGACTTCATCAAGAGGTTTTCCAAGAAGAGGAACTCGATACCAAAGATCAAGGATGAGGTTGTCATCGCTGCCTTCCCCAAGGGAGTTAAGGACACCCTGTTTATCACCAAGTTCACTCAGAAGCCTCAGAGTTCTGTCAACGCTCTATTCAACAAGGCCAACAAATACACCGACTCGGCCGACACTATTGCAACGCCTTGGAAGACAAGAAGCAGCCCTGACAAAAGGAGAAGAAAGACACAGATGACATAGCCCCGACTAAGTCCGGCAACCGCAAGCACATGTCGGACAATGTTGTGGCAGCTGTGGAGCGCGGTCAGCTGCGAACCTCAAGGACGGACGACTACCAGAAAGTCATGAACGGGCCATGCCCTTTCCACCCAAAGGAGAAGCACGCGGCTAAGAACTGCTTCAAGCTCAAGTAGTTTGCTTTAGAGCAAACATCAGTATCTGGTGATGCCAAAGACAAGGACAAGCCAGATTCGGGCGTAGCCAGTGACTACCAAGATCCCCAGGCTGAGCTCAATCATATCTTTAGAGGGCCATCTGCATATGAGTCCAAGAGAAAAGACAAGATAACAACTTGAGAAGTCAACTCGGTCTCGACAGACGCCCCCTAATATCTGCATTGGTTAGAGACGACAATCACATTCGACCGTGCAGATCACCCCGACTGAGTGATGCATCCAGGGCGTTATCCACTCGTCTTGGATCCGGTTATCAGGAGTATAAAGTTGAGGAAGGTTCTCATCGATGGAGGAAGCGCTCTCAACATATTGTTCACTAAAACACTCGACGAGATGAAGATCCCCCGATCCGAGCTACGGCCGAGTACTGCTCCCTTCCATGGGGTAATCCCCTGCCTCTCTTCCACTCCACTCAGACAGATCACTCTGCCAGTTACTTTTGGCACGCGGGAGAATTTCTGCACCAAGAACATCTGCTTCGAGGTTGCCGACTTCGAGACCGCGTATCATGCCATGCTCGGACGGCCAGCACTAGCCAAATTCATGGCGCCTCGTTATACATACATGGTGCTCAAGATACCAGGACCAGCAGGAGTACTTTCCTTGTGCAGTGATGTTAAGCAAGCCTTCACCTGTAACAAGGAGAGCTATGTGTTGGCCCAGTCTCAAGAGGCAGCAGTCGGATGAAACAATATCTGACTAGCTGCAACACTTGTAATCGAGGACGATCAAGTTCCGGCAAGGAAAGCAGCAAAGTCAGGAATTTCGGCGGATTTAGAGATGAAGAAGATCCCCTAGACCCTTTCGATCCCACCAAGACTGTACTTGTTGGGACCGGACTCGACCCCAAATAGGAAGACGCGCTCGTCACCTTCCTCCAGGCGAACAGGGATATATTTGCTTGGAAACCTTCCGACATGCCTGGTGTACCAAGGGAGGTGATCGAGCATTCCCTCAACGTCAAGCCGTACGCCAAACCAGTCAAATAATGACTGTGGCGCTTCGTACAAGATTGCAAAGATGCTATTCGGGAGGAGATAACCAAGCTCCTTTCAGCCGGGTTCATCAAAGAGGTCTATCACCCGGATTGGCTGGTAAACCCAGCCCTGGTCCGGAAGAAGAACGGTAAATGGCGCATGTGCGTCGACTATACCGACTTAAACAAGGTGTGCCCCAAGGATCCATTTGGTTTACCTAGGATAGATTAGGTGGTCGACTTCACTGCGGGGTACGAGTTGCTCAGTTTTCTCGACTGTTACTCGAGATACTATCAAATCAGCCTAAAGGAGGAGGACTGCCTAAAGACTTCTTTTATCACACCATTCGGTGCATACTGCTATGTCACTATACCGTTCGGGTTGAAAAACGCTAGCGCAACGTATCAATGTGCTATCCAGCGGTGTCTTCACACTCAACTCGGGTGCAATGTAGAGGCATATGTTGATGACGTGGTAATCAAGACCAAAGTCAAGGAAGACCTCATCGTCGACTTAGAAGAAGCTTTTTAAAGCCTTCGGAGATGCAAGATGAAGTTAAACCCGGAGAAGTGCATCTTCGGAGTACCTTTGGGAAACTACTTGCCTTCATCATATCATAACTAGGCATTGAGGCTAATCTAGAGAAAGTCAATGCTATCATGAACATGGCACCCCCGACTAGCCAGAAGGATGTACAGAAGCTGACCGGCTGCATGGCAGCACTCAACCGATTCGTTTCTCGACTCGGCGAACGGGGCATGCCCTTTTTCAAATTACTGAAGAAAGTCGACAATTTCCAATGGACGCCAGAAGCTCAGCAAGCCTTCGAAGACTTCAAGAAGTTCCTCACATCACCACCTGTGTTGGCATCACCTATGCCCCAAGAACTACTCATGCTGTATCTGGCGGCAACCTCTCTGGTAGTCAGCACGGTGTTGGTCGTAGAGCGGGCAAAGCCTAGGCAGATACAAAAAGTACAGAGGCTAGTCTACTTTGTCAAAGAAGTCCTAGCGGACTCCAAGATAAGATATCCCCAAGTCTAGAAGCTGCTCTATGATTTACTTATAACTGTTCGGAAGTTGGTGCACTATTTCCAGTCGCATCAAGTCACAATCGTCACATTGTATCCACTCGGGGACATCCTGCACAATCACGAGGTCACTGGCAGAATCGCTAAATGGGCGCTCGAGCTAATGACGTTTGACATTGTCTTTCAACCTCGGATAGCAATCAAGTCACAAGCACTTGCCGACTTTGTGGCCGAGTGGACAGAGGTTCAGACGGCTACACCAACGGACAAGCTTGAATACTGGATCGATGGACTTCAACGGTTCTCGCGGATTGGGTTGCAGGGTAGCATCGTCCTGATGTCACCCACTAGAGAAAAATTGAAATACGCCCTTCAGATACACTTTCCAGCATCCCACAACGTCGTCGAGTACGAGGCACTCATCCACGGGCTCCGTATCGCCATATCACTTGGCATTCGCCGATTGGTAGTACGCGGGGATTCCCAACTCATGGTGAACTAGGTCATGAAAGACTGGACTTGTCTGGACGACAACATGGCGGCTTACTGTTAGGAGGTACGTAAGCTGGAAAACAAGTTTGACGGGCTGGAGATTACACATGTGCCGTGCCGATATAACGAAGTTGTAGACTAGTTAGCCAACATGCGATCCAAACAAGAAGTGGTCCCAACTAGAATCTTTGTCTAGCAACTATTGGAGCCGTCAGTCAAGAAAAATTAGTACTCGAGCAGTCGGGGGCTGAACCTACCTGTTGACACCGAAAATCACCGATCAGCGCTGAAGACGAGTTGATGATTTGGTTCGGTACACTAGACATGCGAAGGCCTGGGAGATCTGCTTAGCTCCAGTGCAGGTCCTAAATAGTTGAGGTTCGTGGGCGTGCCAATCAATTTGACCCCGCAATTGACAAGGAGAAAAAAATTAGATCATTGATCTAATCGGCCGACAGGCCGATACAGACTCCTTCCAGCCGACTGTCGATGGCACTTGTACATTAGCTAGAGAACCGATAATATAAAAAGATAGAAAACCAGCCGACTTCCCTCGAGCCGATTGCCTGACTACCAATGGCACTTGTGTATCGGCTAGGAAACCGATAACGATATAAATAAATAAATCAGCCGACTACCAATAGAACATGTGCATCGGCTGGAAAGCCGATAATAGTGTAGGTAATCAAAATAATAATCAAGACAATACAGTCGGCTTTATCTAGTAAAAGATAATGTATCGGCTAGACACTTTGATAAGACGCTTGCATAAAATCTATCAACCTAGCAGGAACAACTTATCGTTGACAGTTTAGTAGGTTGGATCTAACCGATGCAGCACAAACTGATGATAAATTATCCCTAGTAAGCTGATAAAATCTATGCACGTGTGATGTGATATATCCACTCGGCCTAAGAGATCAAACTTAACTGATGCAGCCGTAGAAAGAATAGATACATCGTGGTAAGCCGACTACCGTAGATCAGCTAGAATATCGGACCTAACCGAGGAAGTTCTAGCCGATAAGGTAGTCAGGGTAACCGGGTTATAAAGAGTGGATGAATCAAGTAGCTTAACTCTTTTGTTGCTAGAAAGTTAGGTGTGATGTACACGTGTTCTTTGTCTAGCATAAAATGGAGCTACTTCAAGAAAGAGAAGTGGAGGTGAGCTATGGAAAAATTTGGATTGTAAATCAACAATTTATCCTAGAGGCTTGACAGATCGAATAGTCCGTTCCAATGAATTACGTATTGATCTGAACATACTGTGTGTACCTACCGAACAGTCCGCTCTTGGCTGAATGGTCTACCATGTTTTCAACGGAACTGTGATGCCACGGAATAATTGGGATGAAGCTAGCGTGCGTGCGTGCGCGTGGGTTGGCTAACCCACTTGCGTCATCCGTACGCCTATACAAGGCCATTAATACTAATCACTTCTCTAATTATCATCATTAGTATTTAATAATTTTTAGTTATAAAATAATACATAAATAAGCAAAGTTAAAAGTTTTACATTTCAGTTGAAAATTTCAAAAATCTAATTAAAAGTTTCAAATTTTGGGTTGAAAATTTTAAAATTTGAGTAGGTTTTTTTAAATTCTTAGTTGATAGTTTTTAAATTTAAGTTGAAAGTTCTAAAAGTTGAATTGAAAGTTTCAAAATTAGAGATGAAAGTTTCAAATTAGTGGTATAAAGTTTAATTTTTTAATATTTTATTTTTTTTATTTTTTACTGTATACAGGGGACAAAGTATACTGTGCATGTAGGGCAGCTCGGGCGTAGGGGCTTTCGCGGAATAATTGATGAAAAAAATGAGGAAAAGGATAAAGAGAATGAGCTAGTGGGCTGGTTTCTTCGGTTGTGGGCCAAGCAAGCAGGCTAGCTAGCACGATGCATGCATGCAGTTGGGCCTTGGGCCTTCTAGCAAGCAGCAGCGAATTTTTACTGTTACTAATTTAATTTTTTTTTTAATTTACAAAACTAATTTTCGGTTTGAATCATTTACAAAACTAGTCTCTTGCCGCCCTGGGCCACGGCGGGATTTAAAAACCGCCGTGGCCCAGGGCGGCGAATGGCATCCCGTCACCCGGGGCTAACGGCTCCGGCGGCCGTTAGCCGCGGGGAGGCCACGTGGATTCGCCGCCTTGGGGGAAGGCGGCGAATGCCCCCAGGGGGCCGAATGCAAAATTGCATTCGCCGCCCTGGGGGACGGCGGTTTTTAGCATAGTAAACGGACGGTCCGCACAAGGATCGGACCGTCCGAATCAGGGGGCCGCCTGCAAAATTTTTTTTTTCTTTTTTTTTGATATTTTTTTCTCAACTAGCAAAACGAGAATAGCAAAATCTCGTGAAGGTGCAGCTCAAACCGATGTAAGATGTGGCCTGTAGAAAATTACGAGTGTGCTTTAAAAACCGTGCTGAAACTTCGGACCTCAAAAACTCAATCTTCCCGGCCGAATTTCGTAAAAATTTTTTGGACAAACCCGACAAAGTCGGGGGGAAGCGGATGTAAAATTTTCTGTAGATGTCCGTAGAGTACTTATTTGCCCGATTCCGAGACCGTATACGAAAGTTATGACTGTTTTAAGGTAGTTAGCGCGCGTTACAACAATTTGCCGTCGATTCGGACCGTCCGATCGGTGTGCGGACGGTCCTATGCATTCGCCGCCCTCCCCCAGGGCGGCGAATCCACGTGGCGTCCCCGGGGCTAACGGCGGCCGGCGCCGTTAGCCCCGGTGACGGGGATGCCATTCGCCGCCCTGGGCCACGGCGGTTTTTAAATCCCGCCGTGGCCCAGGGCGGCAAGAGACTAGTTTTGTAAATGATTCAAACCGAAAATTAGTTTTGTAAATTAAAAAAAAAATTAAATTAGTAACAGTAAAAATTCAAGCAGCAGCACTGGTGCTAGCGGCAGCAAAAGCAAGCAGGAGCTCGGCAGTGCAAGCCCGAAAATTAAGGATATACCACGCAGTATGAGTTACTTCTGTAAAATATCATTCTTTAAAACAGAATTGTTAAAATACAACTTAATAGGTTGGCACTGAATTGAAAAATAATAAATAAACTGGCCTAAACCCCCAAAATACCAAAATGGCCTATTGAGTGCACTACCACAGAAATATAGGCTTCAGTGCCGCATGAGAGTAACAATCAGTGCCGGATATGGTACTCGACACTGTTGTTGTTTAACAAGTAAGAAAAATGCAAGCCGGCTCAAATCGAGCCGAGCTTCGAGCTGAATACCAAATCAGTACATAATCACGAAATCAATTTCACAAATTACAGATGAATGCAGAATCAATACTGAATACCGAATGGAGTCCACAAGTTCATAGATCAACATAAGAAGGCTAATAGAGAGAGGAGCAAGAGAAGGACTTAGCTCATCACATGGACCCCGCGAGGGCAGCCGCCGCCGCTGCTGGCTGGAGGCCATGGATCCGCTGCCATGGCGGAGCAGATCTGCCACAGGAAGAGGGGAGGGAGGAGAGGGCCACCGCCACCTGCGCCCGTACCTAGCCATGCCCGCTGCCGCCGGAAGAGGGGCAGGGAGGAGGATGCCACCGCTGCCCTGGCCCTCGCCACCCAGGTCGCCGCCACCGGCACATGTGCCCGTGCCCACCGCCGTTCCCGCCCACCTCCGCCGGAAGAGGGGAGGGAGCCACCACCGCCACCCACACCCTTGCCCGACCATGCCCGCTCATGAGAGAAGAGATTAAGGTGGCGTTTGAGATGGCTTATTTTTCTAGCTTATAAGTCACACGCAAAACAAAGAATATCATTAGTGCGTGATTAATTAAGTATTAACTATTAAAAACTTGAAAAATGGATCTATTTGATTTTTTAGAGATACTTTCATATAGAAAATTTTTGCAAAAAACACACCGTTTAGTAGTTCGGGAAGCGTGCACACGAAATACGAGGGAATAAGTGCCGGCTTAAGCAGTACCGAACAGGGTGTAAGAGAGGCGAGAGAAGAGAGGGACAGGAGCGACGAGATAGATCCAAGAGGGAGAGGAAAGTCAGGAGAAAATATCATGCCCACGCGCTCGGCTCGGCTTGGCTCAATTCATCAGTACCGATTAATTAGAAAACTGGCATTGATATCTCACTGCTGGTTTTTCTAATTAACTGGTACTCATACTATCAGTTCTGGCTTTTTTAATAAACCGGCACTGATATGGTGTGAACAGTGTCGGTTCTTGTTCACAGAGGTCGTGAGGCGGCTATTTGGGTGGAAAACCACCTATCAGTGTCGGGTTTTTCACAACCGGCACTGATAAGACGGTGCGATTGAGTAGTTTTGTAGTAGTGGTGGTATTTTCTGGCCTAAAAACCCCTCAAAATGGCATTCTAACGAAGGTGGCAACCTATTGAGTGGCATTTTAACAATTCTATTATGGAGAGTGCATTTTATCAAAGCCACTCCTATTGAGTGGTATATGCTCAATTTTCTCAGTGCTAGTAGGCAGCAGCTGTAGCAGTTTAGTACCATCTTGCTAACCAAGCCAGAGAAGCACCAATTTATAAGGTTGCATTTTATAAGGTTGGTGTTAGTCTACTAAATATGGGATATCCCATATACATACACATACTTCCACGAAGTACAACATACCAATTTCTATATGGAAATAAACCCCATACATATGGATTGTCAGTGTACTAAATAGGGGATATCTCACAGACGATTTTTATACGGAAACAAACCCCATACATATGGATAGAGTCCGGAGCAGATAAGGAGTCCTTGATAAGAAAAGAAACACAGAGTTCTACTTGGGCCCTACCAAGACTGCTCGGATTCGTATCCTAATATGCTTTTATAGTACTATTACCAAGACTGCTTGGATTCGTATCCTAATATGCTTTCCTAGTACTATTTAGGCAAGAGGCATCCGAGGTTATAAATACAAGATATCCCCATACCTAAACCTTACGCCGACATGTAAGCAGACTAAATTATGGTTTCTCTCCCCATACCTTGTACTCATGAGATTGATATAGTGAAAAGCACTAGTGTTCCGGCCAAACAAGAGTAGAAATCTCTGTCTCCTTCCATCTTCATATCAGGATTACCCTACATCCTTGAAGTATAACAGTCGGGTACCAATCCATTGACAGTTGGATGCCCGATGGCTAGTAACACCGAGTTCAAACTTTTTGCACGAAGCGAGGACAAAAACACAGTGTGTTGTACTGTAGATGTGGTCCAATAAATTGAGTTGGGCCTAAAACCTATTTTCGGGCCCTGGGTGTTACATGAACCTTGGTTTGGTCTAGATTGTATTGTGTATATGGGCCAGACAATCCAAGTGAGTATCGGACTGGCCAGTAGATAGACCATCTGGTCAGACCATGCAATAAAGAAAGTTGGATTGTGTATCCTCTGGTCGAATAGGAGAACTAATTGGGGCAACAAATTGAAGAATGAATCCACATCGATAAAATTAAGATTAAGACGAGAAATTGTGAGGTTTGAAGGCACACAATTCTTTGGGTTCTTCACAATGCTCTTGGTGAGGCTTTCCCTTTCGATACCGTAGGAGAAGATGGCTGGGATTGTAGCAACTTGTCGAAAGTGAAAGTTGTGCACGATGGTTGCTAGCCTGGTACCATGAAGTCGTAGACTTGTGGCTCGACGACGCAGTGTAGTCACAACTTGGCGGCAGTGGGAACGAACGATTTGAGTCATGGTCTGGACATTGGCCGAAGGGTAGAGCACACCGCTGAGCGGGTCTGCTTTTGGATATCGACGGAGTTGAGGTTCTGCGTGGAGTCAGTGTGCGATCTGGAGTTGGCTCAATTTGGGGAAAACAACAATGGATGATGCGGGTTGTGGGCTGAAGAGTGGAGATTATTGGTTGATTGTTTTGGCTAACTACCGAGATAAATTAGGGGAGGTAAATATCCCCCGATTTTGTAACATACCCAAATTTTGACTTTCAAAATTTTAACCGAAATAAATTAATAAAAAGATCTCGAAGGTAAAATCCTATAGTTTCTAAGCAAGGGAGCAAAATAAGAGGTAAATTGACTAGTGTAAATCTAAAAAGGGATATGCTAAAACTTTAATAGTCAAATTTTCAATTTACTCAAAAAACTCACCCTAGATGAAAATATAAAAATGTAAGAGAATATAAAACACGGCATAGGAATCCATACTACAAATCCTAAAACCTTCCCTAAGTCAATGGAAAATGGGAATAATACATCCTCAATTATGCATAAGAAATTTGGCTAAATTAAAATTCATAGGGATTGGTGTATAAAACTTTAAGAGTTAAATTATAAAAATAGGAAAGTGTAATATGCCTAATATTGTATAAATAGAAGTTTGACATAAAAATGTGGAGATAAATAAATTCATTACCATTTCATGTGCATGTTTTCTTTTGATTGTTTTTGGGGCTTAAAGTGCATTTCCATAATAGGATGCATATGCATTTGTATAGCCTAAGGAATTTCTAAAAATAATTGTTTTAACATAAAATCATGGAAAAATTTCTGTAAACATTATCCAACATAATTAATCCATTGTAAATTTCATATCATTTTATCATTTCAATTGGTACTTCAATAAAATCCTTCACATCAGCAAAACTAGGAGGACTAGTTAAAATAAATTGATTAGTTCATATTTTCACCAAATAAAAATAAAAGCTGATCTTGCAGTGCCCTTCTACCAAAGTGTGTAAAAATATGTACCTTACAACCAAAAAATTTGGCTTGATTTAATTCTCAAAGGAAACACATGAAATGATAAGTGCAATGCACTAGGGAATAAAAGAGACAGCAGAAAACTGTGTCACCAAGCCTACTTCATCTTTTTGCCACATTAAAAATATAAATCCCCTACCCTTAGAACTTGGCAGGTTGATAGAGAATATATTCACCTACAAACATGAATTTTTCCAACTCCAGAGACCCTTTGTAACTCGGTGGAAACTTCATTACAAAACAGCAACCGGCATAGCTTTCCAGACTGCCAATTTCTTGAGAACTTCTCCAATTTCACTGCCATGTGGGCCCCATAGACACCCTGACCCCACCTGGCAGTCACACCACCGCCCAAGACACCCCAGCTGTCCCCTACGACATGTGGACGCTTGGGAACGCGCCCAGCAAGTCAGGGCATGGCCACCTTAACCTTGATGTGTTAACTTCGCGTTCAACCTCAAACCTTCGCCTTGACCTCTCTCTCTATCCTCCCTAATCACGTTCTTGCCGATGCAACCAAGAGAGGAAGCACTTAGCCTTCTCTTCCACCTCAAACTCGCCATCGGGTCATCATCATCATCATCTCTTTCACGTTCCCTCTTCTACTCACCATGCCTAACAACTTTGCTTTTAATTTTTCTCCATTTTGACCAGCTAATCTCCGGAAACGCTGCCGTGCCACAAGAGCTCGTGGGTGCGCTCTAGACATCGCTGCTGGCGTAGATCCTTCGATTTCGGCCTCCTCGGTGTAGCTCTGGCCGAGCCGCTGCGCCATGAAGCTTGTCTTATCTCCGCAACCAAAACCCCTCAAGAACCTGCTGGAGTCAAGCCTCAAGTTTCGAGAACGTCATCGCCTTCCTCGGCTCCGACTAGAAGTCGTTGCGTCGCCATCCGTTCCGTCACTGCCACTGTGTTTCCGTTGCCCCTAGTTCCATGGTGAGATCCCTAATACCTTGCTGACCCATGTAGGATCGAATACAAGAACTAAGTCTACCAGAGGGGGTGAATGGTAGGAACACCAAAAACCAAAATCTTTTGTGGAATAAAAGAAACCCTCAAACCTAGATGGAGTGCATCGATCAGACCATCTCTGTTGCGCCGGTCTGACCGCCGTATGTCCGCCGGTAGAATCGCCGCCTCGCCGTCGCGCTCTTATCGGATGAACCGTTGGAATTCAGAAGGATACACACCCAAGATACTCTTCAAAGTAGATTAACGTTATTGCATCAAGATATATTTACAAAGTGCATACAAAGTACTCCCCTCTCTCAAAACTAAACCCTAGCTTTTCTCTCTTCCAAAAGTTATGCTCTAGGGTCTCAACCCCTCATCTATTTATACCTAAAACCTTCTACACAAAGTAGGAGTAGGACTTCTAGTCCCACTAGGACTCAAGCCCTCAATTACTAAATCTATTTACAATTTACCAAATCAAATTCTCCTTTCCATAGTCAACTTGGACTCAACTCCTAGTGTAGGACTCGACTCCTAGTCCGAGTAGGACTTGACTCCTAGTCCTACTAGGACTCCACTACTAATCCGAGTAGGACTCTGTTAACGCCAAAATTTGGTACGGATCCTTATTGGGTTCGGTTAAGGAAAAGATCACAATCAACTGGCGGGAATTAATCCAAAAGAAGCCAAATTCAGGAAGGAATCGTGAAGACTACGGGGAGACAGTTAATATCTTATCTATAGATTAGGCAGAAACGATGATTTTTAGGAAACCTGATCTCGTGTTCAATCAGGGCTTGTTAATTTTCCTTTTATAGTTAGGAAATTCCTGTTTCGTGTCCGATCAGGACTGTATCAACTCGGGGTATAAATACGTATGCCCGGGAACCTTGTAAGAATCATCAAAGAGATCAATACAAACTTCGGCGCATCGTCACCCTTTTCAACGGGTTCTTCCTTCTCGAGCCGAGCTGCATCGGTTAAGTTCGACCTCCTGCGAGAGGGTAAGTCTCGTTACCCCGACTACCGTATCGGCTAGGACTTTCTCGGTTAGGTCCGATATTCTAGTCGGCCTACGGTAGTCGGCTTACCACGATATATCTGTTCTGTCTACGGCTACATCAGTTAGGTTTGACCTCATAGGCCGAGTAGATATATCACATCATGCGTGCATAGATTTATCGGCTTACTGGGTGTAACTTATCATCAGTTTGTGCTGTATCGGTTAGGTCCGACCTACTAAACTGCGTGACAAGTTATTCCTGCTAGGTTGATCGGTTTTATGCGAGCGTTTTATCGGGATGTATAGCCGATAAGTTATCATATATCACATCACGATTGCATCAGATCTATCGGCTCATCAAGGTTCTTTTATCGTGATCAATCTGTGCTGCATCAATTAAGTTTGAACTACTAGATTGATAATGATAGATTTATCCTTGTTAAGCCGATGGGTGTCCATGCAATGTTCTATCGGAGTGCCTAGCCGATAGGTTATCTTTTATTAGTTAAGGCTGATTGCATTGTTCGACACGTTTTTGGCACGCTACACCATCATCGGCTTTCCAGCCGATACACGTTATATCAGTAATCGGCTAGTTTATTTATTTAGTTCCTTAGCCACATGGTTTATTTATTTTATCCATCTATGCCATCATCGGCTGTCCATATCGACAATCGGCCGATGAGACGAGTCCAATTCGGCTTTCAGCCGATTGGCTCATTGATCTAATATTTTCTATCTCCTTGTCAATTGCAGGGTCAAATTGACTGGCACGCCTACGAACCTCGAATTTTAGGACCAGTATTGGAGTTAAGCAAATCTCCCAGGCCTTCGCGTGTCTAGTGCATTGAACCAGATCATCGGCTTGTTCCCAACGCTGCCGGTGATTTTTGGTGTCAACAGACTCGACGCCTCTTTCCATATACACACAATTCCTCTTGTATGCCATATGGAATCTTCACTTCCACGTGTATTGATCTCTAGCCTTTAGTATCCCACGTGATCTCCCGATCATCCGGACATCAACTTCTCCTAAGTCGACTCCCGATTCATCACCGGCAATACTCTCAAGGCCTCAAGACTCACCTACCCATGCAAAAACAAAGATACCATATCCGAGCACAAGTTCTTCCCAACTTGACTCCGATTAGTCACACACACTCACACCAACATCCACATATATTTTCAAACCAAATTTCATTAAATAAATCATTTGTAAAGTCAATTGTTCATCACAAAATATTAATCATGACAATGATTTTACAATCGCCCCCTTGATGAACACATTGGCAACATCTCCAAAATGCAAATTGATGTTTTTGAAAAATAAAAACCAAGAAGTGTCAAAACTCTTCTCCTTTTGAAAAGAAAGAATTTCTCCACTATATTTGCAATAAGCACAAAATTGACTTTTTTGAAGAATCGATCAACTTGTCAAAACTTTCAAACTTTCAAATTCTCCCCCTTTTTAAAATAGCTCCCCCTTTCTTTAAGCATGCATTTTGTATATTTCTCCCCCTTTGACAATGATTTCATCAAGAATTTCAAAAGAGAGAATATAACCCGTGAAAGCACAAATGCAGCAAATATGAAATATTTACCAATTTTTTTTTCTGAATTTTTCTTTACTAGGAGCTTTGAAGTATACCTAAAACAACTCAGGGACATGTGTTGCAAAACAAGGGAGATAGATTGACCAACTAGCAAACAAGCATGTGTTATAGTCCAAACATGAATCAATGATATTACAATTAAGATCAAATCAATACTAAAAATTCATGATTTCAATAATTTATAATACAACATAATCACTAGCACATAGATTGAAAGAAAAACACCCACATATAGACAAGCTGAACTAAACATTGTTTCTCAAATTAACTTGCCCTTTACAAAAGAATTTTCATCAAGTTTTATTTCTGAGCTTCTGCTCAATTTGCCTTTGAATAGCACAAAAGAAAATCTCTCAATTATTTCGGGTACGTCCTTGTTGTGAATATTTTTTCTAAGGATTTGGCACCCATTGTTTTCATCACGTCGGATACGTCCTTATCGTGAATACTGTTTCCAAAGATTCGGTATCCATTTTTGCTCTCATATAAGTTTTTTTTACTTGAGGAATCTCTAGAGCATTTGAGGAATGAAAATCTCAGTAAGCATATATATGAGTATAAGTCATTCAAACAAGCACTAGTGTCAATATTGCATATTTACTTAATGCAAGTAAAAGAATTATGTGTCATGCATCATATCCCTCGAAAGTAATAGCAAAGACTCATATAAAGACTAGAATACATACAAGCTAAACTAGCAACCAAAAGACCTCACTTATATTGCTAGCAAGCACAAAAATATATTAGAGGTATAAAACAAAGCTCCACTTTTTCTTTTTTATTTTCAAATTGAGAGCAATTCAATAAATTAAACATGACTGCATCGAAAAACATAAACTCCCCCTCAAAACAACCTCCAAACCCTCTCGACGAAAAAACAAAGCAAATCAAGAAGATATCAAAGATTTTGAAAAAGACAATCAATTGCTAACGATATCATCAAGGTTTTTATTAATTGACATATATCCACTTGTATTATTATCAAAAACTACTATTTCCATAAACTAGCGAGGAAAAAGCTAATGAAGAAGTAGATATTATATTGCCAATTCATAGGTAGATCAATGTTACCTTAAAAGCAATGATGTCTCAATCATTTAATGCACATGGGGAGTATGCCGCCAAAAGACCTATGCACAAGAAGATGTCGAGGCCTTTGTGTTGGGATTAGAAATAAGAATTTTAGGAATCCAACACTGAGACACACGACCAATAAAACTAGTAAGCAAAGCACATGTATATGCATAAATAGAATCAGTACCAGACTTACCTGAAAACTTACCTTGGGGCTTTACCGAAAACTGATCTGACCAATGCTGAAAAGTCGGTCTAACCACCGTCAGCTGTCGGTGTGATTGCTAATATGCTTGCGGTCTAATTGCCCATGGCCATTGGTTGGACCTCCCTGGGGCTTGTGGTCTGACTGGGCCACTTGAAGAAAAACTTGACCTTTGCCATCTCAACCTTGCAAGTTCACGTTCTCTATCTTTTTTCTGTTTTCTTGCAAGTCTAAAGCAAAACTGAACCAAATGCCTATCCTTACCACAATGAGAGCAATTGTACTTCACACGTATTTTTTCATTAGAAGAAGGTGAAGCAATTGCACAAGTCTAGAAGGGTTCGACAAAATTCCAGCGGATTTGAAAATCGTTATCTTTGGTTCGGGTTTTGTCAAAATCTCATAATTTTTAGAAAAATCAAGAATACTCAGTGAATGATTTTAAAATAAGCATGTGCATCAAAACCTATTCTTCTGTTGTGTATGCTCACTTTTGATTGATCTAAAATCATATTTAGTTTCTTATTTCCATCGGAAAATCTTTGTAAAGAACTTTTTAAATAAGAAACCTCTTTTGTCAAATTAGCACAATTTTTGCAATTAACCAAAACACATTTTTGTTTGCGACACTTTGAGCAAGAAAGCACCCCATGATTTTTCACAATATCCTCCACATACTCAACAAGAGCTAAAGCACTTTTTTACTTCCATTTCATTTAAAGAACATGTTGAGCAAGTTTTAGATACAGAAATATCTTTTTGTTGTTTTAGTTTTCTAGCACTCAAAATATTAAACATGGAACTTACACCAAAAGCAACTTTATACTTTTTCAAAAGATTCTTTGTTAATAACAACTCATCAACAATGCGAGAATGCAAAGTAAAACCAAAAGCAAAAGATAACTCGAGCTTTTTAGTTTTCTCAATTTCAGCTTCCAATCTTAGAGAAGTGTTAGTATTGACATTTCTTAAAGCAGTAATTTCAGAATAGAACACTTCACAAGATTTGCAATCATCATCATTAGGAATTAGAGATTTTAATCTTGCAATTTCAGAATTTAGAACATTAATAGTATGATCACGTTTTCTAGGTTTTTTATATATTTATCAAGTTTATCAGCGAGATCAAAAGCAACATGCTCTAATTGATCATAAGTAAAATTTAGCTTGTCATCGTCATTGTCAGATTCATCTTCATCGGAATTTGACACACTACGAGCAATAAGAGCTAAACTTGTAAAATGCTTATCTTTGCCTATGCTTTCGCTGTCGCTTTCATATTCTTCGTCGCTCAACTCAACTTGCTTGAAGGCCTTTAGCAATTGACGTACTAGTTTGCGTTTGCTGTTTTTTCTTTTCTCTTCAAAAGTTGAGCGCTTGTTGTCCTTCTTTTTCTTCTCCTCCTCGTCTTCCTTGTTGGATCTCCCGAGTTTAGGACACTTGGAATGAATGTGGTTTAACTCTCCACATTCAAAGCACCGGATTGGGCCTCCTTTTTTTCTATTCTTAACATTATTCAAAACTCGAGAAAACTTATTAATAAGCAAAGCCAAGTCCTCCTCAGAGACTTGCTCGAGTTGTTCGTCGGACATGGCTTTCAAAGTAGTAAGAGAAAATGACAAAGAAGTATTCATAGAAGAAGCTGAAGAAGATACCAAAGCAGTGGATTTGGAATCAATTTTGCGAGAAAGAATGTTCATCTCATGTGTCTTTAATTTAGTGTAAAGAGAATCCAAGGTTAAAGTATTCATATTAACAGATTCTTGAATTGATGTAACCTTCATCTCCTAGACAGACATATCAAGACCATTCAAAAGATGTCTAGCAATTTCGGACCGTGTATAAGTAGTATCAAAAGAATCATCCACAGAACGAAGGTTGCTAAGAACTTTATTGAAACGTGCAAAATATTCATCCAAAGCTTCGCCAGGTTTCATCTCAAATTTCATATAATCCTTTTTAAACACATCTTTGCGTATTTTCTTGATGTTAGAAGAACTTGATGAAAATCACATAGGGCCTTCCACATCTCGTACGTAGTTTCAAAATGAGACATCCGATCAAAATCTGAGCGAGAAACACCACTTAAAATTATATTTCTAGCTTTACAATTGTTTTCAAATTCAACTTTGTTTACTGCAGTTATAGCCTCAGGAATATTATAAGGATTAGAAACTTTTTGCCAAATATCAGAACCCTGAGACATAATATATGATTGCATCTTTTATTTCCAAAATTGAAAATCAACTCCATCAAAAACATGTGGCTTGGTTGAAAATCGATCAGCCATGGCTAAATCTCAAGATTGGTGAAGATCAAAAGAAAAACAAAAACAAGGCTCTGATACCACTTGTAGGATCAAATACAAGAACTAAGCCTACTAGAGGGGGTGAATGGTAGGAACACCAAAAACCAAAATCTTTTGTGGAATAAAAGAAACCCTCAAACTTGGATGGAGTGCACCGATCAGACCGTCTCTGTTGCGTCGGTCTGACTGCCGTATGTCCGCCGGTAGAACCGCTGCCTCGCCGTCGCGCTCTTATCGGATGAACCATTGGAATTCAGAAGGATACCCACCGAAGATGCTCTTCAAAGTAGATTAACTTTATTGCATCAAGATATGTTTACAAAGTGTATACAAAGCACTCCCCTCCCTCAAAACTAAACCCTAGCTTTTCTCTCTTCCAAAAGTTATGCTCTAGGGTCTCAACCCCTCATCTATTTATACCTAAAACCTTCTACACAAAGTAGGAGTAGGACTTCTAGTCCCACTAGGACTCAAGCCCTCAATTACCAAATCTATTTACAATTTACCAAATCAAATTCTCCTTTCCATAGTCAACTTGGAGTCAACTCCTAGTGTAAGACTCGACTCCTAGTCCAAGTAGGACTCAACTCTTAATCCTACTAGGACTCTACTTCTAATTCGAGTAGGACTTGACTCCTAATCCTACTAGGACTCAACTCCTAGTCCTACTAGGACTCCACTACTAATCCGAGTAGGACTCGACGCCTCTTTCCATATGTACACAATTCCTCTTGTATGCCATATGGAATCTTCACTTCCACGTGTATTGATCTCTAGCCTTTAGTATCCCACGTAATCTCCTGATCATCCGGACATCAACTTCTCCCAAGTCGACTCTCGATTCATCATCGGCAATACTCTCGAGGCCTCAAGACTCACTTACACATGCAAAAACAAAGATACCATATCCGAGCACAAGTTCTTCCCAACTTGACTCCCATTAGTCACACACACTAACATCCACATATATTTTCAAACCAAATTTCATTAAATAAATCATTTGTAAAGCTAATTGTTCATCACAAAATATTAATCATGACAATGATTTTACAACCCACGCGCATACATAGTTGTAGTTGAATCGAGCTCGTATTGTGACATGCATATGTGACCCGTGCAGCTTTGCCGCTTGTGCAGCTGCTGCACGCAGCTCCGGTCACCCCTGGGCATGCCGCTGCCACCATTGGGTGTGCAAGAGAGTCCTCTACACTTTCTCTTTTGGCCGCGTTGTGAAATTCACCTCCGTTCGTCGTCTGCGAGGCCAAATACGGCAGTCGCGCGCGTGCTATCCTGTTTGGGGCTTAGGCAAGGACTTCATTTGAGAATTTGAATAATCACAAGGTTTAAATTATAAAATAGCCCCCTCACTGACATATGGGACCGGACTTGTTCGTAATAACTATAGAATCTGAGGACTCTTAATGAAAACTGATATACACATGTGCTAAGGACCTCGGGTTTAAACCCTAGTTCTCCTAGGAGGTTTTCTGAAAAGTACATCTCATTGACCGGTAGACCTATGCAATCTAAAATCTGAAAAATATTAAGAAAAGGATTAATGCATTATTTGTTCAACTGAAAAATATGAAAACTTGCAAAATCCATAACTAATTCAATTGAACTCCAAATTGGATAAAACAAAGTTTGTTAGAATCACAAAATTATATACTTTATTCCTGTAGATTAAAATGTGGAAAAATCTGATACTTAACATTCCTCAAAAATGATATAATGTATAAATGTGCAAAAACACTTTTAAAATTTATAACTAAATTCACCTTAGCATCAAATTTTAGTAAATAAAGATTTGATAGAATTATAAAGTTTTGCATATTGTTTCTATAAACTAGAAATTGGTGAAACTTATACAGGAGACACTTTTATAAGTTAGGTGACCAATAAATATTTTAATTAGTTTACAAAATGTGTAGTAACTTTTAAAATTCATAGAAAATTCATTTTAACTCCAAATGAGTTGAACCAAATTTCCCTGAATTCATAAAATTATGATCTTTATTTGTGTAAACTTAAACCTGACAGCTTATGTGCATAAAATACCTCTAAGTTTTTATGAAGCACATAAATACATATATTGCACCTAGAACTTACAAAATTTATAGTAAATCCATGCTAGCTCTAAAATTAATAAAACAAGACTTGTTGAACTCAGAAAATCATGCTCTTATTTACAGTAAACAAAAGTCTTGCACACTTAGTATAAGAAATACTTTTAACTTTTGTGTAATACAAAAATACACTAATTTATACCTAGAGCTTATAAAATTCATAGGAAATTCATATTAGCTTCAAAAATTATGAGCTCAGCTTTGTTGGACTTAGAAAAGTATGATATCTTTTCTGTATATTCAAGAATTGGCCAATCTAATACAGAAGATAACTCCAAAAATTTGTGTAATAGATAAATGAATATATAAGGTGTATAATAGCTTCTAAAAATTATAGAAAATCCATGCTAACTCCAAATAAGGTGAAATAAGATGTGTTGTACTCATAAAATTTTACTCTTTACCACTGTGATGTAAAATTTGGTCAAAATCACCATAGAGAATACCTCCAAATACACATGATATATAAATAACGTATTCTACCGTATTTAGACTTCAAACCCTTATAACTTGCTTATACAAAATTATAAAATTGAAATTATTTTAAAACAAATCATCCTAAGCTATACCAAATATTACTGTAAAGTTAAGATTTACAAAACTACCTTCCAAATCGCACGTAATTAAAGTACACGTATAAATACCGTAATCACGTATATAACTTCTAAAAAATTTATATCTCAAAAGTGAAAGATGGTAAAATACAAATTTCTTCACCAAAAATCATACAAAGTTAGTACCAACCCACTGTGTAGGTTTCACACATATTAAAATAACTTCAATTTTGATCTTATATAGTATTTAGATGTATTCACGCATAGAACTTGTAAAATTCATAACTCTCAAACAAAAAGTAATAAAATAGAAATTCTTTCACCTAAATTCAATTTAGATCAGTAGAAACCTACTGTATAAACCTCATGCATATTAGAGTATTTTGTATTTTTCGCATTATTTGCTATTTATTCGATCGTACGTTAAATTCTTTCTAGAGAACAAATTCGAAATCGGTAAAGGAGTGGAATAGCTGGTGCCCAGGGTATTCAAGAGTAAGGCAAGTATTCTCCTCTCTTTCTTTGAACAATTTTAATCCTATGTTTAGGGAATGAAATGTATTGTTTACAAAATTGCATACGTATTTATAACTATTGGTATTTTAAATGTGGGAAATGGTAGCTATACCCAACTTGTTGCATGATCTACCTTGATAATTTTGAATTCCCTACTGGTTGTAATCCTAGGAGTGGTTAGAGTACTTGACTTGTACTCATACGGGCTTAATATTGCTTATTTAAATGCAAATTGCTTCGCCATGCTTAAAGTTATGCTGAAATAGATTGTGATCACTTTATAAATGAGATTTTGGGAATTTCATAACTTCTTAACGGAGGTAAAGCCTCTGATTATTTGTGAACTAAAATGATGAAAAATGAGATTTTAGGCTTGGGCGGCAAGTGGTGTGCATATGAAGTAGTTGCACACCGATAGGGGGAGTGTTCGCCTGAGTTGATTAAGGACTGAACTCTATGTCACCCTCTATTGTTTACAGTGCAACCACATGTATTGGTATGGGACAACCTTAGCCTATTAAGTTGTTTATGCGTCGAACCTTGCATTCGGGAGGCGGTTGTAGTATAAACTGCTCTTGGCGATGGTTTATAGGAGCTACCCATGTGCATGTGTTAAAATTTTTATGGGACAGGAATCATCCCAGTGTGCGTGTTGAAAGCCCGTTGATGTCGCCTAGAGGGGGGGGGGGTGAATAGGCGTCCCTGAAAAATTCTCCAGAAGCAGCGGTAAAATACTGGTAGGAACCTCCGACCAAAATGGTAGGAGGTTCCGACCGGCTCTCTCGGGCTGGCCGAGAGGGCTGGTCGGAGGTTCCGGCCTAGAACACCAGAAGTTCTGACCCTGGAGTTCAGACTATACCAATATACTTCTATAAAGGATAAATTTGACAGAGATCAAGTAAAGTGCAAGTAATGGAGTAAGAGATAAATGCTAGCAAGTTAATATACAAAATGAGGCAATAACGAGAAAAGACAACGGAGACACAAAGATTTTTCCTGAAGTTCGGATCACAAAGATCCTACGTCTCCGTTGAGGAGCTTCAAAGAGCTGGGTCTCAATTGACCTCTTTCCTCACCAAGTGACCACAAAGATCAAACTTGGTTTCCACTAGAATTTACCTCTTTTCCTTCCGGAGGCGAGATTAACCTTCACAAACTTTCCCGGGACAATCCACAACAAGAGGAAGCTCGCGGGAGACGCCTAACCGTCTAGGAGGTTTCCCTCCAAGAGAAATAAGCCCCAAGCAGCCAATCCGCGACCTCCACAAGTGCACAAGATCCTCCTAGCCTTCTCTCAACAAAATTCATCCAATTTCCCACTAGATCCTTACAAGAATCACAAAGAATGCACTAGGATTAGTTGGGAGAGCTCAAAGCACCTTAGGAGAGGCTAGGGAACAGTTGGAATGAAGTGGAATGCATCAGCAACGGCTAGAATCCAAGTTTGGGTTTTATAGGACATGGCTTACGTCACATAGCCGTTACTCACAGATTTTGGCCCGGAGGTTCCGACCCTAGGGATCGGAACCTCCTGCCAACACTTAGTCTGTGGCCGAAGGACGTGGTCGGAGCTTCCGGCCCTGGAGGTCGGAACCTCCGACCCTGACACTGAAAATAGCCCACCCAAGTGTATGTGTTGTGCCAAAGTGATGAACTCTCAGCTATTTGGATCTTAAGCACTTGAGTGGTCTTGGAACATTGCTTGCAACCCCTCTTGATAGAACGGTTTTCCTACGACTCTAAAGAAAATTCAAATGAATTTAAAATAAACTCCGAGTCGCTTCGCCGTTTTGCATCATGTCTTTGTGGAGGGGTCTCCATGCACCACACTAAGCAACCTGGGACTAATTCTCTGCACAATTCTTGATAAACTCATTAGTCCCTTAACCGCTTTGTCATTAATCCACCAAAACCCACTTAGGGGATAGATGCACTTTCAATCTCCCCCTTTTTGGTGATTGATGACAACACGGTTAAAGCTTACAACAGAATGAATATATAAACTTGATTTTGAATGAATGTAGATGAATTTGGCTCCCCCTAGAAATATGCATATATTAGTAAGAGTGAAGTATATATGCATATTGAGTTTTGTGAAACATGACAAGCCTTTTTCATCTATTTTCATCCATGGGGTGCAAGGTGTGACATGATGAATAGAATATCAAGTGCATATGACATGGTAAACACACAAAACATGAGAAGTAAACATCACATCACATTGTATGGCATTACAAGAATAGATTTAAATGCTAAATTTTATCTAGATCCATAATTAAGCATTCATTACATCACAAACAATTGGTCAATACATGTCCAATGGCCGAAAAGAAGTCTAGGAAACCTAAAGACAGAAGGGGGTCGGAACCTCCGGCCACAGGGTCGGAGGTTCCGGCCATACTGCAGATCATGCCACAAAAGTGTAAGAGGAGGCCCCTTCATTCTGAATTTTCTCCCCCTTTGGCATCAAGGCACCAAAAAGAGAGGAAAGACAGGGGAAGAAAGGGCTCAATCGTCGTCAGAGGGGATAATCTCAGTGTCGCCGGACGCTGTACTGCCTGCAGTGCCGGTCTCATCATCCGGAGCAAAAACCTCTGTATCGCCACTGGCGGCATCATCATCTCTCTCAATGATGGGAGGAATGTCGTAGACTGGCTGAAAAGAGGGAGCAAGATGTGTAAAGCCAGGCTGTACTGGTGGAGGTGCTGCGATAGACTCATCATCCTCATCCCCATTTTCCTCACTGCTGTCCCCATGCTCCTCATCATCCTTCCCATTCTTATCATCATGATATGAGTCCTCCTCTGTGTCTTCCTCAGAAGCAGCCTCAGACTCAGAATCTCCAAAAGGTCTTCTGGAAGGGCCGACTCCACTGGCAATGTGCTGAGCAGTCTCATAGGGGCAAAAGGATCCTCAAAGACCTCGTCTGAAGAATCATCTGAGACTGTCTTGCCGGCATCCCTCAACATTTCCTTCTGCCGGCGCTCCATCTTCTTTATCTTCACGGCATTCTTGGTGCAGATGTTGAAGATGGCCTTGAGTGCCTTCTTGATAGGCGACTCGGAAGACTGAGAAGAAGAGCCGGGCCGAGAAGTAGCGGAGGGAAACATCACTGCCGGCGGAGCTGGTGGGCGGTAAGCCTTGTGCTTCACCTCCTTCTCAAACACAAGTCCAGATACTTCCTCTATCATCTTCATAATATATGGAGCATAGGCGCATCCTCTTTTGGGCTCCACCACAATGTTGAAGATCTCAAACCAAATGTACTTCATCACACTGACAGGAGGCTGATTTCTCCTCAGCCTAGCAAGCAAAGTATAGTGGCGAGCGGGAAGTGTTGTGGCATCGCCAGCCTTAGGAGATAAAGTTGCCCTGATCATGTTCAGAAGAATCTTGTAAGGGGGAAAAAGACCCTTGGTGGTGCCCATGCAGTTTCTTGGCGCCCCATCGGCATAGAGAAATATGGTCCTCTGAACGGGCAGTGTCTTCTCACTGTGCAGGTTAGGCCGGTTCAGATCCTTAGGGTCCAATCCCAAGATGGCGGCGAACTGAGAGATAGTAACTGTATATTCCACGCCCTGAGTGCGCCACCTCATCTGATACTCATGTTGTGGGCTCTCCTCAAAGAATACGGTCGCATAAAACTGACCGATCACCTCCTCACTCCAATCATACTGTAATCCCATGATACCTCCAATATCCTTATCCAGGCAAAGCTTGATTACATCCTTGAATATCTGCCCCTTCTGGCGCTGCATGTACTCCCAGTCTATATACTTCATTTCCACGACCGGCTTGGGTCGACTCATGAAGACTGAGTTGTACCAGTCTACCTGGACGGCGGTGACAAAGCGAGGATCTGCCAACTCCTGAGGAAGGGTATCTGGGTTCAGCTTCCTGTCTCTGCCTCCTCTTGCCACATCGTGTAGATAATCAAAGCGCTGTCTGCCAATGTGGCCAAAAGGAGTAGTGCTGACAGTTCTGTGCTTCATTGCTCGGATTGTGTCATTGACAGTCCCACTGCCAGAGCTGCGAGTGCCGCCACTGCGAGATCCACCACGCCTTGGTGGCGGCGGTGGTGGAGCATCCGAATCCCGAATAGCCAAGGCAGAGCTTCGAGTTTGTCTTGTAGACGGAGGCTGTGTAGCAGGCCGCTTGCCTCCCCCTGCCCTCCTGCTGCTGCTAGCACGAGCCGGTGCCTTTCCCTTGTCAGCCCGTCTAGGAGGTGAGTCCTGATCACTTTGGGTACCGGAGGTGGAGACATCTTGTCTAGCCTTTTGACGCTTCTCGCGAGCCATTGACACTGAAACACAACCAAGGAATCAAAGAAAGTATTGAGGTCAAGGATATATTGGAAGATCCAAGGTTACAAAGGCTAGCAGTAATAGCCGGTCGGAGGGTCCGACCCAGGGGCCGGAGCCTCCGGCCAGCCCTCTCGGCTAGGCCGAGAATGCTGGTCGGAACCTCCGTCCACGAGAACCGGAACCTCCGGCCAACACATGGTTGCGTCTTGATCTACAAAACTAGCCAATGCATTTTATTCAAAACTATAGATCGGTATTCTAGGGATGTGCAGGAAGGTTTTTCATCAAGGGAAACTAGTCCTAGGTTTACATATTGAGAGATCGGGTCAAAAATATGAAAACCTAGGAGAAGAGATCGAAATCAATACCTTGAGATGAGGAAGCACAAAAACGTCGACGGGACGGAGTTTCCGACCACCAAGGAGGAGGGAAACGAGAATGCCCGAAGATTTTTGTTGGTTGGAGTTGAAAATCGCCCACAAGAGAAATGGGAACGAGTTAGGGCTGGGAGGGGATGAAATGAGGAGAGAGAGAGGAACTCCCAGCCGCCCAGGGGTTAAAACCGCTGGTGGGCCGGAACCTCCGAGCTAAGGCGCCGGAGCTTCCGGCCTGAATTTTTTTGGACAGAGAGATTAGGTCGGAGCCTCCGGCCTATTGGTCGGAACCTCCGACAGGATTTTTTTCTGGAAGGAAGGAAAACAAGGTATTTTGGCCAAAAGGAGGTGGACATGATTTTCCGTTGACCCATATGTGACCAGCAGCAATCAATAAGCACATAACAATGGTCACAAATGAAGATCAACAATGAAAAGAACCAAGTTTTCGCAATGTAAAATTATCACACAAGGATTTTCGCAATATTTTTGGAAAATGAGTTTGGGAATGTTGAAGCTCCGTTCTCAGTGTTAAGACCAATTTCTATACGAGAAGAGGCCTTAAAAACACAGAAGCTCACTTTGATTGACATCATTTTGACCATTTTCTTGACTATTGATTAGTCAAGCACTTAGTCATGCAATGTTTCGAAAATCTAAGATATTGAGCTCACTCCTAAGCACAGAGATGAATTGCTGAGGAGGAGGGATAAACTTGTTGTAGTCAAGGTCAAAAGCAGCCCCCTTTCTTCCACCCGACTTGCTTGTCGAGCTATCTCCGTCTTCTCTAACCCCGGTAGAATCAACTACCTTTTCGGTCGACATCTTCGGATCAACTCCAAGCGGTTAAGCTTCTTAGGAGTTTAGGCTCTGATACCAATTGAAAGCCCGTTGATGTCGCCTAGAGGGGGGTGAATAGGCGTCCCTGAAAAATTCTCCAAAAGCAGCGGTAAAATACTGGTAGCAACCTCCGACCAAAATGGTAGGAGGTTCCGACCGGCTCTCTCGGGCTGGCTGAGAGGGCTGGTCGGAGGTTCCGGCCTAGAACGCCGGAAGTTCCGACCCTGGAGTTCAGAATATACCAATATACTTCTATAAAGGATAAATTTGACAGAGATCAAGTAAAGTGCAAGTAATGGAGTAAGAGATAAATGCTAGCAAGTTAATATACAAAATGAGGCAATAACGAGAAAAGACAACGGAGACACAAAGATTTTTCCCAAAGTTCGAATCACAAAGATCCTACGTCTCCGTTGAGGAGCTTCAAAGAGCTGGGTCTCAATTGACCTCTTTCCTCACCAAGTGACCACAAAGATCAAACTTGGTTTCCACTAGAATTTACCTCTTTTCCTTCCGGAGGCGAGATTAACCTTCACAAACTTTCCTGGGACAATCCACAACAAGAGGAAGCTCGTGGGAGACGCCTAACCGTCTAGGAGGTTTCCCTCCAAGAGAAATAAGCCCCAAGCAGCCAATCCGCGACCTCCACAAGTGCACAAGATCCTCCTAGCCTTCTCTCAACAAAATTCACCCAATTTCCCACTAGATCCTCACAAGAATCACAAAGAATGCACTAGGATTAGTTGGGAGAGCTCAAAGCACCTTAGGAGAGGCTAGGGAACAGTTGGAATGAAGTGGAATGCATCAGCAACGGCTAGAATCCAAGTTTGGGTTTTATAGGACATGGCTTACGTCACATAGCCGTTACTCACAGATTTTGGCCCGGAGGTTCCGACCCTAGGGATCGGAACCTCCTGCCAACACTTAGTCTGTGGCCGAAGGACGTGGTCGGAGCTTCCGGCCCTGGAGGTCGGAACCTCCGACCCTGACACTGAAAATAGCCCACCCAAGTGTATGTGTTGTGCCAAAGTGATGAACTCTCAGCTATTTGGATCTTAAGCACTTGAGTGGTCTTGGAACACTGCTTGCAACCCCTCTTGATAGAACGGTTTTCCTACAACTCTAAAGAAAATTCAAATGAATTTAAAATAAACTCCGAGTCGCTTCGCCGTTTTGCATCATGTCTTTGTGGAGGGGTCTCCATGCACCACACTAAGCAACCTGGGACTAATTCTCTGCACAATTCTTGATAAACTCATTAGTCCCTTAACCGCTTTGTCATTAATCCACCAAAACCCACTTAGGGGATAGATGCACTTTCACGTGTGTTATGTAAGTAGGTTGTTTCTCTACTTACAACATGGAGCTGTCCAATACAACGGTGAGTGCCACATGGGTTGTTTCTCCACAGCGTCTCGGTGTTTGGCTAACCACCGTGACGACATTAACGAACCGGACTTAGTGTGGATTTCCACTCATCTTGCTCATTCAAGGTTAGACAAGTAAACAATGTAACGGCTTCGTTGTGACCTCTAGACTGCATTCAACATGTAGAGTATGGTGGTACTGATGGGTACCAGACAAACTAGAAAATTCATATCATGTGGGTAAAGTTGTACAAACTCTGCATAGTCAAAACTAATCGGTTAGCCGTGCTCGCGGTCATGAGCGACACAGTGATGTGTCATGAGTATAGTTTTATGATTTATAACTGTGTTTATGAAATTGGGATATGGATTGGTGATTTTTGTTGATTATGATGATTTGTTACCGGGGAGGGTAACAAGTATGATACTTATATTATGCTGACCACTTTCTTTACGTATTATACATGTTTTATTGCTTTACCAAATACCGTTGCAAAGGGTTGTGAACTAAAATTTGCTTTATGCAAAAATAAAACTTACAGACAGGAACAGCCTTCCTTGACTTAGAGTTTGCATGTATTGTAGGATTGACATTGCCAGTACATTATTTCGGTAATGTATTGACTCTTGCTTGTATTACTGTTGGTTAACTTGTTGTAGGCTGAGTAATGCGGGATCCAGTTCTTCTTCAGGATAGTTCTTTAAGAGGTCTACCCCTAGTCGGTTGCCTGTGGTATGGGTAGACAAGCTTCCGCTAGATCATATTATTTGGCCGATTGGCCTATGTAACTCTGAAGTTGTAGATTTAGTTTATTTACTTATACACCCACTTATTGTATACCATTGCTTGAGATGAATGTGTGAGACTAGTACTTTCCTAGGAACTAGTCAAACACAAGTATGAGCTTGAAATAATTGAGATATTTGCTTAATAGCTGGTGTGGATCGAGTCCTCTGTGATATGTAGTCTCTTGGTTGCCACCATCGTGTGGTTTGATGGGCATATCTCGGGGAGGACTGGTAAAAGCTATTCTGTTGAGTATCTCATTTATTTCAGGTTTGGCACCATGAGTTTGTAACATATTTGTGGTTCGCAACGTCAAGTCAGCTTTGAGGTATGGTGGTTACTGTATTTATTTGGTTTTATTTGAGACCCCACCACTTCAATAGTTAGCGTTGACGTGGCAAGCCGCAAACTGTGATACAAGTCTCAGGGTGGCCCTCACATGTTTCCCTCTCGTACAAGAAAGAAAAATAAGAGATAAATATTTGTTGTGATCGGTAATAAACAAATTAGAGATAAAATTGGTTTACCCCCCAAGCCCGACCAGCGCCTATATAAGAGAAGGAACGATAGGGTAAGGGGATGCCTAATTTCTCCTGTCGATAGTTCTAAAACCCTAAGAGCCCGATCGATCTAAGCGCTGGTAGGGGTTCGTAGAGCTAAACTCTAAGCTGACGTCCTCAAGGCAGAACAAGAAGCAAGAAGACGATGGCATCACAATCAACCGGTCAGTTTCAATTTCTGCATTAGGGTGATTGTGTATGGCTAGGCAAATTCAGTGCATTAGTGTATGTAAGCCTAAGAGATTCAACATTATGGTATCAGAGCAAGTGCATAGCCACATAATCCCATCATCCCGGCTGTGATGCCATTGATTTTGGGAAGAACTCAGAAGGGAATTGGATAAAACAAAGTGAAATTCTAAGAATCCCTAAACTCTAAGGCTTCGGCAAGAACTCAGAAAAGAGAAAATTGGGGATAAACTAGATTGAAATTCCCCAAATTCCCCTCAAATCAAAAACCCTAAGATGGAAATCCCCAAATTCGATTCATACATCTCTAAAATTTGGTACAGATCGGGAAGAATTACTTACCCAATTGGAGATTGCAGTTTTTACAGCCCTTTGTGCAGGATCGACCCGCACGAGAGCATTGCCGATAGGCCTTGCGCGGCATGGACTCATGCGAGGGGAGCTTAGGGTCCCCCTTGGCCACGCTGAAATTGACCCGTGTGCTGGCGTCATGGCTGATCCACCTCAGCTCAGCCTCCGCCTTCCTCCTCGCTGGCCTCAGCTCCGGTGGCATGTGTCGCAGAGACCTCAGACTGGACTTGCACGGCTTCAATGCGCACAAGTGCCGGGTTGTCCGCCATCGCAGGCAAGCTCCGCGTGACATCAATCCATACGTGTGCGCTATTGTCGCCACTGGACACCGCCACCATCACTGCCCATTCACACTCCATTCACTGGCCACCGGAGAGAAAGGGGATCCGGATCAAGAAGGAGGAATGAAATTAGGGTTAGGGTTTCACCCAACCGTCGTCGATTTGTTTTATCTCAGATCAAAGCGTGGCCATCCGATTTAGATCCTACAAACGCCATTGTTTCCGCTTCCGCATCAGATTGACTTCACATGATCTCAGCCGTTCATTTGATTTCGGATGAAGATTGTTTCAGCCGATTCGAGCAGGCATCCGACGGTCCATTGGATCGGATTGCTGATTCACCTCCCGTATCGAGCCACCGTGCGTTTGCACCTCTTGGGCCGCCACGCATGCCGCTCCCTCGGGCAGGCCTTCTGGGCCAACGCGCGCAAGCGCGTGCGTGCCTGTAGGCTAGGCCCGCCTCCATTGATGGGCCAACAGAGGCTAATTAATTTTTCAGCCTTAAGTATCTCTTTGGCTATTTAGGCCAGATCAGAAATTTAGAGATTTTAAATTTGTTTCTTAATTTCAAAATTTTTTTTGAGTACCTCCTTGGCTATTTAAAATTGCAGAAAATATTTGATGGGCTTTATTTCTGCAAAGTAAATTATTTCTGGATGAATGGAACCAATGGGAAATTTATCTAGAATATTTGAGTGATATGAATTTATTTTTTGACCAACGTTAACTATAAATTCATGTCGAAATTACTATGGAAATCAGTTCTTTGATTATTATCTGCCCAACGGTGATGTAATTAAAGAAGAATTCAAAAAAATTACCAGTGTCAAAATTAGATTATTTCTAAATCTTTTCTGCCCAATGGTGACTTGACTTAGGAGCTCAATTATTAGCATGTAATTAATTATGCCAACGAAATTAATTGCATGGTGATGCTAATGGTTATTCAATTGCTTTTAGCTATTGGGCAACTCAGGCCTGTTGAGCCACTTGATGGAACAAATTTCACTGAGTGGAGGAATGTGGTGCTTCTAAACTTAGGAATGCTAGACTACGATCTGGCAATCAGAGAGGATGCTCCTGTAGCGCCCTTGGAAGACTTAGAAAATTATGAAAATCTCAAATGGGTCTATGAAGAAAAGAAGGACGCCTGGGACACATCAAATCGGATGTCACTCATGTATGTCAAAAGCAACATCTCTACATCTATCATCGAAGGGATCAAAGAATGTCAGAATGTCAAGAAGTACTTAGATAACATCGAGGAAAACTTTAAGTCCTCATCTAAAACTTATGCCAGTACTCTGATCATGAAAATGGTCTCAAGTCAGTACGATGGCAAGAAAGGTGTTAGGAAACACATTCTAGAGATGATCCACATGGCCTATCTGTTAAAATAGATGGATATGTCCATATCACATGGTTTCCTTGTCCACTTTATCATGAATTCTCTTAACTTGGATTTTGATCCGTTTAAGATCCACTACAACACTTAGAAGGACAAGTGGACTATACAGGAGCTGATCTCCCACTTAGTTGAGGAAGAAGAGCGTCAAAAGGCTAAGAAACAGAAACATAAGGATCAGCTTAACCTACTCAATTCCGCTAAGGGTAAGGGTAAGAGAAAGTTCTATCAGGGAGAAGGCTCAAACTACAAGAAGGGCAAGCCAAACAACCCTTAACAGCAAGGAGGGTCTAAGGGCAGCGCTTCAAAGTGTCAGGATCACGCCTCGACTGGTGCCTATGAGCCAGGAAACAACATTTGCAAATTTTGCAAAAAGGATGGACATTGGCAAAAGGACTGCACTAAGTTTAAGGCATGGTTAGCTAAACACGGTACGTATGAAATCGACATTATATCAAATGTTGATGAATCTTTTTATGTTGAATTTCCCCAAAGTACTTGGTGGATTGACTCAGGTGCTACTGTGCATGTTGCAAACTCACTGTAGGGTTTCAGTACCGTCCAAATGCTAAGAAGGGGGGGGTGTGAACCCTAAGAGTACCTGATGGAGCGAAGATCGAAGTTAAAGCCGTTGGATAAATCACGCTCAGATTTTCAAGCGGCTTCGACCTCCTCCTTTTAGATGTTTTATTTACTCCCTCTATTAAGAGAAACCTTATTTCAGTTAATGTATTGACAACCACTCGTTATGACTGTCATTTTAGTAAAAGAACATGTTATATTCAGTTTAATAATAAGGTTATTGGTCTAGCCTTTGTGCAAGACAAGCTTTATCGATTATCTTTGGATGATTCTGTGATGAATGTTGTGACTGCATGTAATAATAAGATAGAGACGTCGTCGAAATGTGGCATTGTCCTTTAGGCCACATTTCTAGGGAGAATGGAATGTCTCATTAAGAAAGATATACTTCTCCCCTTAGATTTCTCAGACTCAGATCAATGTTTACACTGTATTAAGGGAAAATTCACTAAGACAATTAAGAAAGGAGCCACTAGGAGTTTGGGTCCTTTAGAAATCATTCACACTGACATTTGTGGACCATTCCTAGTGACATCAGTGGATAGTTTTAACTCGTTCATTACGTTCATAGATGATTTTTCCCGTTATGGTTATGTTTACCCCATAAGCGATCGTTCTGAATCACTTGAGAAATTTAAGAAATTTAAGGCTGAAGTGGAAAATCAGCACAATGCAAAAATTAAGGTTGTGAGGTTAGATCATGGTGGTGAATACTATGGGAAACATGCTTCATTTGGGCAAATACCTGGTCCATTTGCCAAATATCTTCAGTAACATGGGATAGTAGCTTAATATTCCATGCCTGGAGAACCTCAGCAGAATGAAGTGGCAGAGCAACGCAACCGCACACTTATGGATATGGTGCGGAGCATACTTAGTTACTCTACTGTGACAAATAAGTTGTGGATTGAATCACTTAAAATAGCTGCCCACATAATTAACAAAGTTCCTAGCAAATCAGTGCCTAAGACACCTTATGAGTTATGGACCAGCAGAAAACCAACTCTGAACTACTTATGTGTATAGGGTTGTCGTGCAGAAGCCAGAATTTTGAACCCACATTTGAAGAAATTAGATCCTAAGACTGTGAGATGTCACTTCATCGGATATCTAGAAACATCTACGGGATACCGATTTTATTGTCCAGACCATATCACTAAGTTTGTGGAAACAAGACACGTTGTCTTCTTAGAAAATCAGGATCAGGGGAGCTCATTGGAAAGGAAAATTAATCTTGAGGAGATTCTAGAAAATGTTGCATTACCGGAAATTCAAGAGAATAATGCTCCCACTGTTCAGATTGTGCCTTAGAATGTAACACCATCAGGTGGTAATTCTGAACCTATTGGAACTGCATCTATTGTTAAGGATACTGATAATGAGTCTCAACAAACTTCAATAGCACAGAATGAAGAAGCTCCTCAAACGCATGTGGTCAATAATGAAACTCAACGATTAAGAAGATCACAGCGGGAGAGAAGGTCTGCCATCCCTGATTATTATGAGGTCTACATGAGTGAAGACATTGGGAAGGTAGATGATCCCACCTCGTTTAAGGAAGCTATGACGAGTAAGCACTCGTCCAAGTGGCTTCAAGCCATGGAAGATGAGTTCAGATCTATAAGTTATAACAGTGTCTAGGATCTAGTAGAAGTTCATAATGGAGTCAAAATAGTAGGTTATAAATGGGTCTACAAAACTAAGCTAGACTCTAAAGGGAATGTCAAATGGTTCAAGGCAAGACTTGTAGCAAAGGGTTTTTCACAAAGAGAAGGGATTGATTATAATGATACATTGTCTCCTGTCTCTAAGAAAAATTCATTCAGAATTGTCATGGCCTTAGTTGCATATTATGATTTAGAGCTCCATCAGATATATATAAAAACAGTTTTCTTAGATGGTGATTTAAATGAAAATATTTACATGGCACAACCAGAACGTTTTGTTGTGGAAGGAAAGAAGCATTTAGAGTGCAAACTTAAGAAATTCATTTATGGACATAAGCAAGCTTTTAGACAATGGAATCTGAAATTTGATGAAATCATCAAGAAGTTTGGATTTAAGGAAAACGAGGTGGACAACTGCATTTATGTTAAGATTAAGGGTGGAAAGTTTCTAATACTACTACTCTATGTGGATGACATTTTGTTAGCTAGCAGTGATAAGAATCTACTATGAGAAACTAAGGAATTTTTGTCATCCAAATTCGATATGAAAGATTTCGATGATGCATCTTATGTTTTAGGCATCGAAATACACCGAGATAGGTCTAAAAGAGTACTGGGATTATCTTAGAATGCATACATCAGCAGAGTGTTGGAAAGATACGGCATGAGAAAATGCTCTGTATTGCCTACTCCAATAAAGAAGGGCGATAGGTTTGGATCATTCCAGAGCCCGAAGAATAGTTATAATCACATATCATGAAAACAGTACTATATGCTTCGGCTGTGTTTAATGTACGCTCAAGTCTGTAAGCGACTAGACTTAGCATTTGTTACCGGGATGCTTGGCAGATACCTGTCCAATCCAGGATTAGACCAGTGGAAGGCAGTTAAGAAAGTCCGGTGTTATTTGCAAGGAACTAAGGATTATATGCTCACATACAGAAGGTTTGAAAAGCTTGAAATTTTAGGTTATTCAGACACAGATTTTGCAGGGTGTGTAGATACTAAAAAATCAACCTCAGGTTATATCTTCACCTTGCAAGGAGGAGCAATTTCATGGAAAAGCTCCAAACAGATTTTAACTGCATCGTCGACAATGCAGGCAGAATTTGTGGCTTTTTATCATGCTATGGGGCAGGCTGTATGGCTTAGAAATTTTATCCTGGGATTGAAAGTGGTAGACAGCATTAATAAACCACTTACAATATACTG
Organism: Oryza meyeriana var. granulata; assembly: GCA_003991445.1. Classification (NCBI taxonomy): domain Eukaryota; kingdom Viridiplantae; phylum Streptophyta; class Magnoliopsida; order Poales; family Poaceae; genus Oryza; species Oryza meyeriana. The sequence continues at coordinate 45,631 of RYFJ01003067.1, read as the reverse complement.
TGACAATGAGGCCGCAGTTTTCTATACAAGTAACGACAAGTCAAGTGAAACGGCCAAACACATTGACATTAAGTATCATGTTATGAAAGATAGAGTCCAGGATCAGACTATTCAGATTAAGTATATCGATACTAAGTTTATGCTTGCGGATCCACTTACCAAAGGCTTACCTCCCAATTTATTTAAGGATCATGTTGCTAGCATGGGAATAAGTAATCGCCTTGACTAAGATCCTAGATATAAGGGGGCATAAGGTTCAATCAACACTCGCTAAGATAAGTCAGGAGTTTATCTGCGTACCACAGTAAACTATGAGTCTTGTTGTCTCAATGATGTTCAATGTTGTTGTGACACATTGCTTTGGAGAGCTGTTTTACTTAGTAAACTTATCAGTTAGCCTCACAATCAAGGGGAGAATGTTGGTTGATTGTTTCGGCTAACTACCGAGATAAATTAGGGGAGGTAAATATCCACCGGTTTCCCTCTCGAACAAGAAAGAAAAATAAGAGATAAATGTTTGTTGTGATCGGTAACAAACAAATTAGAGATAAAATTGGTTTAGCCCCCGAGCCCCACTAGTGCCTATATAAGAGAAGGAACAATGGGAGAAGGGGACACCTAATTTCTCCTATCGCTAGTTCTAAAACCCTAAGAGCCCGATCGATCTCAGCATTGGTAGGGGTTTGTAGTGCTAAACTCTAAGCCGACGTCCTCACGGCAGAACAAGAAGCAAGAAGACAATGGCATCACAATCAACCGGTCAATTTTAATTTCCGCATTAGGGTGATTGTGTACAGCTAGAAAAATTCAGTGTATCAGTGTATGTAAACCTAAGAGATTCAACAGATACGAGGGTTATGGAAGGCTTATATTGTGTTGTATTTTCTAGCCCAACTATCAAACATGTTAATGAACTTTCTCTCGGTGAATAGGGATGGGGTGTGATTCACCACCTGCAATCCTGCCAGGGATGATTTTAATCCAGCAAGTGTTTCCGTGGTGAATAAAAATCATCCAACCCAAGCCCTAATAGGTTCACCATTGTCATCCCTATGCACGACAGTCTCAGTCTTGCCACGTACCCATTGTCCATGCAAGACCCAACCGACATCCACGTAAAACCTGTCTATGTTTTATATCAGCAATAATTATATGGGGGTATTCATTGGACCGAAACTTGGTGGATTCGAAAGGACAAATGAGATTTATACTAGTTCATGCTCTCAAGGTGAGGTAATACCCTACTTTCAGCTGTTAAGTATTGCCTTTGAGGTTTCTCTGGTGAGATTGTATGTCTTGCCCCGAGGGGCTCCCTACCCCTCCTTATATACTGGAGAGGAGAGGTTACATGATAGGAATCCCAGTTGGACTCGGACCAAGGGATCTCCTTCTAGGAATACAACGTACACAACTAGGACTATATCCCTTTTCTTATCATATAGGGTAATATCCACAGAGTCTTGTTGTATCTCTAATTACAGGATTAGGCCCATCCTCTATCCGAGTGGCCACAAAGCTTCCCATGAGGTACCCGGGGCCCATAGACTCCACAGTAGCCCTGAGACCTTCATAGTTGAGTTACAGCTGGCGCTGAGTGCTTATCCTCCTTGGCGAAGATTTTTTGAGTGCCTTGCTCCCGAGTACCTCTTCCCCAAGTCCTGCTTCATATCAGCTGGCAACGAGGCTATGAAGGGCTTCATAGAAAAATATGAATACTGTACGCCGAATAGGCGCACATATTAGGTGTAGCCCCCGAATTTGTGCTTAATTGTAAACAATTGAACATAAAGTCAAAGATCTTTAACCTTTAAGTCTTTCCCAAGTGGTATATTTCTCAAAAATTGGACTCTTCCGCATCATATTAGCTCGAAATATTTTTGCTCAAGGCAATTTTGGCTAAGCATGTAAGCCATGTATCACTATGGACCAAGCTCAATGTGTGATGAGGTGTACTTGAGAGATACCTGCATCCCTAATTTTAATGGAGACTAGCTATTGTTCCTTATAAGGATATATCCTCAATACCTAAAAATAATAACGATACCTGAATATATACACCCGGCTGTAGGCTTAGCATGAACCGTATCTGATTATTTAATTGGTTCTTGTAAAATAACACCTGCATCGTGCTTTTATCACGACCAGCGGGCGACCCAATAAGGCATGCCATTTAACAACTTATATCTTCGGCCTACTACCGAATAAGCCGGTCGAAACTGACCTACCCAGCACAACCCTATAAAATCCGGAAATTTTGATCATTGCTCAACCTACCAATTGCTCTGGGAGTGTGCCACCAAAACATAGCAGATTTTGATGCCGAAATCGTCGCAAAAATCTTTTAATATGCTGTCCATGAACTGAGTGTGTTGCCCATAATGATGCGATTGAGGACTCCAGATCTATAGATTATACTCAGTATGCATTGCCCATATGATAGTCTGCAACTCCTGTGTCAGTAGGTGAGTTTGCCGAACAAAAAATCGAAATCCTTTGCATGATAGGACAAGTTCTTTAGCGTCGGTAACCGCAATTGGCCAGAGGAATTCTTGTCTGCAAGCCTTTCCGACTTATGTATTGAATGCAGCATAGTTGCCACAAATACCCGAGTGGATAGATTGCAGGATCTGCCTGTCCTCCTCAGGTGTGACGCAGTGCATGAGAACTCCGGATGCGCGTTGACGATATAGGTCTTCTCCGACTATGATAAAGCTTGTGCTCCGTCGCTTGACTTACTCAGCTTTGTTGCAATCTTTAGAAAGTTCGTCTTCTAGTATGAATCGAATAATTGGGGTCTTCCAGTCTTGAATAATGATGAGCACCTCCTAGATTCCGGGTTTAGTGCACCCTCCGATTGTACAGGTTCTGGCTTTTTCTTGACTGAGAGCTTCTGTAGTGGTTTCTTTCCTTGTTTTAGCCAAATAGGTACCCGAACGCTACGCTAGCACAGGATTCGGCTAGCGACCTTGTTGGGGCATACCCAAACTAGCAAAATTGTAGCTGAATAAGGTACCCGAACCTCGCATTAGCATAAGATTTGGCTGACGACCCTCATGGGGCGTACCCTACCCAACAAAGTCATGGCCAAATAAGATATCCGAACCTCGCATTAGCATAGGATTCGGCTAACGACCCTCATGGGACGTACACTACCCAGCAATGTGGCACTCGAGCTCTGACTAGCGCCAGAGGTCAGTTATTAGCCTCCATGAGGCATACCAAGGTAAAGGTGACATACGCATCCCAACTGGCGCAAGTACTCGGTTAGTAGCCCTCATGGAGCATTCCAAGTGATTCTTGAAGCGTCGCACTCCAAGTGTATTATGGTAGACTGGTCTAGCCCCCGAGCATAGGAGATAGACTCGTAGCCATGAGTTGCTGTTACACGTATCCGGAACTGGCCCTGCATCATAAACATATCGGATGAGTAGTATTTGATGAAGAAAACAATCACCCGAAGAAAATTTATCTATTTTACAATAGATGTAAATATGTGTTCCTCCTCTTATTCATATTAATTTCCCCGAGTAGTTAACCCTTTACATTTAGACACTCTGCCTGACTAGTCATAGCCCCCGAGCGTCAGGAGTCGGCTCATGTCTCTTTCCCAGACACATGTTTTGGGTGACTTGAGTTCGTCTTTCATGGAGCAAAACTTCACGGATTGGAATTTATGCTACTCGAGTACTTTTGAAATCATTAAGAGCCAAAATAGAAATGCACAGTATGTACACCTATTAGGTGTAAAGGGTTGCGGCATTGGTGAGGCAGAGTGAGGAATTGACGATCTCATCCCCCTAGATCCGATCCCGACTGGTGCTAAGCCATTTCCAAGTCAAACCATAGGGAAGTGAGTTGCCTCTCGGCCTATTTAGATGAGAATATCATATAAAGGAGGAAATATGTATCAGAAACAACTTAGCTGCTCGGTATTGCAAAAGTTGGGAGTGGGGATGCCATCCTTGTATTTGAGCTTTTGAGCCCCCAGCATGTCACTTCTCATTCTGATAATCTTCGGTTCTAGGAGGTCGAGGACGGTTGCGATCGACTGTTGCCACGATGTCCTCTGACTTGCGCGTGCGGTTCCCAGCCTAGATGGGGCTACGTCGTTCGTCTCCGATCGCTCCTTCTGTCGGGGCTTGTTGTTGAGTGCCTCGGCCACTGCGTTGGCTGAATCAACATATTTATTGGCCATCTCGAAGAGAGCTTTGACAGAGTTGGGCGGCTTTCGAGTGAACTTGGCGATGAACGGTGCGTCCCTGACTCCCTTGCGGAAGGCAGCGATGACTACTTCATCCTTGATCTTGGAGATAGAGTTCCTCTTCTCAGAAAAGCGCTTGATGAAGTCCCAAAGAGATTCTTTTTTCTTTGATGGCACTAGTACATATCGTACTCGGATGATGGCCTCTTGTAGGTTCCTTAGAAGTTAGCCACGAAGCACTCACGGAGTTCCCCCTAGGAGCCAATAGACCGCCTGGGAAGCTCCGTCAACAACATCCGTGTCGAGTCGGCTAGGGCGACTGGAAGGTAATTCGCCATGGCCTTATGGTCGCCTCTAGCTGCTCAGATCGCCAAGGTATACACTGTCAGCTAGGATTGCGAGTTAGTCTTGCCATCATACTTTTCTATACCAGTCGGCTTGAAGCTAGATGGCCAGTCAACTTGTTGTAGTTTGCGTGTGAAGGCTAGAACTCCATCTAAGTCGAGGCTTTGACTCTGACTGCAGGGATGAAACCGCTTGTGGTGGAGACCAAAGCGTTCGTGTTGGTCTTCAAGTTGGCGACATTCATCTTCCTCGTGCTCTCGGCACTGAGCATTAATGTTGTGGCAGAGATCTCATTGTAGTCGTCCCCGAGCGTCCTGGTTATCCCCACGCTCGTTGTGATGGTACCTCCGTCGGTCGTTATTGCGGTGGCCGAGTGACGTGTGGTGGGACTCCAAGTGGTGCTATTGGTAGGCTGTAGTGGTTATCATTGCTTTGATTCTTGCAATAGTCGAGGTAGTCTAGTGGTCTGGACCTAGCTGCAAGGTGTCCAATAGTGTAGTTGCCGACACGACATTCTGTTGTGCAGTAACGAAAACATCGTGGTCGCCTATTCTGGTCTAGAGAATTTCTTGTTGGGCAGTCTACCCAGCCTTGCACAGATTGTCATTACGAGCATCGTGCTCAGCTTGTAGACGCCGCGTATCCCCCTCCTGTTGCTTACGTAGCCATCTAGTCTCCTCCTCTTGCTGATAGCGTAGTCAGCATTCATCTTGACTCAGGGTTGATCCCTTCGACGCCATAAAGACTTCGCGTGGTGGAGAAAAGCTCCCTGAGCTGCTGTCCGACTGGGAGTCAGACTCGGAATAGTTTAATGGTGTGATGACAACCCCAACTGCCCTAAATCCCATCCTGAGCAGCTCTGAGCCGTATCCGAGTCGAATTCTAGATGATTGGTTCTGCCGCATCAGACTTGAGTTGAAGATATCCACGGCGTTACCGAGTCCGCACAGGAAATTGATGATCTGTCCTTCCCTCTGCCCGATCTCGACCGGCTCGGGGCTATATCCAAGTTGAACATCAGGAAGAAGAGTTGTCCCTGGCTCGTTGGTCTTGGAAATCCCCGCAGCAAGTCATCGAAGATTGCTGCAGCGTTAAGTAAGCCGACTAGCGAGAAGTCGACCTAGTTCCTGGCCAATCGGGTCGAATACGAGTCTGTCAGGGTGAGATTGCTGAGTTTATCGGTGATGAAGTTGAGGCGCCTGAAGCTAATCGCTGGCTCGGGGAAGAACTTGATGCTGTTGACTCCGGTGATTGGATCCATCAGGTTTAATGAAGTTGATCTCGACGAAGCCCCTACCTGGCGCGCCAACTGTTGATGTTTTATATCAGCAATAATTATATGGGGGTATTCATTGGACCGAAACTCGATGGATTCGAAAGGACACATGAGATTTATATTGGTTCAGGCCCTCAAGGTGAGGTAATACCCTACTTTCAACTGTTGTGTATTGCCTTTGAGGTTTCTCTGGTGAGATTGTATGTCTTGCCCCGAGGGGCTCCCTACCCCTCCTTATATACTAGAGAGAAGAGGTTACATGATAGGGATCCCAGTTGGACTCTGACCAAGGGATCTCCTTCTAGGAATACAACGTACCCAACTAGTACTATATCATTTCCTTATCATACAAGGTAATATGCACCGAGTCCTGTTATATCTTTAAGTACAGGATTAGGTCCATCCACTATCTGAGTGGCCACAAAGCTTCCCATGAGGTATCCGGAGCTCATGGCCTCCTCAAAACCAACCCCAACCTCATGTTTGTCATGTGCTGCCTCTGCCGCCGCACATGACAAAAGAAAAAAGCACGGCATAAAAAATAATACTCATATAATTTAAATATCCTATTGCAATGCACGAGTATATTCCTAGTTAATCTCTACTATTATAAAAATTCATAGGGATTCCGATCATCCACCGCTGACGTCATGCTGACGTCTTGCTGCTACCATCATTACCAGTTCCGGGATCTAAATCAGTTCCCACAACAAAGGAAACGGAAATCAGATCATCTAGGAGGCTCGTACTATCATCATGGATAAGAGCTATACTCGATTCCCCTACTGCTCCCTCCCCAATTGCAGTAGTTCACCACGAGCTTCTGCAACTGCCAAACGCCCCTCAGCGCCATCCTACCACAGCTGGGATCAATCCAAATCGAGAGCTGCACGGGGATCTTTGCTTTGCTACGCAAAACAACATGGCAGCTCACAGAGCGGATGAGAAAGACAAGGAGGCAAGCGGATGAAGCAAATCAATCCCTCCTTACCTTGCTCGCCTCCGGAGCACGTTGGGGGAGGAGACGGTGATAGGAGGGGGCTACTACGCTCCGGGTGAATTTTTACTGTTACTAATTTAATTTTTTTTTAATTTACAAAACTAATTTTTAATTTCCTTTTTTTGAAGAATACCCTCTTGCCGCCATGGGCCAGGGCGGTATTTAAAAACCGCCGTGGCCCAGGGCGGCAAATGGTCGGGGCCCACGGTGGCGTCACTAGGCCTGGCCGTCAGGGGGGCTAACGGCGTGGGCCGCCGTTAGCCGGGGGGCCACATGGGCTTGCCGCCGTGGCCCAGGGCGGCGAATGCCTCACGGGCCCCCCATGAGGCCGGCAAAACTGCAGGGGGCAGAATGCAAATTTGCATTCGCCGCCCTGGGGGAGGGCGGTTTTTAGCCATTCGCCGCCCTAGGGGAGGGTGGTTTTTAGCCCTCCCCTATAAAATCCCTTCGCGCACTCGCCTGAGCGTCATTTCCCCCTTCTGCCTCCAACGTTTGTCCGATAGAGCTGAGGCAAAGGAGGAGCAGTACAGCGGCAAAGCCCTCGTGGATTTTTAAGCCGAACCCAGGTATTTTTTGCTCTCCCTCCGTCATGTAATCAATTTTTTAGACAAGTGTTAATTAGTACTAGACGCGTAGTGTAATACCCAACATAGTATGAAAATATTAGCGGTTTAGCATAACCATAGCTAGTGTTAAATTTATTTGACCGTACTAGAAGAACATAGCGAACAGGTAGTAAATTGTAGATATTTTAGAAATAAATATACTCCGCCATGGTCATCGTTGGTATACGTCATTTCGACACGTTAGATAAACCTAGCGTATAACTTTATTAGTGCCGCTGGGTTAGTTTGTAAAATGTAGAAACGGTAATGGTTTGACTCATATCTATAGCCTTTTTATGGAACGAATATTGATTAGTACAGATTAATAACTGTAGTGAAAATCTTTTTTGTCAACAGAAATGGCAAATAGAGTTGCATTCGCGATATATCACGATGAAGGAAATGTCAGAGAAGGACAATATGGGGTAGATTTATCAGAGTTCAACGTAGCACAAAAGGGAATTATAGCTCCAGCTGAGAGAAGTTTTCCTGGAGTTTACAATTGGTTAATGAGGAGATTCGAAGTAGATCCTCAAGTAAATGCAATTATGGTGTACGCACTGGTTAGCTGGGCTGTGGAAGGTTTTTGGTGGGAATTGATGCCAATAGATTCGACGGCCAGCTGGGTATTTTTTGTGGAGAGTGCACTGCAGCGAGGATGGGCACCTAGCATCCTAGTGGTAGTGTATGACAGGGTCAGCATTGATCAGGCTGGTCCAAGTACAGCAGAAGGGCCCGATGAAACAGGGGAGCAAAATAAGGCAGAAGACGAGGGTGCCGGAGAGGAAGGAGGCCAAGAAGACATGGGACCGGGGGGGTTTGCAGATGAAGGGGAGAGACACCCAGGTCTAGTACAGGAGATGGAAATTGAAGACTCAGAACCTGAGCATGTGGAGGATGATGATTCTTCGGAGGATGATGTATACCCGGCAGAATGGGACAACGAGGACTTCTCCGGACTCGTTATCTCAGAGGGGCAACAGTCAGTCCGATCAACGGTCCAATCCGGGGGCAACGGTCCGATCGTGTGTATTCGGATGGCCCGATCCCTGGGCGGATGGTCCGATCTTGGGCAATGGTCAGTCCGATCAACGGTCCGATTCGAGGGGCAACGGTCCGATCGGGGGATTCGGATGGTCCGATACCTAAGCGGACGGTCCAATCCGGCGGGCAATGGTCTGATCCGAGGATTTGGACGATCTGATCCCTGTGCGGATGGTCTGTTCGCTAAAATGCATTCGCCGCCCTGGGGGACGGCGGCAACGCCACGTGGCCCCGCTGGCTAACGGCGTCCCACGCCGTTAGCCCCCCTGACGGCCAGGCCATTCGCCACCCTGGGCCACGGCGGTTTTTAAATACCGCCCTGGCCCACGGCGGCAAGAGGGTATTTCTGCAAAAAAAGAAAATTAAAAATTATTTTTGTAAATTAAAAAAAATTAAATTAGTAACAGTAAAAACTCTGCTCTGAGTTAGGGTTTAGCCCAGTGGAGATACAAAGAGGGAACCTGGGCCTCTATGGGCCTTACAAGGCCAGGGCCAGTCCCATGTTTTGGGTCGTAGACCATATTGTTACTTAACGATTTCCTTTTTGGTGGGGGTAACTTAATGATTCTGTGCTACTATGTGTTGGTTTGGTTTGAGGCTAAAATTGATCTAATCAATTTTTGTCAATACCAAATTTTGGCAATTTTGGTATGGCCAATTTTGATATAGGCAAAGTTATGTTTGAATTAAAGCCAAAATAGCCTAAGTGAACTATTAAAGCAGCTTATTTTCCTAGGATTATCAAATTTTAGCTTTAATCTAAATAGACACTAGATACTATAGAAACTACCAAATATTAGGGCTAGGCTAATTTTGGCCACAAACCAAACTGGCCCTAAATTACCTGTGGCAATTGGCACTACATACCATATCTGATAATCTCCTAATCACTATTCTCGTGCAACACAGGATACTAGAATATTACGTATGGTTCTATAATTAAAATCGATTTCACTCGATGCAAAACATAGATATTTTGCTAGTTAATATATATAAGCAGATAACAGAGCAAATATCTTGATCAATGCTCTTATGTAGTTTGCCTCGACTTACTAGATGCGGGGATTTATATGCATCATGCCTGCACGTACCGTACAATACACAGTACTTGCATGCAAGACGCATGCATATCTTGGCCATATACGTACGCATGTGGGTAGGGTACATATGTACGTACGTATGAATATGCAATATATTATATAATATTATAGGCTGTAGGTGGTGGAGATTCATTGGATCGATTCGACGGAGTGGAAATATTGGACGGACAGATGGATTGATGAGGGCATGCATCAGACGGGTTGGGCCGGCATGGGCACCAGCTTGGTGGGCTTGCACGGCGGCGCGCGGAGGAGAATGGTCTCGACGGTGAGGCCTGGCCCGAAGCCGAAGAGCAACCCCCACTCGAGGCCCTCGCCGGCCGTGCTCCGTCCCTGCTCCGCCGACCTCCGCCGCATCTCGTCCATGGCGATGACGATGCAGGAGCTGAGCGTGTTACCGTGCAGCCTCATCACCTCGCGAGAGACGGCCACCTTGTCGTCGCGCAGGCCCAGCGTGCAAGCCACCCTGTCCAGGATGTCCCTCCCGCCGGGGTGCACCAGCCAGAACACCTCCTCATTCCAGTCCTTGCCGCCCAGTCCGGCCTCCGCCATCGCCTTCTTCACCAGCGACTCCATGTTAAGGGCCCGGGGACCTTGTAATCTATCACAACGATCAATACAAACTCATACAAACAAGCACTAGTGTCAATATTGCATATTTACTTAATGCAAGTAAAAGAATTATGTGTCATGCATCATATCCCTCGAAAGTAATAGCAAAGACTCATATAAAGACTAGAATACATACAAGCTAAACTAGCAACCAAAAGACCTCACTTATATTGCTAGCAAGCACAAAAATATATTAGAGGTATAAAACAAAGCTCCACTTTTTCTTTTTTATTTTCAAATTGAGAGCAATTCAATAAATTAAACATGACTGCATCGAAAAACATAAACTCCCCCTCAAAACAACCTCCAAACCCTCTCGACGAAAAAACAAAGCAAATCAAGAAGATATCAAAGATTTTGAAAAAGACAATCAATTGCTAACGATATCATCAAGGTTTTTATTAATTGACATATATCCACTTGTATTATTATCAAAAACTACTATTTCCATAAACTAGCGAGGAAAAAGCTAATGAAGAAGTAGATATTATATTGCCAATTCATAGGTAGATCAATGTTACCTTAAAAGCAATGATGTCTCAATCATTTAATGCACATGGGGAGTATGCCGCCAAAAGACCTATGCACAAGAAGATGTCGAGGCCTTTGTGTTGGGATTAGAAATAAGAATTTTAGGAATCCAACACTGAGACACACGACCAATAAAACTAGTAAGCAAAGCACATGTATATGCATAAATAGAATCAGTACCAGACTTACCTGAAAACTTACCTTGGGGCTTTACCGAAAACTGATCTGACCAATGCTGAAAAGTCGGTCTAACCACCGTCAGCTGTCGGTGTGATTGCTAATATGCTTGCGGTCTAATTGCCCATGGCCATTGGTTGGACCTCCCTGGGGCTTGTGGTCTGACTGGGCCACTTGAAGAAAAACTTGACCTTTGCCATCTCAACCTTGCAAGTTCACGTTCTCTATCTTTTTTCTGTTTTCTTGCAAGTCTAAAGCAAAACTGAACCAAATGCCTATCCTTACCACAATGAGAGCAATTGTACTTCACACGTATTTTTTCATTAGAAGAAGGTGAAGCAATTGCACAAGTCTAGAAGGGTTCGACAAAATTCCAGCGGATTTGAAAATCGTTATCTTTGGTTCGGGTTTTGTCAAAATCTCATAATTTTTAGAAAAATCAAGAATACTCAGTGAATGATTTTAAAATAAGCATGTGCATCAAAACCTATTCTTCTGTTGTGTATGCTCACTTTTGATTGATCTAAAATCATATTTAGTTTCTTATTTCCATCGGAAAATCTTTGTAAAGAACTTTTTAAATAAGAAACCTCTTTTGTCAAATTAGCACAATTTTTGCAATTAACCAAAACACATTTTTGTTTGCGACACTTTGAGCAAGAAAGCACCCCATGATTTTTCACAATATCCTCCACATACTCAACAAGAGCTAAAGCACTTTTTTACTTCCATTTCATTTAAAGAACATGTTGAGCAAGTTTTAGATACAGAAATATCTTTTTGTTGTTTTAGTTTTCTAGCACTCAAAATATTAAACATGGAACTTACACCAAAAGCAACTTTATACTTTTTCAAAAGATTCTTTGTTAATAACAACTCATCAACAATGCGAGAATGCAAAGTAAAACCAAAAGCAAAAGATAACTCGAGCTTTTTAGTTTTCTCAATTTCAGCTTCCAATCTTAGAGAAGTGTTAGTATTGACATTTCTTAAAGCAGTAATTTCAGAATAGAACACTTCACAAGATTTGCAATCATCATCATTAGGAATTAGAGATTTTAATCTTGCAATTTCAGAATTTAGAACATTAATAGTATGATCACGTTTTCTAGGTTTTTTATATATTTATCAAGTTTATCAGCGAGATCAAAAGCAACATGCTCTAATTGATCATAAGTAAAATTAGCCGAACTGTTCAAACAGCCGTGCCCACGGTTAAGGGCGATGTAAGGTGATTCCCATAGCGTAGATTTGTTTGCCTGTGATTTGTGAAAGTGTTTGTTGGGAAGGGAACCGTGACCAGAGTTTGCCGAGTAGCAAATGGAAGGCCTGTGTGGCCAGAAACGGGCCTGTGTGACCCAGGGTGTTGAAGCACCATAAGCAAGTGTGTGAAAAGTAAACAGGAGAAAAGTCTTCGGGTTGTAGCCAGAAGACGAGAAAGAGAAGGCTCCCGGGTTGTAGCCAGGGCAGCAAGTTTGAGCTAACTGGTTGTAGTCAGTGTAGCGGATTAACTGAGAACCGGTTGTAGCCGAGTCTCAGGGTCAACGGGTGGTCGGAGCCACTCGGGAAAGGCAGCAGACCAAATGGAGTGGTCAGAGCCACTCGGTTGTCAGATGAATGTGAATTCAGTTAAACCACCAGAAGATGAAAATGGAAATACACGATTCATTAAGTGGCGAGTTGTTGAAAAGCAACTTGCGGAATGGATCGAGGCGCGAGCCTCTTTCCGACAACTAAAAATTTGACACACTAGGTGTTGACAAGCAAAAAGGTTTCTAAAAGGCAGTTTTACGCAATTAAGACTCCTAGCCCCTTCGTCTAAGCTAGCATGGCATCTTTCCCGGCTTGCTGAGTATGAAAGTACTCACCCTTGTTCATATATATGTATAGTAGGTTTTGGAGAAGAAGACGAAGACCCGACTACTGCCGAGTTCCTCCAAGACCACGCCAACTATGAAGACTTCTGAGGTTTCGAGCCTAGTTCCCAACCGAGCCCGTGGTGTACTTGTGTTCTTTTGCCGAGTAATTTTCCTTTGCTTCCGCTCTGTTTGTGCTGTTTCTCGTTAGTTTACCCTGTTGTTGCTTTTGTCCATCTGGGGTCTGTCCTGGATGGAAGTCTTTATAATATATATGTATGTATTCCGATATGTATTTATTGTACTCTGAGTTTGTATCACCGATGATTATGTGCATACCCGACTACTGATCTAGGGATCGGGTGCTGTGTGCACATGGTGGGCTCCCACCGTGGTGGCGGGGTCCCACAACTTGCCCACTGCAGAATGATGGTGCAACACCAGTCTCTTTAGTATTATCGAAATGTTTAGCCTTAATGTAGTATTTGTGATTTGTGGTTAAGAACCGTCAGTGCCGTATATACACTAGCTTGTTAGATCCTGAAAGGTACTTGTATATGGTACCATTCAAGCAGACAACACATCTTGTCTTCCCTTTGATCTATCTTAAGATGAAAAATAGTGTGGGAGATGGTAACGAAAATTATGGCTTTAAGCATGAGAATTCATCCCACACCTGAACCCTCTTGTTCCATAGATCTGCCATATCTTTCATCAAAAGTTCGAGAAACACATCTATTTCAATACTAGGTTATTCTAGGCCTTGTATAAGGATGGCCAACAGAACATATTTTTGTTTATGACAAAGCCATATAAGAAGGTTGTACATGGTTAGAAGTACTGGCAAGGTGATATATGAGCTGCTCAGGTCACCGAAAGGGTTCATTCCATTCGTACTCAAAGCAAACCTTATATTTCTTCGATCATGTGCAAAATCTAGGTACGTTGTATCAAAGTTTTTCCACTGTTGAGCATCGACGGAATATCGAAGCATCCCATCTTTCATACACTTCTCGTGATGCCAACACAAAAGTTCAGCGTCCCTTGGTTCGAGAACAAACACTTCAAGCGATCTTTTACTGGCAAGTACCACATCACCAAATGTGAAATCTTCCTCTTTTTATCCATGCATAAAGCAGTTCCTTCGTCATCAGCAACATCACCGACCTCCAAATACTATTACCCGTTTTGTACCGACTAGCACCGCACATTGTGCACCTATTGAAAAAAACATACTCTTTTCAGTACAGGATGAAGTGGTTGGGACAAACATGTATCTTTTGTACACCCAGTGACAGCGGATAGATAAGCTTCTTCACCTGATATGTGTTGGCTAGCAAGGAGTTAGGCTTCAATCTCAGAAGTTCCTAGCCTTCAATCTCCGAAGTTCAAGCACCGAACGCAATATTATAAACTTCTTGTCACATCCTTTTGACTTATAGTACAAAAAATCTTTCGTTGCCTTTTATAATGCCTCAAAATTATCTAAACCTCTCGCTAAACTAATTAGGACTTCCGGTTTAGCGTGGCGTAGCATTTTCTATAAATCAACATCATTATCACCAGATCCATCAACATCATCCATCATAACATGATCATCATCATCCATGACAACATTATCGGATTCATCTACTATAACAAAATCACCACCATCTATGAAATCATAATTACTGTCCCTTTAGTATGAAGAGCTTTTGTCTTCGTTTCCTTTAGATACATCTTTCTCATTGTGATAAGACCAAATTATATAGTTCTTAACAAATCCATGCATCACCAAGTAAGATCTGAGTACTTCTGGATTAACCCACACTTTCTGATTTTTGTAGTCAATGCATAGACAATGAATTAGCTTTGCCTTCTTCATCAAAGCGTGCGTTTTAGCGGCTTTAATAAATTTAGAAACTTCTGCAATGTACAATGAATGAAATATTGTCGTATCGTACATCCATGACCTATCCATCTGTAAATTCAATGCCAAACATATATAATTAATTCAAAAAGAATTCAAGGTCAAAATATTCCCCCTCTATTTTCATATATTTTTAGAGAGAGACATCTACAATAATTAACACGATCAGATTATCTAGAGCTGGAAAAAACAACAATATGTCAAAATTCTCTGTGTGTGTGTGTCTCTCTCTCTCTCTCCAAATCTAGATTTAGAAATTGAGCATACATATACCTACAAAAATCTACCATTTTATAGTTAGTTTAACTACATAAGGCTTCACCATTGATGGAGGGGACCACACATGCAAAAAGATTCCATGATTTTTGGTCCAACTTTAGCTCTAAGTTGCTAATAAAAATTGTACATCTAGGTAAATAAAGAACACCTTGGCTAGCTAGATTGACCATATATTACACTCAAATTTAGAAGTACAATCATAAAAAAAAACACTTGAGAAACAATGCTCTAACTTTAGAGAGTCAATGCAACCAAATAATTCGAGATCAAAATCTTTCCCCTCTATTTTGGTTTTTTATCTAACAGAGAACCTCGAGCAGAGGGACGGAACTTCGAGGAAGAATACTGTACATCTATATAGTGGGAATGATTTTTGCAAGCAGACGACATAAGTGGCCGCCTGTGAAAATCTTTATCCACGGCGAAGGGCGGCGAAGGGCTAAGCCAGCCGCCTATGAAAATGTTTATCGCAGGTAGAGGGCTAAGCAGGCCACCTGTGATAAACATTTTTCAACAAAAAAATACACTGCAATATGGATTTACATAACAAACTTCAGCAATTCAGCCTGCATGCCACATTTCACCAAACTGCCACATACAATATATACAACACAAGCAACGAGAATACACACAGAATACATTTTAGCAAAATACATGCATGCATATAGTCTTTGCTAGATCTGGACCTACCGTGGCGACCACGCACATGAAACGACCACGGGCGACGATGGCCATGGAGAACTCCTACTGTGGCTTGCGGCAGCATCCGTTGCCGGCCACGAC
The DNA here is from genome assembly GCA_003991445.1 of Oryza meyeriana var. granulata. Taxonomy (NCBI): domain Eukaryota; kingdom Viridiplantae; phylum Streptophyta; class Magnoliopsida; order Poales; family Poaceae; genus Oryza; species Oryza meyeriana. Next base: position 29,913 of record RYFJ01003067.1, on the reverse strand, counting down.
GGCATCTCTCAACCAATGGATTTGGTCCTGCCATGGCCGGCTCCAGTCGCCAGCGCGAGCAAGTAGTAGGGAATGGACAAGGAGGAAGAAGGAGACAAAAGAGGAAAAGATGGTGGTCGACCCGGGGGGTAGGGATATTTATAGACACTATTTTCACACCTAGCTAGGCACATACTCCTAGTTATATACTACTTCCAACAGCTAGTACCTACTCCCCCCATGGCTACTTCATCGTCGGTTCATTGCCATGGTCTCGGCTGCCATGCGTGCTGCCGCGGCCTCGACCTCCCCAAGCGCCACAGCCCAATCCTCCCCGTCCCCGGCCTCACCCGCCACGTGCGCCGCCACCTCGACCACGACCTCCCTAAGAGCTGCGCCTCCATCCTCAACGTCCTCGACGAGCCGGTGCGCTGCTCTCGGCTTTCTCCTCAACCTCCTCGCGCTCTGGTGGCATTGGCAGTGGCTCCGTGAGGTATTGGTCACCGCCACGCGCGCCAAGGCCACCTCAACCTCCCCGAGAGCCACGCCCCCTTCCTCGACCTCATCTCCTGCCACACGCACCTCCACGGGCTGGTGCGCTGATCTCTGCCTCATCCACGACCTCCGCATGCTCCAGTGGCAGTGATGTGTGCTCGATGAGGTAGTACTCGAACGTGGTCTGATCGTCCTCCATGGCCATGTAGGATCGAACACAAGAACCAAACCTACCAGAAAGGGTGAATGGTAAGAACACCAAAAACCAAAATCTTTTGCGGAATAAAAGAAACCCTCAAACCTGGATGGAGTGCACCGGTCAAACCGTCTCTGTTGCACCGGTCTGACCGCCGTATGTCCGCCGGTAGAACCGTTGCCTCGCCGCTACACTCTTGTCGGATGAACCGTCGAATTCAGAAGGATACACACCGAAGATGCTCTTCAAAGTAGATTAACTTTATTGCATCAAGATATATTTACAAAGTGCATACAAAGCACTCATCTCTCTCAAAACTAAATCCTATCTTTTCTCTCTTCCAAAAGTTGTTCCTCTAGGGCCTCAACCCCTCCTCTGTAGCTATACAGTAACTAAATCGTTCTTCTAATTTACTTCTTCAATTTTACTCCAAATTTCTCTACGATTTTTCCGATGCTTGTACATCCAATTTGCAAAGCCCGTTGTCAAGACCTTCCACACGGTGTCCAACCACCGTGTACCACCTAGTGTCCAATCTCGTCACCCGGCATCCTCGACCATTCTGGACCTCAACTCCTCCCTGAGTTTTGTCCCGATCTTGCGTTGACTGATGTGACCCCAAGACAAACTGACTTTAATCCAATCTTGTCACATGGCATCCCAACCGTGCTAGACCTTGGCTCCTCCTTGAGCGTAGTCCCGATCCTCACCATTGACCAAGGTTAGACCTCAAGTCATCTGCACACAAATAGACAAAACAACCATTTCTGGGTATATATATCACAACCTGACCCTCATTAGTCACGCACACTCACACCAACATCGACTTATATTTTTTAACAAATTTTCGTTAAATAAATAATTTACAAAGCTAATTGTTCATCATAAAATATTAATCATGACAATGATTTTATAGGCCAGTAGCCTCGACCGACACGGAGAGGAGAAAGAGCAAGGATTGGCAGAGACCGAATGGGTGGCTACAAGAAAACCAGGGGCATTTTACTACTTAAAGTAAAAAAGGGAAGGGGCAGTAATGGCGGATGCGACCGGTGTCCGGCGAGTGGCTCGAGTACCGATTCTGGCATGATGGACTAGAGAAAGATGAAAGGGCATAACTCAGGCAGACCACTTAACAGTCCGCCCATAGAAACATCACTACACAGGCGGCCCATCTAAGTGCTCGCATGTGGAAATGTGTCAATCTTCATAGACGGACCACTTAAGTGACCACATACATAAATGTGATTATCTTAAGTGGTTGCCTATTGAAAGGGTTAATTTTCGTAGGCGGGTTTCTTAAGGCTCCGCCTGTGTCAATGCTTTTTCACAGGTGAGCCTCGACCTCGTAACTCCACCTCACTTAACACAGGCGGCTAAAATTTTGATCCACCTGCATTGCCTGAGGAGGCTGTTGGGTAAAATGGTTTACGTAGTAGTGATGCTAGCTGGTCCACATTTGATGCCACAATTCACTTGACTTGGCCACTCCTCCAAGCCAACACACACCAACTGCATGCAATCGCTTAAAGCATCACCAACGGAAGCCTAAAACACCAACGGAAGCCTAAAAATCTATTTCCAAAATTCTCTCTTTAGGATCCCGAATTAGATTTTTAGCAATGAATAGATTACTCAATCCAACAGATAACTAAAAATTGATTCCTAATAATAAAAAGTGGATCCATCCAAAAAACAGAAACAAATCACACCCGTCCTCCCCGTACGATCCCTCTTGTCCGCCTTCGCATCACTCTCTCCCCGCTTCCATATGGAAATTAGAAACGAGAGTATTTTCCAACCTATGGAGAATGGATAAAAAGGAGAAAGAGATTCTAATTTTTTGAATGAATTTAGGGTTAGAGGCTAATTTTTTTCAAGAGACCCAAAATTTTAGTATTGAGATCTATTTTGAATTGTTGTTGGCCATGCTTTTACATGCAAATCATGGCTTTCACCAATCACACTCACTCACACATGCACTCACTGATTCTCTAGCTCTCTAAAACACACACATGACTAACTACAACTCAAACCAATGAACACTTAAACAACAAGATTAAACCGTAACACTCCCGCAGCTTTGCAACCATCAACTCCTCCGTGTCCGGGACGACGTCCTGCAGCACCGACACCATCTCGAACAGCACTCGCTCGCCAGCCGCCTGCGCTGACACCATCTCGATCAGCGGTGCGTGATCTTGCACGCCGGCCGGGCCCAGTCGTCGATGGCCAGCTGAGGCACGGTGGCGGACGTTGATGGAGGGTGAGCTGTACGCCGAGTCATGGATGAACAGGAACTCGTCCGATCCGACATGTACACGTGATGCTTCTTGATCATTGACCTCTTACCTGCAAAATCGTTATTAATAATGTTTCAGTTCATTAATTAATTTCAGTGTTTAATGTTTTCTTTGGATCTCCGCGTGAGCATGCCATGCGTGCCCAGCTACGGGATGTGCATTATTATATGCATGGCACTAAAAATTCATTTTCGTCCGTGCTCACCTAAAATCTTTACAGTTGGGGGCTTTTAAGGACTAGGCCTATACGGTCAGATAGACCCCGCAACAAAAACCATCTGTGAAAACCTCTCTCGTAGACGGGTGACATAAGCGGTCCGTCTACGAAAATTGCTTCATTTCCACGGGTGGGCCACCTAAGCGCCCACCTGTAAAGAGTGTAATCTTCACAGATAGGTTCTTAGACGTTCCACCTACGAAAACAGAGCCATTTCTGCAGTGACCGCCTGTGTAAAGAGATTTAGAATGAATTAGGTATATCTTAATTTTAGATAAATTTTAATAAAAGTTTCACTTGATTTAGAGTTAGTATGAGTGAGATATTAGCTTGAAGTTTCAAATTTGAATTAATTCAAATTAATTGCAAAAAGTCACTATTGGAATATTCCATCCAATATCTAAATTATTTTCCTTTAGAAAATCTTTTTCTCTCACTTATAGGTGGAACCTACCATTATAAAATCTAGGGGATTAATTAATATATAGAAAAACCTTTTGTGTCACTGACAAGAGAGGCCAGGGTCAAGGTGGACCTAGTCAACCTGATCGGTCAAAGGCCCAGGGCCCACAACTCAGTATCACAGAATTTTGTTAGTGTAGATTAATTATTTTAAGTCGGGAAGGACCCACATGTCACTGTCACATAAACTTAACCATGTTTTAATAACAATTTCTTAATTGCCTGGGCCCAAATGTCACAAAGAGAGGTTAAGGGAGTCATTAAGTTAATAGTCTTCATTAGTTCTTAATGGAGGGAATTAAGAAGTGGGCCCACATGCCAGAGACTTGGGGGATCCCATATTTTTACTACGTTGACACTCCTATAGAAAATTACAAATTTTAATTTCATAAATCAAATCTTGATATTTTTATTTACTAACTAGCAAAGTGCCCTGCATTAACAGGAAAACTACCGGTTTGGGGTCGTGGCACCTTGCATGTGTGTATGGCTAGCTATCGCGTCACACTTGTTTCATCTTGCTGAATTTACTCCATACTATATGGCGAAACACTGATATCATGGAAATAGAATCGGATGCAATATCATAACGAAAACAAAATAGGACTTGTCGTGTCGAAGTGGAAACATAATAGGACTTCTAAATTCGTAAATGATAATACTAACCAGAAGATAACCATTGACCTACCTCGATGATGATGCATCAACCTTGGAAAGAGCCAAGTCATCTCATCTGTATTTTAATCGGACCAGGATTACATTGTAGCTGGAGGTAGTTATTCTTCTATACGCATGGGATGACAATATGCTAATCAAATGTTTAGTTACTTGACTAAAGTACCAGCATCATTAGTTTTATTATTTCCAATATCATGAGTGATTACCATAATGCAGCTATGACTTATCTGTTTCCACAGAACTGAGTACAACATCAGGAAGTAAAATATCGATAAGTGAAACATGCATGGCATTGCTCCATCAACAGTGCATGAAAGTAGATTGAGACAGAAATCAACTAATACCATTCTCAAGGCTTCTCGAGTTCTCTGAAGCAGCAAAATAGATTCTGCATATCGATCAGCCCTCATCTGCAATTCTGCATCCTTGATCCATTATTCCTTTGTCACCATTCCCACACTCCTCTCAGGAGCACCAGCATCATCATGAGAATCAGAATCAGAATCAACACTCCCCTGTTCTAATCTCCCCACCACACTCATAATCCCATTCTCCTGTAGTAATCTCCGGTCATCGATCACACCTCCTCGGGAGAATGAAAGCTGCAATAGCTAGAAGGAAGTAAAGCCACTTAACAGCAGTAGGATTGTAATTGTTAAGAGAAGTATAACACTAAATGTTTGCTTATCTATTCGTAACTTTTTGTTTAGCCACAACAGGTGTACCGGTCATAGTGGTATTTACATGCAGTATAGTTATTTGATTATCAACATTATGTGCCATACCTCTAGAGGTTGTTTCACCACCCTGAGAATCATCATCTTGTTGGCAGGGTGAGTACTTCCTTATTTAGCCGATTTAGCAATTAATCCGTCTGCTGCCCATCATGCATGGTTATAGATAAAATTTGGACATTAACAGAAGAAAAATAAAAAATGAAGCACAAAAACAGGCACAGAGAAATCCAATTTGTTCCCATTATCCTGCTTTTGTGCGAGAACGCTAATGAGTTTAATAACCCAATTTGTTTCAATTCAGGAGAACAATTCAGTTGTGCGGAGATTTTGAGGTTTAACAGCAAATTTTCCAAAAATGAATGTGTTAGGATGCCATGTTATACATTTTGGAAGTTTTTACCACAAAAGTTAACCATTTGATAGCATTTATATGTATACTAGTTGGGTGCCCATGCGTTGCAATGGGAGAAAAAAATGCATTAATTTCAAATTACACCAGGTAAAATAATGTTAAATAATCGATGTTATTGTAATGAAAACCTTAATATAACACAATAATTCTGCTCTAATGCTAATACCAATACTTGACTTTAGAGAACATGAACTGAAATTCAAAGCAACAACAGACAGGAACATCAACTCATTCGGTTCTAACTTGTAACAAAAACTTTAGAGAAGGATCATTTGTAATGACCCGAGGCCATGACGAGATAATGGGTGTGCCGAAAAATCATTGGTTGCGCTGAAAGAACTTCTCTTCCTGTAAACCGAAAAATCATTTGTTGCGCTGAAAGAGCTTCTCTTCCTACAAACAGTAGGACAATAGCATAATTAAATATATTTTTAGTCTTTATTAGCTCACTAATGGGTGGACTAATATATTACAAGGTGATTCTCTACTTGGTGAAATAATATCATTGTATATGCTTGACCCATGAGAGTAATTAAAATAGAAGGCACCTTAACACTTACCAGATTTATATGGGAGCATGGGAAAACAATACAGCAGTGACCTAAATATTTCGTTAGGGGCATAACACATCAACAGTAGTGGATGATATTTACGGAAATCAAGCTGCACGTATTACAACTTTATACACTACAATGCATACTGCTGAGCAAATGTCCTGCAAGCAGCTTAATAATATATCCAACTAAACTTAATAATGCAGGATACAGACTCAGTAAAGTAGATTAAAAGGTCAGATTAGGAGCGTATTAATTACTCGAGAAATCCAGCAAGTTACATTTAAAGGTATGCTTTTCACTTAATTTTTTACATGCAGTACCTATGTTGAAAAGAGAAACCTCCTGCCACTTAGCAAACAAAAAATTGACTATGCCATAGTATTTTAACATTAATTGGCCGTAACCCACAGAAATAGCAAACCCGCACTACTAATAATGTTACTTACCTTTCCACAGTACGAGGGAAGCTTGTCTTCATGCCCATGATATTGCAAGTATGTGACAAAATCCAACCACATGACAAATATATGCACGAGGGTCCACCAAATGTGAACATACACATTATCCTGCACTCCCACCAATATTCGATCATCATCAGAAGTGCTTCAGTGCTCCCCAAAAAAAAGCCTGCACGAACATTAAAGCCCATCAATGGTTGAGATTCAAAGTGGATTAACAGTGTAATCGTCATTAGCGAGGGGCATTTTGGTCCATGGAAATTGAGCCCGTATCCAGCCCAACCCAACTCACTTGAAGCCTTGCCGCATCACGTCATCGGGTGAGCATGGCCACGACCGCGACGGCGATTTCTCCTCGAGCAGCGTCGCTGGTTTCCTCCGCCGCACACGTGCTGCTCAGTTCCTCCGCCTCGCTTCCCCTCCTTCCCCTCGCCTCCCGCCTGCCCACCCCGCCGCTCTCTTCCTCCGCCTTGCCACACAACCACCCTGCCCCGGCGCCCTCTTCCTCCGCCTCACGGCAGCCCCCTTCCTCCACCAGCCTGACCGAGTGCACTGGCGAAGCAGCCACCTTCACAGTTATTGAGCTTTGGTTATGATTTCATAGTTAAATGGTTTAAGGTACTGCCTTAATATGTTTCTGAATTAAACAGGTACTAAATCCATTGAAATATTCAACTCTAGATGGTTTCTTAGCTGATAACATTGGATTGCAGCCATACTGAAACAATGCTGTGAATAATCATTAATCAACCAGTCAGATGTCTTTAAAAAGCTCTTTCCTATTTGTATACATGATATGATCAGGCTCTATCTTTTGTTTAACCTTTGGTGACAGTGACAAAAAAATCTTAGTTTATTTTATCCTTGTTATATTACCTGCATTTTTTTCTTATTTGAAATTTGGCAGCAACATAAGTTAGACATGGTGAGTGATATGCCCAAAAGGAAGACAAAAAAAGCTTGTAGTTAATTGCACAAAAAAAGTTTATCTACAATGAAAATATACATCACAGGAAAAAATATTAAGTTCCAAACGACCATGAAATCTTATATTACTTATAACAGAAACACTCGCGATAATTTATGTCTCAGAGGCATCCATATTATTAACCATGAACACACTTATTTCAGATAAACCTTAGTAGTAAATAAGAGAACTGAAAACCACTAATTCAGATGTTGTCTAGTGCCATAGGAAAAGCAAAGAGATCACTTTACATATTCTCTAGCACCATAGGAAAAGAATTAAGATGTTACATAACTTGTGTCCACCCTGGGCACATGCAAAAAAAGTATTTCACTTACTGGACGCTTTGGAACAAGGTTAAGCTTTCCAAGAACTCCACTGGTGGCTGCACAAAGAAAATCTACTTTACGCATCTGATGTTCTAAACAAACATATTGTCCATTGCTCAAAAAAAAATTTCAAAGTATCAGAAGATCCATGTTACAGCAATACCGAGGGAATTTTAACATTATAGATTTAGAGGAATCTAACCTGAAAAAAGCAAGAAATAATATGCCATTGCCTATGCATTGCATTACAGTGATGCAGATAAGTTAATCCATCAAGAATCTGCCTTGTATTGATTGAACTGGGGGTTGTGCAGGCCTATGTTTTGAGATACATTAAGCTAATAATTTATGAACCTGAGGCATAAATAATTATGAACTTAATAGAGTCTGAAACTTGCACGTGTATTGCTTCTGAACATGGGCATGCAATTATACTGCAGTGCATCTATCACTTAGTGCAATTATAGCATTCCATATTTAGTCCTAATTTAAGAATGCTAATGAAACATACACCATGAGATGGCACAATCCCGTACATGAATATAGTCATGGAAGGAAAATACTGAATTTGTTGAGTATGGCAGAGGATGGGCTGAACAAGCACAACCAGTCTGATAACAAAAGCAAAGCAACTCGATAATTAATTATCATCTCAATTAAGTTTAATCAGTACAAGATAGCAGGGAAGTGAATAACCTGAAGAATATTGAATCGGCTTCTGTCACGACGACTTCAATCAAGTAGGACTTGCCCGTCCCCGGCGGCCCATACAGAAGGAACTTTCTCCACGGCCTCCGCTTGTATGCAAGACTCATTGTTTTATCATTAGTCATATAAAAGGCTAAAATAGTTTATCCCTCCAAAAAGTGCTCATCGTGCATATTATTGTGCATGAGAATTCTGACTATTGGCACACCTGACTGGTGACAAACTTAATTTGACTGATGGCTTCTGCATTTTCTCCACAAGTGCAATGGAGACGAACGTTCATAAATGTGGAATATTATTATATTTCAAATGTACACAATCATGATGAAATAATGCTCATAAAAGGTTGATCTATCTTTTTAGGTTGATCTATTTTAAGTGAAAATCTATTTTTTAAGGTTGATCTATGTCAGTTCATCTATTTCTTAAAATGACAAATCTATACTTGATGACAGAGTAATAGTATTAATAGGTGATTTTACCACACAAGTCCAATTAGCATGTAATATATCATTTAGGCTATGAAAAAGATGAAAAACTAATGAGACTGGAAGCATTCTAAACCTGAAAGAACAACATGACAAATAAATCAACATATGATGGAAATACAGAGGATACATCTAGTAGTAAACAACTACTCCAAGCAAGATGACATCTATAATCTGCAAGGTAAAGGTCAACATATTATCCTCAAGTGGTCATGTCACAGAATTCAATGCAAAAAATAGAGTTCTAATGCTGAAAAAATTGAACCCATACATGATAAGTTCACAAAAAGATCTCTAGATAAATAAAAATTTGCCAAGCATTTGAGAAACGAAGTTACGTTAACGGGCCACCACCAACACCTCGGCAAGTTCACAATGGGCTCAGCCACTTAGAACTAATGATCCAAAATAATCAAAATTAAAATTTTAAATTTTAGAATATAATTTTTATTTAGATTCATATCTCTGTAGCCGGTAACCGGTCTTAGCGCCACCATGGGCTCGGTTGCCATTGGGCAATTTGGGCCCTGCCTATAACACAAGTGAAAGCCCATACAATGTTTGGAAATTGCTGGCAAGGACTGGATAAAGCCACCAAATGTCCCTCTAATATAATGACTAAGGGAGTGTTTGAAGGTGAGGGAAAAGGAAGAAGAAGAAGATCATGCAAAACGAGGTGAGCCATTAGCGTATGATTAATTGGGTTTTAATTATTACAAACTTGAAAAATGGATTTATTTGATTTTTAGAGTAACTTTTATATAAAAACTTTTTTGCAAAAAACACACCATTTAGCAATTCAAGAAGCATGCTCATGGAAAACGAGGGAATTTTCTCCCCCTTCCCTCACCTTCGAACGCTGCCTAAATTAGGTGGCTGAGTCGATGCATTTTCTATTTTGATGTGAAGGTTGCACCAAGTTATTTTTTTTTTTGCATAAACACCATTCTTTTTGCTTTCCTGGGGTGGTTTACATCTTTTCTTTTCGGGTTAGCAGTAAATGGCAGCTAGCAGCCCTTAACCCACCAAGATGGAGTCCTATTGGTTAAGCAAAATTAGTGGTAGAATAATTAGCTCCATCTATATACATTGGTGCTCTGTAATGGAGTAGAAAGTAGAGATCGGAATTGCATTTGATTTAAGGCATTATTTTAAAATTCAAATCAAATGGCATTATGCCATTAGCTTCATCAATTAGCAGCAGTTTCTCAAATATGTCTGCCAATGACCATTCTGACAGGTTTAATGTAAAGGAGTAAATACGACCATCCATTCTAATAGATCAGTTGACATGAGCAACGGTGAACCTAAAGCCGGGTTTGGAGAAATGATATACTTGCAGTGATATACTTGCAGTGAGCTAATCATACTTGATTAGTAATTAAGAAGCCAGAAATAAGCGGTAGCAAGAAATGGCTATGAGTAGCATGAACCCTGAGGCGGTGGTCGCCACCGACGAACTTGACGCTGAGGATGTGCTCCCCTGTGAAGCCTCTGCATAAACGTGATTACATGAATTTACCATCATCTTCATTAGACTGGCATTGTTCTCTAGGAAAATAAGGGACTCAAAGGTGCTCATCTATAGGGAGGTATGGCTATATCTGCTGGGCACGAGACATGATAACGGCCAAAGAAAATAATATTTGGTTTAATCAACTTAAGTATTTTGTCTCAGCATACTTGCCTTCCATTGTTTTTGGGGAAAAACAAGGGACCTTTTCATGGTCCATTATCTGGATATGACAATGCAAGAAGTAACCATCTAATAGAAGAGGGAACAGTCAGTCATGTACATGAATAATTTTGTATGGTATTAATAAAGCATGGGTGCAACAAAAAAATATCAATTGTTTAGAAAGGCATTATTTTTTTTTTACATAGCTACGCTATCAACCTGATACGTTCTGACCATTAAATTTTGTACAAGGCAATGTAGACATTTCATCGAATAGCTACACAGTGCATCGTTTAAACCATCAACAGCCATTTAGATCAAAAATTGTCTTACATCATTTAAACCATCGAACAGCTAGGCAATGTACCATCATTTAAAACTGGAGGTAGAAAGCCAAATATAATAACACACAATGTTGGAGCCCGGGTACCCGTCCGTGCCCGGGTGCCTTGCCCCGGGTACTCGCGTGCGTGCCCGGGTACTTCACCCGGGGACCGCGTTCGTGCCCGGGTACTTCACCCGGGGACCGACCTCGCCCCGGGTACTCTCGTCCGGGAACCCGACCACGCCTGGATCGGCTCCCGTGCCCGGCACCTTGCGTCCAGGATCTCACCTTAGCGCCTGCGGTGAGCCTGCGACTTCACCCGAAAGCAAACACACACAAGAACACGAGAGTTTGGTGCTGCCCAAAATCGCACAGCATTTTCTGTTCCTTCATACTCCTTTTATAGCGAATTTACAAAGGGTACAGCGTCTGCACGTCGCGCCCACGACGCGTCCGTCTACGGACGTGACGTAGCCCACGAACCGTCGTACAGGCGTATGCGAGCCGCACGTCGCTACGGCCACGACGCGTCCGCCCACGTCCGTGACGTCGTCCACGACGCGAGACACTCTCTCTACGCTATCAGAAAGGCGAGACACAAGAAAAAAGGACGAGGAACTCAGGATTACAATGCTTACACACAAAGCTAGTGTGTACCTTGCATGTGAAAAAATAGTGTAATTAATATTATCTTTTTGAACTTGAGGCTGAAGGATGGCCGCAATAACACGACTTGGGCACTTGGCTGCAACCCAGGTCCCACATCCTTCAGATTTCAGGTGGCTTTGTTCAGGTGTAGCATGGGTGTCCTTCCAATCAGCAGGGATAACAAATCAAACCAACTACTAACCGATCTTGAGAGCGAGAAAGATGTTGGCAAACCAATCTTGAGATGGAGCAAGATGCATGGTGACAGAATGGCTGACCTTCCACTTCGCCGCAGCCTTGCTCGACGGTGATTTGTCCATGTAGCAGAGGAAGGAGATCGTCTGGCGCAGCATCGCAACGGGCGAGGAAGCTGTAGGGTGGCGAAGAGGGCAACGGCGAAACCCTAGGCCCCTCTCCTGCCATCGCCATCACTGGACATGTACTCCGTCCCCTTACACATTGCAGAGATCTGCCGGCAGCAAACCACCTCGCTGTCACTCCCCTCGAGGCTTCTTGCGGCAACGGGGTAAGGATCTGTGACCATGGCGTTGGAGCAGGATGCGGCCCTGGCGGTAGAGGGGCCCGGGACAACATCCTCAGTGATAGAGCAACCAGATCCAATCGGCCCCCATGGCGTCGTCCCCGGCAGTGGAAGTGATCGCGGGTGTGCAAGAACGTCGAGCGCTAGTGAGGTCGCGGTCGTGTGAGATACGCGGTGGCGGAAGCGGAGGAGGTGGTGGCGGAAGCGACGGCGGAGGAGGCGACGACTGGGACGGGAGACGGCGGCGGGCGGCGACGGCCGGGACGGGAGAGGGCGACGGGTGGCGGCTAAGACGGGAGAGGGCGGCGGGCGGCGGCGGCTGAGGAGGAGCGAGGAGATAGAGGAGAGGTAGGCGGGCGTAGCGAGGAGATGAGGGGGGACGGGAGTCGGGAGTGGGGGATGCGCGATGCGCGAGCCGATCCACCATGCGCGAGCCGATCCAGTCCGTTCGATATCAACGGTTAGTATTGAACATGTCCGCTAGGTAGGATTTCTTTTTAAGTATTTTAAGTAGTATAGATATAGATTGGGAAATTTTTTAATTTTTCTATTTTTAAAAAGTATATTTATAAAAGTATATTTTTTTTTTGAAATTTTACAAAAATATACTCTCAACGCTCTCTGGGAGGGTGTTTTGAATGACGTGGCAGACGGTCGTTGGCGACCGCCCTGTGATTTTGCAGATGGCACCCTCGCCGCCCTTTAGAAGAGTGGCGAGGGGGCTGCTTGCAAAATATCCGACCTGCGGGCGGCCCCTTTGCCGCCCTCCTAAAGGGCGGTTTTTTTGCTAACTAGGGGGCCGCCGGTCAGTCAATTTTGCAGGCGGCCCTCTTGCCGCTCTCTGGGAGGCAGTTTTTGCCTGGCTAGGGAGCAGGCGGCCCCTGGCCGCTGAGGCAAGGTGCCACCTCCAAAAGTGTTAAAAATTGTTCTGTAGGAGAGCGATTTTTTGCTGGCTCAGTATAAAATCTCCTCACAGCCTCCAAAAAATTCATAAAATTCCTAAAAATAATAGAAAAAAAGAAGAGAGAGCTGAGAGGAAAGACGAACGAAAGCGGCGAAGCCCTGCCGGTTTGCGGATTCGTCTGCAGGTAAAGTCTATTGTCCCTTTACAATTTCTATTTGTATTCAGGAATTGATATAGTATTGTACTAGTTACGTGTATCATACTATATAAAAATAAGTTGTTACACTCGTAGATCTGTAGTTATTTAGTCAACCTATTAGGCGACATAATTTTTGTAGAGATGGTAGTTATAAAATATCGATTACACGGTATTAGATGTAAGAATGTTGGTAACTAGTTTAACTCTATTTTTCCATTAACAGAGATGTCAAATAAGATGGTATTTCAGTTATTTCACAGGCAAGGGAATATTAGGTATGATCCACAGGGTGTAGATCTATCGGAGTTCAGTTCAACGACTAAGGGCATTGATAGGCCAGCTAAGAGAAGTTTCAGGTCAGTGTATAACTGGTTGATGTGAGGCTTCCGAGTCGACCCCCAGATCAACGCAATAACCGTGTATGTTGTAGTCAATCATGCAGTCGAAGGTTTTTTTGGGAACTGATGCCGGTGGATTGCACTGCCACTTGGAGACGATATGTGGAGAATACATTCCAATGTGGTTAGCCACTTGACATACTTGTGTCGGTGTACGAGAAGGATAACACCGTTGCAATAGCCGTACAAGATGATGAGGATCCAAGTGCGACGGAAGATAATGCCGAAATAATGGAGGAAAATAAATGAGTGAATGAAGAAGACAGATAACCAACAGGTGCGGCAGACGAGGGAGAGTTAATCGACACCATCGTTGAGGATATGAATAGAGAAGATGCTGATAACGAGCATGCAGGGGATGATGAATCGTCCGATGAGGACAATACAATGCCTGCAGAATAGACCAATGAGGACTTCTCCAAGCTTGTTATCTCCGAGTGACATCATGTGCCATGGAAGTACAAAGAGAACAAGATTATCCAAGGGGCTAAGTATGCATACATAGAGGATTTGAAGGAGACAATAAAATAATCGGCAGTGTCACTTTAGAAGGAGTTTTGGGTCGTGAAGTCAAGCAAGTCGGTGTATGAAGTGAAGTACGTGAAGGATGGGTGTCCATGGCGGGTACACGCGTTCAAGGGTAAATGAAAGGATTATTGGCAAGTTTCAATCGTGACCGAGCATTCATATCACTTAAAAGGGGTCGAGAAATACCATAAAAACATGACATCTGCATTTGTTGCAATAGAGATGTACTCCCACATTGTGAACAACCTGGGGTACAAACCAAGGTCAATCGTTAAACATATTGATGAGAAATTCAAATGCACAATTAGCTATGCGAAAGCTTGGAGGGCGAAACAGAAGGTTCTGGAGATGAGGTTTGGCATATTTGAAGCATCGTATGATAATTTGACTCGTCTTTTAACCTGCATTCTTCAGAGTAATTCGGAGACCTACTACGACCTGAAAGCTTTCCCATCAATTGACCATGGTAACCAAAGTGTGTTGCAACGGGTATTCTTTGCGTTAGGTGCTTGCATTCAGGCATTTGTGCATTGTCATCCCATCCTCTGCATTGATGTGACATTCCTGACCGGAAAGTACAGAGGACAGATATTGACAACAATTGGAGTTAACAGGAACAACCAAGTTCTACCGGTGGTTTTTGCTTTTATTGAGAGCGAGAACACTGATAGTTGGTACTGATCTAGAACGGTTTAAGTATGCAGTTGTACGGATGAGGCCAACGTATGCCTAATACATGACCGTCACGCCGGCTTGCTGCGGGCAATTGAGGAATTGAGGGATGGATGTGCTGATAAGGGGTACCCACCAAGGTGGTCCGATGTTCGAAGTAGATGGTGTATGTGTTGACGCCGAAAACCGCCGGGGGCCGACGACCTAGTTCGGCGCCTGAAGACACGCGAAGGCCTGGGAGATCTGCTTAACTCCAGTGCAGGTCCTAAAATATTGAGGTTCATAGGCGTGCCAGTCAATTTGACTCTGCAATTAACAAGGAGATAGAAAATATTAGATCGGTGAGCCAATCGGCTTTAAGCCGATTTGGACTCGTTTTATCGGCCGATGGCCGATTTAGGCTAGAGCACTTATACACCGACCTGAGATCGATGATGGCATGAACAGTAACTGATAATGATAAGATAACAAACCAGCCGATTGCCAAGAGAATACATCGGCCATAAACTGATGATAAAATAAATAAACAGGAAGCATAAATAGATTGGCTTATTGCAATAATAAATAGTAGCATTGCATCTAAAGTACTGCCCGCACTCGTGCCCGTGCCCGGGACCTCGTTCGTGCCCGCGCCCGGGATCTCGCTCGTGCCCGGGTCCTTACCTGTACCCGTGCCTAGGTCCTTACCTGTACCTGTGCCCGGGTCTTCGCTCATGTCCGAGGAGGCAAAGTAAACTAAT
This sequence comes from Oryza meyeriana var. granulata, assembly GCA_003991445.1. Classification (NCBI taxonomy): domain Eukaryota; kingdom Viridiplantae; phylum Streptophyta; class Magnoliopsida; order Poales; family Poaceae; genus Oryza; species Oryza meyeriana. The sequence goes on along the minus strand of RYFJ01003067.1, from coordinate 14,294 downwards.
TGGCTAGCCTTTAGCCGATCGTGACAATAAAACAGATGTATATAGCAAGCAAGCAGTATGATCGGCTGTATCTAACAAAAGATAACTTATCGGCTAAGCATTCCGATAAAACATAGCATATACATCCATCGGCTTATTAAGAGTAAAGTTATTACTTCCAGTCTAGTAGATCGGACCCAACCGTTGCAGCACAGACTGAAGGTGATAACAGAACCTCGATGAGCCGATAGATCTAATGCGATCGTGATGTAAAAATATGATAACTTATCGGCTATACATCCCGATAAGACGCTTGCATAAAAAACATCAACCTAGCAGGAACGATTTATCGCTAACAGTTTAGTAGGTCGGACCCAACCGATGCAGCACAAACTGGTGATAAACCGTGCCTAGTAAGCCGATAAGACCTATGCACGCGTGATGTGATATACCTAATCGGCCTAAGAGATCAAACCTAACTGATGCAGCCGTAGACAAAACAGGTATATCGTGGTAAGCCGACTACCGTAAACCGACTAGAATATAAGACCAAACCGAGGAAGTCCTAGCCGATGCGGTAGCCGGGGTGACGAGACTTACCCTCTCGCAGGAGGTCGAACTTAACCGATGCAGCCCGGCTCGAGAAGCAAGATCCCATCGAAAGGGTGGCGATGTGCCGAATTTGATTGATCAGATGTAGATTGATTTACAAAGCACCCGGGCATACGTATTTATACCCCGAGTTGACACGAGTCCTTATTGGACACGACACAAGATTTCCTAATTACAGAAGGAAACACTAACAGGACCCGATCGGACACGAGATCAGGTTTCCTAAAGATAAAAACTAATATTGCCTAAATGGTAGACACGGAAAATAACTGCTATACTGTGGCCTTCACGATCCTTCCTTAAACTCGGTCTCTTCCGGCCCAGTTTTAACCGGTCATCTGTGATTTTCCTCTCAACCGAATCTGATAAGGGCCGCACCAAATTTTGGCGTTAACACATGCCCCCCAATTTCGGAGTTTTCTATAAAATTTCAAAATTTCCTTATCTGGGCTTTTAGATTCCTTCACACCGAGGCGGCCTAAGGTAGCCTACTTCCCATAAATGTTTGAAATAGTGCCAACGGCCTCGATTCCCGCCCGGTCATCATGCCTCTATAAACCGCTTCGTCTTCTAGCCTTTTTTACGCTTTCACATCACCAGAGCACTACCGCTTCATCTTCCGAGACCTCAATTAGCTCCGGCGAACTCAGACGAACTATCGCAGCTTTCTTCTTCGACCGCCGATTCCTGTTCATCTCCTCCGTGTACAATGGCGTCAGCATCTGCAGTTCCTGAGGTAACCTTTTTAACCGATTATTTTTCCCAGCTTCGTAGTCTAGATGAACCCAATCTGCCATGTTCTTCACCTGTTCTTCGTTGTGTTCTTATTTACTGTAGAACCTTAGAAACCAAATCCTGATCCCGGCCGCCGACTACCCAAATTATTTCTATCACGGCCCGATGGGTAGCGAAGACCCCACAGACTTTATTAGTGCCGAGACCTAGCGCATCCCCTTCAAGAATTCCGCCATGTTAGTCAGCGATTGGGTCAATAGCTTCAGATCATGGCCGAGCAAGCTCCCCGGGTGGAGAGACTGGTATATCAGGGTATCGGCCGCAAAGAGAACCCTCTGGGATGAATCACACATCGGCCACTGCATCAACCTTTCTCTAGCCGAGATGGAGAAGAATGAACCTCTGCTTGCATCGGCTTCATATTTCTGGTCCGATGCCCTCAACGCCTTCATGTTCGGACACGGGCCGATGATCCCCACCTTGATGAATGTCACTATGCGCACCTGCCTTGACACGACAAGTTACGTTAACCCCTTCAGGCTCCGATTCAAGCCCGCTCATCGGCTTCAGACGAAGAACATCGGCGGCTGGTCCAAGTACATATCACTCCATAACAAGGGAACTGGACCGGTCGACGATCGGGAACACGTCGCTTTCTTGAACTTATGGCTAGAACGGTTTGTCTTTGGTGGCTCAACCCTCGGTCCGACGACCAATATGCAATGCTTAGCAGAATGTTTGGCCGATCGGAAACAGGTCCCCTTGGGGCAATATCTCCTTGGAGCCACTTATCAACTGCTGCATCTGGTGGCAGTCAAACTATCGGCCGGCCAGCCCATCGGCCATATTGGGGGTCCTTGGTGGTTTGTGCAGTTATGGCTCAACGTTTATACCTCCAAGGCCTTCTCTGGGACTTCTTTCCCTGATCAATCTTTTCCAGCTGATTGTACAGAAGACTAGGAACCCACCTACCGCCGATGCATCTCTATGGGCGAAGCTGCATCGGCCTTCCCCGGTGGCAAGATGACGCCTATTGGACTCAGTCAGTGGTTCAAGGGCTTTTACTATGGCTTCACCAGGGAGGCCACTCTTTGGTTTGCGTATGACGATGCGTCATCATTTGAGATGCCTTCTAACTTCAACCCGCTTGATGCTCTTGAAAATGATGAGTCAAAGGCCATATTTTTATCGGCCATTACCCCTTGTCTGCTGCCGACTGGCTTTTCTCTGGGCCGATCACAACCTTCGTATGAATTCTATCATCCATCGGTCTGCTCCCGCCAACTCAGTCTCGGACAACTTCCCATCGGCTTATTCTTCATCGACAAACTTCAAGCCCGGGGCAACGTCAACAATGCCCTAGAATATGATCGGATGCGGATTTTAACAGAATCCCTTCCGCTGGGCACCGCCACCGATGTGGAAGTATGCACGGCCAATACAAAGTTGTTTGCCCGATGGTGGTCAGAATGGAGGAGACATCTATTTAACTTGGCGGCCATCCACTACTGTTCTCGCCTCAACGCCGACTACATCGAATCCGATGAAGAGGTAATACCCATAAGCCTTAATCACCATCTCCAATCATCTCTCATACTCTTAATTTTGCAGGCTGCCAACGTCGAGCCACCAACGACAAGCACTAGTGGCTGGCCGATCTTGTATCAACCCTCATCGGCCACTCCGAACCTAGGGCACGGTGCTCCCTTTCCATCGGCTCTCCTCCAGGCGCCCCGACCGACTGGGCAAAAACGCAAGAAGCTGGCGCACCGCCCTTCTCCCAAGAAGCAGAAAACCAGCGCCGATGTCGCAGTCACGGCGCTACCTGCTACCCAAACAACATCGGCCCCTTCACCTCTACGGGTATGTACTTTATTTTGACATTGTTATTTCGCTTCCCATCTGTTCATCATTGATCTTATTTTCAGCTCGAGTCATCGGCTCCTGAACCGCAACCTTCTGCTGATGTTCCTCCAAGCATCGAGCTGATGATTTCTCCAGCCGATCCAATTTCAGCACCCAGTCCCCAAACTGCTGTTGAAACTGCTCTTACTACATCGCCTGACATCGGCCGTTCCGAAGAACAACCTACTCACCCATTTGAGGCCGATGCCGCTCAAACTGCCGATGCCCTGCCTCAGGTAATCTCTTTATATCCATACTTCATCTTTAATTTCGCACTAATTCTTTTACCGATACCAATTTGCAGTCCTTAGCCGATCTGTTCTCTTTTGACATCGGCAAGTACTTAGAGACAGAAGAAGCAACAGCCACCAGCGCGGTAACTAAACCATCCTTTTCAGCCGATGTGCGTGAGTGCTTGACGAACATTATCAATCGGCTGGAAAACCCGATCGACGCCCTAGTAGAAAACTGCGGGCCGATCCGGGCAAGACTTGCATATATTGAAAATCATTTGCCCGAAGAGCTTGTCGACGCGTTAACCCCTGCAGCATATCTGGAATCTCACAGATTCCGACTCATCAAGCTCAGACAGCGCATAACCGATCGTGCTGACCAACAGTAGGCAACCCAAGATATCCAAGTTGATCGGCTGTCAGCTCAAACAGAGAAGAAAAAGCTTGATGACATGGCAACTGCCCCTCAAGAGCTACAATCCAAATTGGATCAACTAAAGAAAAAGGAGGCTGATTTGCTGGCAGAACTTGAAAAAACCTGCAAAGATCTTGAAACAACAGAAGCCCAGCTCATCGGCCTGCCACAAGTTATACAAGATCAAGAGGCTAAGGTTGCAGCAGCAGTGCGTCAAGTCGTTCATCGGCGCAAAAACTTGAAGACTATCCCGGGCTCCGATGAAGACGATGTTTGTGCCATTAATGAGATTGACTAGATCCGCCTGCGTGCGATCGAAACAATCCGAAAATTTTTGTAAATCTTAACACTGATGATCCTTTGAAACATGCCGATCAACCTTATGCTATAATATAATCCGATCGGCTCTGTTGCTTATTCCTTTCAATCTTGATGATATTTTTATTTTGTTTGATCTAAAGGCGATATCAATTGATATCGGCTATCTTTAGGCGATGTAACGACATCGGCTTTCATTCTGAATAAATCGGCTGCATCTAACCGATTCAAGAGTTGATCCAAACGCTAGGATAATCTTTCTTAAGATATTTCCCGTTGAGTGCTTTAGCAAACTCTGTCCCATCAAGATCTTCTAATATATATGCATTACTAAGCACACAACGATTAATCCGATAGGGCCCTTCCCAATTAGGTGACCACTTCCGAATCTACTATCTCTGGACCCGATCGGCAAAATCAACTTCCATACAAGATCTCCCTTAGCAAACGACTTACTCATCACCTTTTTGTTATAATGCCTAACTACTCTAGCTTTATTCTCCTTGATCCTTTCCAATGCCCTTAACCGATTCTGAGCCAAATCCTCAAGTTCATCTGTCATCAAGTTATAATAATCATCGGCTGTTAACTGATTCTGCAAAGAAATCCTCCTAGAGCCGATGTTAGTTTCCCAAGGCAAAACTGCTTCATGTCCATATACTAATTGATAAGGTGGCACCCGAGTAGACCCGTGACATGCCATCCGATAGGCCCATAACGAATCGGCTAACGTAGTATGCCATCTCCGCGGCTGTTCATCAATCTTTCGCTTAATTAACTTAATCAAACTCTTATTAGAAGCTTCTGCCTGTCCATTAGCCTGAGCATAATAAGGTGACGAATTTAACAACTTAATCCCCATACTGGCAGCAAACTGCTGAAACTCATCGGACACAAAAATAGATCCCTGATCAGTAGTTATCGTCTGAGGAATTCCAAACCGATAAATTATGTGCTCCTTTACAAACTCAATCGCCTCCTTGGACGTCACTTTCTTCAAAGGAATTGCTTCAACCCACTTTGTAAAATAGTCTGTTGCTGCCAATATGAATTTATGTCCCTTACATGATGGAGGATAAACCTGGCCGATCATATCAATTTCCCATCCTCTGAACAGCCACGGTTTGATGATAGGATTCATAGCCGATGCTGGTGCTCGCTGTATATTTCCAAATTTCTGACAATCTTGACATCCTTTATAATATTTGAAGCAATCTTCCAACATTGTCGGCCAAAAATACCCTATTCTTCTCAATACCCACTTCATCTTATGAGCCGATTGATGAGTTCCACATACGCCTTCATGCACTTTGCACATAACCACTTTGGCTTCTTCCAGATTCAGGCATTTCAGCAAAACCCCTTCAAAAGTCCAATAATATAGCCCTCCATCAAGCATCACATACTTAGTAGCCTTGTACCGAAGCCTCCTAGAAACCGATTGTGACGGATCTTGTAAATAACCGATTATCTCCTGTCTCCAATCATCGGCTTTATCCTGAATATCACTATCGGCTATTTCAACTTCGATCTGTCTATTCAACCGATAACCAGACGCAACTTGTGCAAGACCATTGGCTTCTAAATTTTGCTCTCTAGGAATATGATCCAACGACACCATCTTGAAATCCCTCAATAAATCTATACATTCCTCATAATACGATCTCAAAATATCATCCTTGCACTCATACTCCCTAGACAACTGGTTGATTACCAATAAAGAATCACCAACAATCTCTATGATATCGGCTCCGATCTCTTTTAAGAGTTGCAGTCCTTTCAGCACCGCCTCGTACTCTGCCTGATTATTGGTCCGATAGGGTTTAATTGTAAAAGCAAACTCAAAACTTGCCCCCCGAGGCGATACAATGACCAGTCCGATACCAGATCCATGTCTGCAAACTGATCCATCAAAAAACAAAGTCCAAGGGACCGGCTCCACATAATCTTGATGAACTCCTCTGTGTTGCACAATGAAATCGGCCACTGCTTGTCTCTTGATCGCCTTAGCCGATTCATACCTCAAGTCGAACTCTGTTAGAGTAAAAATCCACTTACCAACTCGCCCTTTTAACACTGGAGCCGACAACATGTATTTTATCACATCGGCCTTACAAACCACTGTACATTCAGCCGATAGGATATAATGCCTCAACTTCGTGCATGAAAAATATAAACAAAGGCATAATTTCTCCACCGCAGGGTACCTTGTTTCAGCATCCAAAAGCCTCCTGCTCAGATAGAACACAACTCGCTCTTTCTCTTCAAATTCCTGTATTAAAACAGATCCGATGGATTTCTCATCGGCCGATAGGTATAGCTTGAATGACACTCCTTTCTGCGATGGGATCAAGACAGGCGGGGAACTCAAGTAACTCTTAATTCCATCAAATGCCTTCTACTGCTCTGCCCCCCACACAAACTCCTGATCGGCTTTCAACTTCAACAATGGAGTAAAAGGCTCAATCCTTCCTGATAGATTCGATATAAATCTTCTTACAAAATTAATCTTGCCGATCAATGACTGCAGCTCTGTCTTGTTGATTGGTGGTTCTGTATTCTTGATGGCTCTAATGCTCTGTTGACTAACTTTAATTCCTCGCTTATGAACCATAAAACCCAAAAATTGTCCAGCCGATACACCAAAAGCGCATTTATTGGGATTCATCCTTAGTCCGTATTTCTTTGCCCTTTCCAACACTTTCCGCAAATCGGCTATATGACCTTCATCACTCTTGGACTTAACCACCACATCGTCGATGTAAATTTCCACTAACAAGCCGATGAGATCATGAAATATATAATTCATCGCCCTCTGATAAGTCGGCTTTCGCCTTGTTGTCTTTTTGTCGGGGCTCCTTCTTCTCGTCGAAGGCCTCAGCGACGGCTTCAACCGAGTCGGCGTATTTGTTGGCCATGTCGAAAAGAGCCCGGACAGTGGATGGTGGCTTCCGAGTGAACTTCGCGATGAGCGGGGCGTCTTTTACTCCCTTGCGGAAGGCGGCGATGACGACCTCGTCTTTGATACTTGGAATCTGATTGCGCTTCTCGGAAAACCTCTTGATGAATTCACGCAGAGACTCGTTCTTCTTTTGATGCAGCTGGTAAAGGTCGTGCTCGGAAGCCGGTCTCTCGTAGGTCCCCTGGAAGTTAGCGATGAACCGCTCCCTGAGTTGTCCCCAGGAACCGATCGACCGCCTTGGGAGGCCTGTCAACCATGTCCTTGCCGAGTCGGCTAATGCGACTGGGAGGTAGTTAGCCATGGCTCTGCTGTCGCCCCCAGCAGCTTGTACTGCTAGGACGTAAACGGTGAGCCAGGACTCTGGGTTGGTCTTGCCATCGTACTTTTTGATTCCGGTAGGCTTAAAGCCGACTGGCCAGCGGACGCCCTGTAACTCCCGAGTAAAGGCTGGAATGCCTTCGTTATCGTGAGGACTTGGGCTTCGGTTTTGGCGGTGTAGCCGTTCGTAGTGGAGACCGAAGCGCTCGTGTTCATCCTCCAGTCGGCGGCGTTCATCCTCTTCGCGCTCTTCGCGCCGGGCCCTTATGGTGTGGCGAAGATCGTGTTGTATTCGCATTCGGAGGTCTTGATTGGGTCGGTGGTCGTATTGGCGACGCCGCCGGTTGTCGTAGTTGGTATTGCCGAGCGTTGTTTGGCGGGACTCTTCGTGCTGCCGGGTGGAGCCGGCCGCCCGACATCGCGCTGATGCAGATGACTCCGCCGCTGGAGAGCCCGTCCGATGGGTCGGTATGTGAGTGTTGCCTGACTATTCTTGCTGCTGGCAGGCGGCAGCAGTAATCATCGCCTTGATCTTGGCGATAGTTGGTGTGGCCTGATGATCCGGCCCAAGCTGGAGCGTGTCCAGCAGAGTTGCGGTGGCCACGACGTTCTGTTATGGCGTGACGAAGACGTCGTGGTCGCCGACTTTGGTTTGGAGGATCTGCTGCTGGGCGGCTCGTCCAGCCTGTCGTAGCCCGTCATTGCGAGCTTGGCGGTTGGCCTCCTCTTGTTGTTGTAGTCGGCGCGCCTCCTCTTGCTGCTCCTCTTGCAGTCGGCGCACCTCGGAAGGTGGCGTTGAAGCCATGAAGATCTCGCGGGGGAGGAGGAAGCTTGCCAAGGTGGAGTCCGAGTTGGTGCTCGAACCACTATCCGACTTGGTGTCGGACTCCGAGTAGTTTATCGGAGTTAGGATGACTCCGACCTCTCTAGATCCAATCTGAAACGGTTCATGACCGTGTCCAAACTGAATCGCTGGAGGTCGGGTCTGCTGCGCGGGTTGTAGATGCACAGCGTCGCCGAATCCGTACGGGAGATTGACGATCTCCCCCCCTCTTGGCCTAACCCGCACTGGCTCAAGGCCTAGCGCGAGTCGGACGCCGAAGGAGAGAGTTGTCCCGATGTCCGGCGATGTGAGGGACTGTCGTAGTAGATCGTCGAAGGAGATGGCGACATCCCTGGGGCCGACTGGCGCAACGCCGGCTGGCTCCTCGGCTGGTGAGATCGGATCTACTTCAGCCAAGGAAAGATTGCCGAGTTGATCGGCGACGAAATCAAGACTCCCGAAGGTGATGGTGTCTCCATTGGAGAACTTGTAGCTCTTGACTCCGTTGATGGGATCCATCGAATCTGTTGATGAAGAATTCGTCGGGCCCCTACCTGGCGCGCCAACTGTCGATGCTTTGCACCGGCAATAATATTATGGGGCTACTCGGCGACCTGGAATTCGGTGGATTGCAGAGGAACACAAGAGAATTATACTGGTTCAGGCCCTCGATGTGAGGTAATACCCTACGTCCAGTTGAGGTGTTATTCCTCTGAGGTGGTTTTGCGATCAATGATCTTGCGTGCCCTCATGGGGCGCCCTGCCTCCCTTTATATACTAGGGGACAGGGGTACATGGTAAGGATCCCAGTCGGATACGACCAAGAGATTTCCTTCTTAGAGATAGAATCCTATCTGACTAAGGCTATGTTTCCTTATTATACAAGGCACAGCCTGCCGGGTGCTATCTTATCTCTAATTACATGGTCTGGCCCATCCTCTATCCGAGTGGCCCATGTGCTGGTAATGAGGTACCCGGGGCCCATGGCTCCCACAATTCCGCTAGGACACCATTGAGGATTTTGGATTTGTCGTTCCTCACGTACTCCCTCATCATTTTCTTCAAAAAACTGTTCATGGATTGGCCCCAACCGACTGTGTACCGATGCTCGTCCTCCAAGTGGCCGATCCTGCGAAAACCTTTCCCGCTGATTCTGTCGAGACCTCAGATTATTGCATTCCGGACAATCTTCAATTGATGGCAATCTCATCCCTTGATCCCAGCAGAATCGGAAGAACGGGCAGTCCCAATGCGGATTATACCTTTCTTCATACGACGAAGCCCGCTGTTCCTCGCGTCTTGAATATTTATCTATCAGCTGCGATGAAGTAATTCTAGTTCTATACTCTCGATGCCTTCCTTCATCGGCTTGACCTGACGATGACCCCGCGTAGACCATGTTCACGGGGAACGGGTGTCCGTCAATCTTCATTGGCTTCTTGTCCTCAAACTTGATCCTCCCCTGTTCGACAGCCGATTGAATTTGTTGCCGAAAAACCTTACACTCGTTGGTGTGATGTGATATCGTATTGTGCCATTTGCAGTATCTTTTCTTCTTCAGTTCTTCGGCTGATGGAATTACGTGGTTTGGCGGAAGTTGTATCTGTTTCTCTTGTAATAGCAAGTCGAAGATTTTATCGGCTTTATTGGTGTCGAAATCATATCGCTCCTCCTTGCCGATGTCCTTCACCCACAGGCATGATACTGATTTCTTCTTTCTAGCCCATTCCGCCAATCCAACCTCAACATCGGATCCCTCATTGTCTGAGTCCGATGAATAAACTTGCACCTGGGCAACTCGTCTCTGGAACTTTTCCTTTTTCGCCTCTTGAAATCGGCTTTCATGAGCCGATACCTTCTGTACGAGGTGCACCAAGCTCTAGAATTCCTGCGATGAGAACCTCTCTTTAATTGGAGCCAGAAGCCCCTGGAAAGCTAAATCGGCTAGGTGCCCATCACTCAAATTTAAACTGTAACATCGGTTTCTGACATCCCGGAACCGCTGAATGTATTCCGGTACTGTTTCGTCTGGCCTTTGTTTTACCGATGTTAGATCTGTCAGCCTCATCTCATGGATTCCAGCAAAGAAATATTTATGAAACTGTTTTTCCAGATCGGCCCATCCCCAGACTGAATTTGGCAGCAAAGAAGAGAACCAGGTAAAAGCCGATCCGGACAACGACAAGGGGAAAAACCTAACCCTTAAAGCCTCATCAGCCGATGCCTCTCCACACTGTGCCAGGAATCGGCTGATATGCTCAACTGTAGATATGCTGTCTTGCCCTGAGAACTTGGAAAAATCTGGGACTCTGTATCAGTGTGGCAATGGAGCCCTATCAAACCACTCGAGATACGGACGCCGATACATAAAAGTTTGCTCTTTCGGTATTATCCCAAATTGCTCCCTTACTATTTCTGCGACCCTTCTTGATAAATCCTCTTCCTGCTGATATTGTATGGGCGGAGTTTGTAGCCGATTCTCCCTAGGATACTCCCTCTGATAATTCCCTGGATCGGCCATACCTCCTGGATAATTTTGCTGATATCCCCCATAGTAAGCTGTTTGATGGTAACCCACAGGAACATCCTGTTGCCCCTCAGCCTGATTCTGCGAAAATACATTATCCGATATATCCTTTCTGGCGCCGTAAGTAACTTGATTTGGCTCCATCTTTGGTGGGAGATAAACAGGACCTCGAGTAGGCTCTTGAGCAATCGATCCATCCATTATCTTCTTGATGAGGTTATGGAGCGTGTTCACCAGGATCCCAGATTGATTGATGAGCGCGTGATGTACTGCCTCATTCACCATCTCCTGTAAGGGTTTCATCGGTGGGCTCTCAAGTGGTGTACGGCTCGATTCTCCAACCAAGACTGGTTTTGGAAATTGAGATTTCTGAATCGGCCCTTGCCGCGTCATGCCAAAAGATTCCAAGCAAAGCTTCTGAAAATTGGCCATATTCTGCTCAACTTGCTGTTTCTGTTCTTCAGTGAGATCTTCCATGGTGACCTGAATCACATTGTCTTGTTTGATTTCTTTTCCGGCCATCTTAAAACTTTGGGTTGAAACTTCGGGTCCCACTAGGCGTGCCAAAAACGTGTTGACGCCGAAAACCGTTGGGGGCCGACGACCTGGTTCGGTGCCTGGAGACACGCGAAGGCCTGGGACATCTGCTTAACTCCAGTGCAGGTCCTAAAATATTGAGGTTCGTAGGCGTGCCAGTCAATTTGACCCTGCAATTGACAAGGAGATAGAAAATATTAGATCGGTGAGCCAATCGGCTGTAAGCCGATTTGGACTCGTTTTATCGGCCGATGGCCGATATAGCCTAGAGCACTTATACACCGACCAGAGGTCGATGATGGCATGAACAGTAACTGATAATGATAAGATAACAAACCAGCCGATTGCAAAGAGAATACATCAGCCATAAACTGATGATAAAATAAATAAACAGGAAGCATAAATAGACTGGCTTATTGCAATAATAAATATTAGCATTGCATCTAAAGTACTGCCCTCACTCGTGCCCGTGCCCGGGACCTCATTCGTGCCCGCGCCCGGGTCCTCGCCCGTGCTCGCGCCCGGGATCTCGCTTGTGCCCGGGTCCTTACCTGTACCCGTGCCCGGGTCTTCGCTCATGTCCGAGAAGGCAAAGTAAACTAATTGGCTAGCCTTTAGCTGATCGTGACAATAAAACAGATGTATATAGCAAGCAAGCAGCATGATCGGCTGTATCCAACAAAAGATAACTTATCGGCTAAGCACTCCGATAAAACATCGCATATACATCCATCGGCTTATTAAGAGTAAAGTTATTACTTCCAGTCTAGTAGATCGGACCCAACCGTTGCAGCACAGACTGAAGGTGATAACAGAACCTCGATGAGCCGATAGATCTAATGCGATCGTGATGTAAAAATATGATAACTTATCGGCTATACATCCCGATAAGACGCTTGTATAAAAAACATCAACCTAGCAGGAACGATTTATCGCTAACAGTTTAGTAGGTCGGACCCAACCGATGCAGCACAAACTGGTGATAAACCGTGCCCAGTAAGCCGATAAGACCTATGCACGCGTGATGTGATATACCTAATCGGCCTAAGAGATCAAACCTAACTGATGCAGCCGTAGACAAAACAGGTATATCGTGGTAAGCCGACTACCGTAAACCGACTAGAATATCGAACCAAACCGAGGAAGTCCTAGCCGATGCGGTAGTCGGGGTGACGAGACTTACCCTCTCGCAGGAGGTCGAACTTAACAGATGCAGCCCGACTCAAGAAGCAAGATCCCGTCGAAAGGGTGGCGATGCGCCGAATTTGATTGATCAGATGTAGATTGATTTACAAAGCACCCGGGCATACGTATTTATACCCCGAGTTGACACAAGTCCTTATTGGACACGACACAAGATTTTCTAATTACAGAAGGAAACACTAACAGGACCCGATCGGACACGAGATCAGGTTTTCTAAAGATAAAAACTAATATTGCCTAAATGGTAGACACGGAAAATAACTGCCATACTGTGGCCTTCACGATCCTTCCTTAAACTCGGTCTCTTCCGGCCCAGTTTTAACCGGTCATCTGTGATTTTCCTCTCAACCGAATCTGATAAGGGCCGCACCAAATTTTGGCGTTAACAGTATGCGTTATATGGGTGCTAAAATCTACAGGCAGTTTAAGAACAAGAACCTTATGGATCTTTTCAAAATGCTGTGCGCCCAGAATCAAGAGAAGAAATTCAACAAGCTTTGGAGAAGGTTGGATGAGCTGACGTATAAACAAACAGAGGAGCAGTTCAGGAGGGCTACCCTTGTAGAGGATGAGGCTCCACAAGCTCTACAACCTCTACCAAGTGATGGACCTCGTATCAGAAGAAGGTCGGCATCATCGATTAGGAAATTTTTGGAGTGGGTTGAACAATGAGCCAAAGGAGAAATGTGCCTTGTTGTTTGACAAAGATGGTTCTCGATTCGGCATAATGACCATAAATTTGGCAGAGATTTACAATTAGATCATGCGTGGTGTTCGAGGGATTCCACTTGTCGGTATTGTTGAATTTATCTTTCATGACATATGCACGTACTTCAGAGATCGGTTCAAAGGAGTTGGCCTCTCCATGGCAAACAATAATCTTTTTTTTTGCACACTACTTGACTAAGTACATGCAAGATAAAAGTAATAATGCTCGAAGACATCGAATTATACCTCAAGGTACACAAGAGCACAGGTTCAAAATATTGTGTGTCGACAAGGGCATACGTAGAATCTACCGTAAAAGAGTTGAGCAGGAGTGCGTGTTGAAGGAAGACAGCACCTGCAAGTGCTCGTGCCGAAAGCCTGCTCTGCTCCACAAGTCATGTTCTCACGTTATTGCCACGAGCGCTGAGTCCGGGATAGAAGCACGTCATTTTGTCTCCACCATAATTATTTCAGGAAAGAAGTAATCTTCAATACCTAGAGTGGCGAGATATACGACTTCGGTATTGCGGAGACATTTACTACCGAGCATCTCCAAGTTATCTACATTCCTAACCCAACAAAGTTGAGGGACAAAGCAAGTCGCCACAAGACAAGACGTATTCGTAATGACATGGATAAGTCAGAAGCGGGTGGAAAGTGTAAACGTTATTTAAAGTACGACCAGAAAGGCCATACCTAAAAGAAATGTCTGAAAGATGCAACGGGCCGAGTGTGCGGAAGCTGGAACCACCACGTTCCGTCGGTTCAGGCGCGATGGTAGTCGTCTCCCGGGTGAAGGCACAATTCAAGGTGTTCCCGCCTAAAAACGTTTCTCGTGATTTTTTGGGGGGGGTGTTGCCGGTAGTATTAAGTCCATATATCCCAATGTTAATAAAGATTCCCTAACGTAAGTTCTCCTCTGTGCTGCATGCTTGATCTTTGTCACAGGATAGAAACGAGTATGTATCTTGTTATTGTCGTCTTTTATTATCATGTAATAATGTTATGAACTCTTTACA